>CAMZMU010000076.1:28197073-28505884 GCA_947311845.1 Poa pratensis | reverse complement strand
TGGCCGCATGCACGGGAAGGGGCACGGGCGGCAAAACGAAGGCGAGCCGGCGTCTGCATCGCATAAGTTTTCCCTGTCTTTTCGTCAGGTCGCTTCTCTCCAGCTTCTAGATCTAAGTATTGTGCCACGCCGTCGTTCCGACATCTTTTCGGATCCGGCTGCAGAGTTCAGCCGGCAAGAGCCTGCGCCGGACGGGGTGCACACGAAAAAGATCGAAGGAACCGGGCAAAAGCGAGCCGGCGTCAGCATCGCATATAGACACTCGTTTGGCGTCCCTAACTTTTTTACTCAACGCAGCTGCAATTCAGTTTGTTTTCTTGATGTTACAGGCAATACATGCAGAGTTTGATGAACACGCAGAAGCCCTCCCCGCCGTAGCCGGCGGCATCGCTCCAACGTGTTCGGAGGCTAGTGACGTGGGGATGAACCCCGGGTTACCACAGCCGACGACTCGACAAGAAAGCAAGAGAACAGAAGAAACAGTCCGGCTTCCCGACCCGGCTGGCGGCCCGGGTCTGGCGGCCCGGCATCCATCGCCCGCCCGACTCCGGCTAGCGGCCCGAGTCCGGCTACTCGACTTCTGCCCGGCTGCCCGACTCCGGCTAGCGACGCCGAGTCCGGCTGGCCGCTCCCCGTACACTGCTCCCTGCCACTACTCGGACAAGACACCCGCACCCGGCACTGCTGATGAATAGCAAGAAGGAAGAAGACTATTGGCAAATAGCGGACACTACGCAGTATAGCGCGCCACTATGCACACGGATCCCCGCTTGTTCCCTTTGTCTCCTTGTCCCCTTGTCCCCCGAATAGTAATAGTTTGGCCGGTGGGCCGCCCCTTGTCCCCTGGGCTTCATTCTATAAAAGCACCAGGGAAGAGCTAGCAAAAGGAGGGGATCCATCTCTCACTCCCTCTCATACTCACACTCACGTACCAGCCCGTGGCCGGCTGCCCAAAACTCTCTCTAGCGGCGGCACATACAGCTCGAGGAGCAATCGTGTAGCCCCATATACTCCACCATATACAGATCAGATGCAGGATGTAGGGGTTTTACCTCCTCACGAGGGCCCTGAACCTGGGTACGTCCCCGTGTTTGCCGTGCACGCGCACAATCCCGCCGGAACGCCGTCGCTCGCGCCGTAGTTGCCCCTCAAGTAAGCCACCCCGTGGCATATGCCGTGAACAGACCACGTCAATTTTACTTTTAAAATATGTGCCATGATCACGTGCATTGCACCGGTACCAAGTACCTCGTGGTACTACCTGTTACCTATGCAGGATAGTACTACAAACATTTGTATAAGGGTCGTTTTGATTCGCAAGATTCTAAAAACGCAGGAATAGTAAATACATAGCATTGACATGCCATGTTCATTCACTCTGCAATATTTTGAAGTGTTTAATTACATCACAGGAAGATCAAACGATTATTTTCAAGATGTTTGAGTGGATGTTTAGTTTACTATGACTGTAGTACAAATAATTCCTTAGAAAATAAATCCTATATGATTCAGTACTATAATCAAATGCGGAAAAAGTTAAGGAGTCTAACCCTCCGAAATTCCTATTGAAATCCTTGTAATCTAAGAGGCCGGAGATATTTTTTTTGGTACTTTTTTTAAGGAATACGGCAAGGGAAGCCCCTACATCGGATTTTGTTTTTTAAATAATAATAACCATATACGTCCGTGAGGATTTGAACCTGAGTGGCTAGGTTGTACATCCACTTCCCTAACCAAGTGAGCCCTCACTTCTTGGTTTTTTTGGTACTTTGCAGCATGATGTTTCTGTCATGTTGTAAAATTCCAGGTACATTGTGATTTAAAAGGAAAAACTGTGAATAGTAGCCTCAGGAGAGACAGATGTGAAGATGCTATTGCACACATATTTTCTACCTTTGTTTATTTGACATGGGAGTTGTGTATTAATTAAGTTTCTATGGCATACTAATTATGTTGCACACAATTCCTTTTCAAATTTTACTATTTAGTGGTATACCATGTGTTGGTAGAACTTCTATTCCCCCTCTCATGTAGAGGCGGGAGGTATGAACTTGTGCAGTTGTATTAGCCTAATGTGATGAAAAGTTTAGATGGAACTTATAACATTAAAAAACACGAACACATCCCACTTTGCATGTTATCTAAATAAAGATGTCACGTGGTGGAAATCTTATGATCTAGGGGTTTAACTTGGGTGGGTGAAAACGAGGAACCTTGCTCTCACCCCAGCCACATGCCCATCTGTTCTAGATCATTTATGTTGTTCGTGATGCAGGTCTGTAAGAGCATCTCCAACTCACTTTCCATATATACAAAGCCTCTCCAATATATTTTCTCTTTGTATCTCTTTACGCACCAACAACTCTTCCCACTCTAATTACCTATGTTCTTGATGCGGAGTTTTTCCTAAGAGCACCTTCCTATATAATTTTTATTTCCGCCATATAACATCTATGGAGAGTTGGACTAGGAGACGTCAGGAGTATTTTTTGGTGTTTTTGTGAAACACTAGTTACCGAAAGTCCAATAATGGTTCTTCGGTGATAAAGCAAGGAGAGAACGGTGAAATACGAATTGGTCAAGAGAAGACAAGGAGTTAGTGGCAGATATCTATCCAGCTGGCTGGGGTGCTTAAAGACAAGGAGTTTCCTTTTTTGACTTATGCTATGCTACCCTATCATTTTGAGGGGAGCCTGGAGAACTCAAAACTATGTAGCTTGTGCTCTGATCGTGGGTTTCTTTAATGGAACCGGGAGAGATCTCATGTTATTCTAAAAATTATGCTCATCTACTCTAGTTTTCATTATTTAGACAGAGTACCGTATACATTGGTGTATTATTACTATTGAAGTATAAATGCATTGTCTATTCCATTTCAGTTGTCTAGATTAAATGATCCTACATGTTCCCCACAAAAAAATATGATCCTACATGTGACGGAAAATGTTGGATTTCTTTTTGCCTCGCAGTTTCTATGCCGGGACATAAGAATATCACCCTTATTTGTATCTAACTTCAAACTATTGGCTAGGGCAAGTTGATCGTCGTGACTTGTATTGAAACAAGGTGCATTAGTTCCTTCTGGAAAGGGGAATACAACCGGACTAGCAGACTAGTTCTTCCCGATCTTAGATAAGCCGTAACTTAACTACAATGGTAAACGGAAAGTTATTTGTATGAAATTTTTCATCTTGTGTACTATTTTGCTTTGAATAAGCCAACATTTTCAGTCTTGCAAGATGCACTACTTACATTGTTTTTAAGATATGAGTTCTGCAAACTCTATTTGTTTCGTCACTCGCTGATATCTCTGAAGAATCGCGTACGAGAGTATATTATTTTTTTTTTAAATGAGGATGGATGAGAGTGTATCAGTTACTTGTAAACATTTTCGGTTATTTTTGTTCTCTCCTTGTTTTGGAAGAAGGAACGATCGCCCGGCTATAAGCACCAAGCAGTAACGCGTGGTGATATCACATCGTTGTGTTCAAATTTTGTGACAGGAGGTCATCACGGCATACTAGCCGGCAAGAATTACTCGGACCGAGCGAGCTACACGTCATTCCACTTTGCATGTTCTCCAAATAAATATGTCACCTGGTGGAAATCCTAGAGGTTTAACTCAAGTGGGTGAAAACGAGCAACCTTGCTCTCACCCCGGTCCATATGCCCATCTATTCTAGATCATTGATGTTGTTCGTGATGCAGAGTTTTTTCCTAAGAGCATCTCCAACCCACTCTCCATATGTGAAGCCCCTCCAAAATATTTCCTCTATGTATCTCTTTACACACCACCGACTCTTCCCACTCTCCAAGCTCCACCTTTCTATATAAATTTTATTTTCCGCCATATAATATCTATGGGAGACTTGGACTGGGAGACATCGGGAGTATTTTTTGGTGATTTTGTGAAACAATAGTTACAGGATGTTTGATCAAGACTCCCCGGTGATAAAGCTAAGATGGGACAGTGAAAGAAGAATGGGTGAAGAGAAGACACGGCGTTAGCTGAAAAAAGAAGATACTGTAATTTTGCCGAACTATAGAGAGTTTGGACATTGAGTTGTCTGGGGTGCTCTAAAGTCTTCCAAAAAATTACAGCAGCTATGCTCATCCATCGTCCCGTTTGGTCTAGTTTTCATGTTTCAGACATATTAGAATATAAATTGTTGTACTATCACTATTGATGCTAAATGTATTGCCTATTTCGTTTCAGTTGTCTAGCATAAGGGGATCATATATGTGACGGGAAAATGTTAGATTTTTTGCCTTGCAATTTCTCTACCAGGACATTAAAATATCAGCCTTATTTGTATCTAACTTTAAACTATTGACTAGGGCAAGTTGATCATGATTTGTATTGAAACAAGGGGCGTTAGTTCCTTCTGGAAAGGGGAATAGATTAATATATAATAACTGGAAAGGATCACAGCACCTCCCGCTGGCCACGTCGTCCAAAATTTCTGGACCGTGCGATCTGTCGAACGGACGGTTGAGATGAACTCGCATAACACAGCCCAGGCAGCTACAGTTGCCTCCCTATTTTACTACCAATCAGAAGTCGCCACGCGTCCGGTCATCACCCGGTTGCTCCGGTTCCAGCCGGTCACCCGCCGCGCACGGTTTTTGGCGCAAAAATTTACAGCAAACCCCTCCCGAAGGACTGAATTGCAATTTCGGAAAACCTCAGGGACTTTTCTGGAAAAGCGTCCACGAAACCCCCCCCCCCCCTCTTTCTCTCTCTCCCGCGCGGCCGCGACGTCGCCACCGCCGCCGACGCGCGCCCCCGCCGCTCCGCTCCTCCCCCTTCAAATTGAAGCACGCACCGAGCTCCGCCGCCGCCTCTTCTCCCTCCTCGCCGGAAATCGCGTGTCGGGATGACGCGCTCACGCCGGAATCGCCGCGCCGTACGCGCTATCCGCCGCCGCGTTCGGTCCTCGCCGGCGACGCTCTGGTCACCAAACTGTGGCGGCGCCGCCCTCCTGAGTAGCCCGCGTCGAGGCGCGACCGACGCGCCCAGCCGCGCGTCCTGGCTCGCGGTGGCGCGGCGCAGCCGTGGTCATCTCCGCCGCGGCAGGTCCGGCCACTGTGACGTCATCCGGCGTCACAGTGGGTCCGGCCTGTCAGGTTTTTTTCTTTTCCAATTTTTTTTAGAAATAGATAAATTTCTGCCAGGTGGGCCCACCTAAATTACACAAATTCCAGAAAATGAATAATGTTACAAATTCAAAAAATTCAAATCTTTCTACCGGAAAAATATGAACAATAACTCAAAATAATCACAAAAAAAATGCTAACTAATTATGACAAACCACAAACATATTTAAAAATTTCAATTTGGTGAAAATTTGGAAAAAAAAACAAATGCACTCGCTCCAATAATACGGACAATTGTATGGAGTTGAATTTAAGAAACATTTCTAATTATGGAATTCAATAGAATAAATGTGCATTCTCACACATTATGGACTTAAATTAAAAATTAATTAAAAAATATTTTCTAACATTCCAAATTGCTTAAAAATTGGAAATACTCTAAAATATATGAACAAAACATTTCAATTTGGTGAAAATTTGGAAAAAAAAAAACCAAATGCACTTGCTCCAATTATATGGACAATTATATGGAGTTGAATTTAAAACAAAATCTCTAATTCTGCAATTCAGTTGAATAAATGTGCTCTCGCACTCATCATGGACTTAAATTAAAAATTAATAAAAAATAGAAACATTTTTTGACATTCCAATTTGCTTAAAAATTGGAGATACCCTAATATATCAACATGCTCACAAAAAATAAATGCCAACTTCTTACAGCCAAAAACAAACATATTTTAACATTCTGAAATGGTGAATATTTGGAATTACAATAATTTTCAAGTTTAAACAATTTTAGAATGTGGACATTTTTAAAGTTAAATTGCAGCCATAATTGAGCATTTTAATTCAAATTTCAAATTTGAGCACTGCAAAATTTTAAAAGTCTTTCAAATCTGATAATTTTATAAACGCTAAAATAATTCAAATCCTAATAGCTTTCCAACTTTAACAATTTTGAAATATGAACATTTCTGAAATGTAATTTTTTTTGAATTCCAACAATTTTCAAACTTGCACAATTTTTCAACGTGGACATTTTCAAATTTGCATTCCAAAAAATTTCAAACTTGAACAATTTTTGAACGTAAACATTTTCAGACTTGAATTTCAACCACATTGTAACATATTAATACAAATTTCAAATTTGAGCATTCTAAAATTTTAAGAGTGTTTAATATCTGATCGTTTTATAAACGTTGAAAGAATTCAAATCTTAAGAGCTTCCCAAATTGAACAATATTTGAAATCTAAACAATTTTAAACGTAAACTTTTTTTTGGATTCCCAAAATTTCCAGACCTAAACAATTTTAAAATATGCATATTTCCGAATTTGAATTTTACCACACGAACGCGGCGTATGCCGCGCAAAGTTGCCTAGTACAACCGAACTAGCAGAGGTGTTTGTTAACCATGGATGAATGTCTAGGCTACGAAGTGACGCTCGTGCATCTTAGGGTCACTTTTCTTTTACATTACCTTAGTGCCTTTTTCTCTTCCGTCTTTGGACAAATATTTTACTTAAAAAAAAAAAAGTGCCATGATTGTGTGCATTGCACCACAGAGCTATAGTGGTACCATACCTCGTGGTAATAATACCATGCTACCTATGCGTGATAGTAAAACATTTGTATAAGGGTCTCTTTGATTCACATGATTCTGAAAATGCAAGAAAAGTAAAAACATAAGATTGCAGTATCATGTCCATTCCATTCTACATGATTTTGATGTCTTTGATTACATCACAAGAAAACAAAGGGTTCTTTTCAAGAGGTTTGAGTGGGGGTGTTGAATATTCAAGGGCATCTAATTTGTATCCACCTCGTAATTTCTGAATAACTGGATGCGGATATTGGTTTCAGATCCTAAATCTTGGCCGGACAATGGCTATTTGTTGGTCTTATGTCCATGCCGAAATGGTGTTATTTGCATGGGTTCGGGAGAGACAGAGGGAGCACGTGCACAATTGGATGGGATGATCAAGAAGGTGTTTTCTCGCCATGGATGACAGTCTAGGGAAATTGTGCTCCTGCATCTTTGTGCCGTTTTTTCCGTCACTTTAGTGTTTTTTCTCTTCCATCTTTGGATGCTGGATATAGCATGTCGGGTTATGTTGCAGTCTACATACACAATTCTTGTTCATTTTTTTTTCTATTTAGTGGCTTACGATGTGTTGGTAGAGCTTCTATTTCATCTCACATGTAGAGGCAGGAGCCATGACATATTTTGTAGTCATATTAGCCTGATGTGATGATAAGTTTAAAGGAAGCTACATTATAAAAAAAACAGCTTACACGTCGCCCCACATTCTCCAAATAAATACGTCATCTGGTGGCAGTCCTAGGGTTTAACTCAAGTGGGTGAAAATGAACAACCTTGCTCTCACCCCGGCCCACATGCCCATCTGTTCTAGATCATTTATGTTGTTCGTGATGCGGGGTTTTTTCCTATGTAATAGCATCGCCAACCCACTCTCCATATATATGAAGCCCCTGCAAAATATTTCCTCTATGCATCGGCTCTTCCCACTCTCCATGTTCCACCTTTCTATATAAATTTTATTTTCTGTCATATAGTATCTATGGGGAGTTGGACTAGGAGACGTCGGGAGTATTTTTTGGTGCTTTTGTGAAATAATAGTTACATGAAGATCGACTGGTTCTCCGGTGATAAAGCAAGAATGGGTCAAGAGAAGACAAGGATTTAGTCGCAGAAATACATCGACTCGAGTGTGCTTGAAGAACAGCAAAAAATTGAACCCATTATGCTCATGCAGTGTCTGTTTACTCTAGTTTTCATGTTTTAGACAGAGTACCATATAAATTGGCGTATCATCACTATTGAATTATAAATGCATTATCTATTCCGTTTCAACTGTCTAGATTAAAGGGATCCGTTATGTGACGGAAAATGTTGGATTTCTTTTTGTCTTGCAGTTTCTCTGTCAGGACATAAAAATATCACCCTTATTTGTATCTAACTTCAAACAATTGACTAGGGCAAGTTGATCATGACTTGTATTGAAACAAGGGGCATTAGTTCCTTCTGGAAAGGGGAATAAGACCGGAGTACGGACTAGTTCTTTCTGGTCTTAGATAAGCCGTAATTGAACTAGAATGGTAGGAAGTTTTCATGTCTGCAAATTATCAGCCCTGTGTACTCTTTTGCTCTAAATAATTCAAAAGTTCGCAGTCTTGAAGGATGGAGCTACTTTCCATCGCTACCTTTGAATAGCAAGATAAGAGTTCTACAAAGTCTGATTCGTCTCGTCAAATATCTCTGAAGAATCGTGGATGAGAATATGTGTAAACATTTCCAGTTTGTTTTGTTCTCTCCTTGTCTTTGGAGAAGGAATGATCGCCAATTGTAAGCAGTAACTTGTGGTGATCTCACATCGATGTGTTCAAATTTTGTTACAGCAGGTCATCACGGCATACTAGCCAGCAAGAATAACTCAAACTGAGCAAGCTATACTCTAGAAACTCGTACTAGTAGTAGGTCAAGCAGCACCGGTGCTACTAAACGTCCCCGCCAGAGAGACCCTACCAAATTATAGCTGCACGTACTACTTTTCCGGCCGATATGGATCGCATGAAAGCTACTCGTTTAAAACTACTGTTGCTCGAGGTGCTATCTCTTCTAGGCAACTGCTACATGTGTGAAAAACGACAGCACTGAGTTCATTTTGTTCTAGACGCATATCAAGGGAAGACTAGGAATTCCCGCGCTGCTCATTCTGGAAGCCAGACCAAAGAAACAAAATCAAATGAAACAGAAGTTAACTCGATTGAATAAACTCCAAGGCCATCAGTACACAGTTCATAATGGTCCATTTCCGCCGTTTGAAAATCAGATGTAGGTAGATTGACGAACAACTGTTGGTCGAGACCCCAATAGTAGTAGTAGATGAACACTATCTAATGCTGCTTCGATAGATCACCTTTTGGTTTCTCAACCACGGAACACGGTACCGGCCGGTCGGCGCCGGTACGTGTGCTGGACGTGTATTTTCTGCGTGACTGACGAGCGGCGACACGGTTTTCGACGCGTGTTTGTGGGGAGGAAGACAACGGCGTCGTCTTCTTCTTTCCGGCTATTCTACGTCCGCCGCCTAATGACGCTCCGAGGCAGTTCACGATCACAGAGGAAAGCCAAACCGCCATCATTCTCTCCCGCCCGGACTTTGCCAGTCGACGCTCCGGCAGTGGCTAAACCTAGATCGCCAAGGCGGAGGTGACTGTTTAGCTCAGTATGTCGATTAAGTGGGTTTACTTGAACGCTGGTTCCACAACAAGGAACCTAGCCATCAGACTTAGGCTCAGTTCGTAGCAAGGAGCTGTTTGCTCACCATGGATGACACTCTAGACTTCAAATTGACGTTCTTGCATCTTAGTGTCATTTTTTCATATAACCTTAGTGGTTTTTTCTGTTCCGTCTTTGGACAAATATTTTACCCTTTGCCATGGTTGCGTGCATTACACCGCAGAGTGGTACTACCATGCTACCTATGCATGATAGCACTACAAAACATTTGTCTAATATCTGAATTTTTTTGTAGCATTGCAGCAAGATGTTTCTGCCATGTTGGAAAATTTCATACATTTTACCTAATACCGAGATTTTTTTTTGTAAAAAAGAAAACTTCCCCTCGCGTCGCCTCCTCTCTGGGCGACGGGAGGGGCGAACCCTAGCTCCCGCCGCCACCCCCCCTCCTCCTCGCTTCCGTCCCTCGCCGTCCTCGGAGGCAGCCCCCGGACAAGGTCCGCTCGGCACCGGTGAAGGGGGCGGTGGGGCCCTGCCGCTCGCGGTCCTGTTGCAGCCCGAGGAGGCGGCTGCGCCAGGCCCGATGCTTCCCTTCTGCCCCCTCGCGTCCTCGCTCCGGCGGCTTCCCCCGCGAGCCTCCTGCCCGTGCTCCTCCGTGCGGCGGTGGGTTTCCCCTCGGTGGTGCTTGCGCCGGCGGCGGCCCGCGCTGCTTCTCTGGCCTCGGTCGGCGGCGGGCGCGGCCTCGCAGCTGCGGCGGCCCGTGCAGCACGGCTACGACGTCAAGGCGGACGCGGGCGCGGTGTTGTGCGCCCGGCGCGGCTACCGGCGGCGGAGGGCTCCCCGGGCCCGATCTGGGCCTTGGATGGGCTGGGCGAGCCGCACCGTTGTCGTCTGCCCCTGGTCTGCTCCCGTGCGCGCCATCCCCCTGGCTGCGCTGGTGGATCCTTCGTCGCCCCCTCCGTGATGCTGTTGTCGGCCTGAAGCTCCCCTTCCGCCGAGGTTGGGCCCTCTGCTCACTTCGTTTGACGTAGAGGTGGTGACGTCGCCTCGTCCCGAAGCGTCATGGGAGGCACTGCTGAGGCGAAAGCCATTGGACAGCGGCGCCTTCGGGTGTCATGCTCCTCCCTAGAGGTGTCCCCTTTGCGTTCAGTGCTCTCCCGCCGGTGCTCCGGGAGAAATCCCCGATCTTGGCCTTCCCGGATCGGGTGATGGCGTCGCTTCGGCGTCGTTCTTCCTCCTTGGAGGCATCGCCTTGCCTTCCCGTTGGACCTTGGCTCGCAACCTCGCGGGAGTGGGCAGTGGTCTCGGTGGCCTCGGCGGAGCTGCCTGGATATTCTGGGTTGGCCTCGGCATGCGTTGCTCTTTGACCACGGGGTCGGCACACCGGTGTTGTCGCCTTAGTCTCGGCTATCCGACGCCGTTCGACTGTGCTTGGTTTCGGCGGCGCAGCGTCCTTTGGCTACGCCGGCGGCACACCGGTGTCGTGGCACAGACTCGGCTATCCGACGTCCTTCGTCTGTGCCAGTGACGTCCCTCGGTGTGCTCCTGTTGTGGTGCCCACGTCTCTGCTACCTGCTCCCCGGACATCCTGGGTGGCCTCGGTGTAACGTCCCAAATCTGTAACCCAGTTTTATTAGTCGAAAATGTGGGCCAACAAAAATTTTCTGTTACTTTATGTGTGCTTGCTTATGTTGCTTGCTTGAGTTGTGTTTGTTTGAAATAAAAATTTAAAGAAAAGAAAAGAAACAAAATAAAAACTCCCACATAAAATCATGTGACACAAGTCACACAAATTTCCTCTTATAAAGAAAATCAAATTTTGTTTTCAAAACAAATTCAGAGGGGTGACATGTGATCACTCTCACTTGTTCTCATATTCTTTTCCCTCTCTAAAAATATTTCTAAAATTCCTAAATTCAAATTCCAATTCTTTCTTGAACTTTCCCAAAACACAAAATGTGCTATGTTGCACATATCCAAAAATTTCTAGCACCACACCAACAATCCCTACTTTGCTTGTGAGAATCAGTGTGGAATTAAATTCAAGAAAATCGGATTTAATTTTCGTTGAGGCAATTCGTCGAGCACGTGGTAAACACTGCCCGTGTTCATCCTCTACTCCACGAAACCGAGATCAAATCGGTCGATTTGATCGATCCCTGCAAGGTTTGCTTGCTCTACACTCTCTCCCTCACTCCCCTCAGTCGATCAAGCAAGTGGGAAGCGTGGAAATTGGTTGTGTGGGCTCGTGGCCGCCGCTGGACGCACGCCGCCGTGCGGTGCACGGTGTCGACGACAGAACCGTGCGTGCGAGCCGCTCCCTGGCCCAGCCCTGCCCCCGTCCACTCCCTCACCTCTCACCGCACGCGCCTGGAAGGACAAGACCGAACCCTGATGCCCTGAGACGCCGTGCTCCAGTCGCCGTGTCGCCGCTCGCCGAGCTCTGGCCGCGCGTGGACGCCGACCCCATTCCTCACCTCCACGCCACCCCAGCCCGCGTGGCTCGCCGCAGACACGCCCCTGCCACCCAGCAACATCAGGGACACATCCCCGTCGACCCTCGTGGCCTGCAGACGCCGCATCGATCCATCCTCTCCACGGACGCGCCATGGCCGCCGTGCCGTGTCAAGCTCGTTCACGCCGCAGTGTGTGCACCCCTCTCCCCCTACGCCCTAGCTAGGCACCCTAGGGTCGTCGCCGTGCAGCACCGCCCCCACTGGCGTGCTATCCCCCTCCCTAGACACTCCTGCGCCCCGTCCACCGCACGCCGTGGTTCGGCTATAAAAAGCCACCGCACCCGTGCCTCCACACCTCACCACCGCTCACTCCAGCACCCCTCCCTCACTCTCCACCCCTCAGCACCGCTAGGAGAGCGGTGACGCTGTCCCGCAAGCCCAGGCCGCCTTGAGCGTCCTCGATTGCCCGCCGGAGTTGAGGAAGAGGTGCACGGACAGGTCGTGCCCTCTTCCCCTCTCCCCTCTCTGGCCCATCCTAGCCTCACCATTACCCCCGCACTTACCCGCCGCCGTTTCCCCGTGTTTGGAGCACAGACGCGGAGCAGAAGGAGCACCGGAGTTGCAGCACGGCCGCGGAGGTGGAGTTGCTCGCCGTCGCCGCCAGAAGCTTCCCCAGCAAGCACACCTCATCCCAGAGGCTTCCCCACGATCCCCGCCGTCGATCCACCTCTTTCCGCAACCTCCCGAGCCCTAGGTGAGTTTCCCCGTGCTTCTCGCCGTCGCCGGAGCCGCGGCGCCGCCCGCCTGAGGTCGTCGATGACCGCGAGCTCCAGGCGCCGTTCGATTAGAAATCGACGGTAGCGTACCGGTTCGCGTAATTAGTCGCTGACTGGTGGACCCCACCCGTCAGCGTTTTAAATTTAAAACGCGCGCGCGGAGCGTTCCGTTGAGTCGCCGACGGGCGGACCCCACCCGTCAGGGTTTTCACCTTTATCCAGTTTTTCGAATTTGAATTCTTTTCTGAAGTTCAGTACTGGACTCGGTTTAGAAATTCAATAACTTTAGTTCTAGCAGTCCAAATAAATCAAACTCAACTGTTCTGGAAAGTCTATGAAATTCTTTAACTCACCAAAGTGGTCTCACTCCATTTAATTAAATAATAAAAATGCATTATTAAAAATGCTCCAGAAGGTTTAAAACACTAAACCATTTGTTTCTGGAGTTATATTAATCCAAATGACTTGAAACCAATTTTGGTAGCTTTGTATTAGGATCCTTTAGCTCCCCAAATTTTGGTAGAATTAATTGAGTAGTATAAAATCCTTAGTATTTGGTTGAACTTCAGTGCACCTTTCTGCACTAAACCAATTAGTGTGAATTGTTGGTAGATCCAATTAATCTCAAACCAACTTTGTTAGATCACTTGTAGCCAAGGTTAGTTGCCCCTAAAAGGATTTAATTTTTGGAGCAACCTAAATTGTTTGGTAGCTAAAACTTGATTAAAAACCTTCTGAACTAAAACAGATGTGTAGGGAATTTGGTAACTCCAAATGACCCCAATCCAATTGGGTGATCTTCTACACATCAGTAGCTATCCATAGAATTTTAGTTTGAATTTTTGTGACAAACATAGATTAAATGGTGAATTAATTAGTGTACAACTAGTTTCTGCCTAAGTTTGAAATTAATTAAATCAAATTTAATTCAATCAATTTGAAACCACCTTGTGTTGCTTGATGTGTGCAGTAGCTATGTGTAGCAATTGTGATGTTGTGATGATGCTTGAGTTAGTATAGTAATGATTTGTATCGCTTGTTTGACGTTAGACGAAAACGCTGCCGGAGTCTTCGAGGAAGGGGAGTACTTTGATCAGCAGGAACAAGACCCCGAGAACTTTGCTGAGCAAGGCAAGCTACTCCACTGAGCTTGCAATTATATACCTCTATTTTAGCCTCAAGAGTTGTTCAAAAGAAAACAATGAATTTTGGAACAAACCCCTTTTTACAAACTACCGGAAAACTATTTTGCCACCTTATATAGAAGTATAAGGTAGTTATTTAAAACTATAGGATGGGAAAAACAATGTTTTCTCGAAACTCTTTTGAAAATACTTGGATAGACCTGCCGGAAGGTCGGTGCTCAGTTGAAGAAGGTTGGTGTTGTTTTTGAGAAAAATGCACATTGTGTCCTAGTACCATGACGACCAACCATTATCCTGTGCGACCACACTTACCCACATATGGGCAAGGGCGTAGTCATATAATTTGCTCGTGTTAGTACTGGATGCCTCAACAACGAGGATAACCTCGTTCCATGAGGGGATGGTCTGAGGACCTACCCCCTGACCTGGGTCCTCTTCAATGTTGGTCTACCGGAAGCCGGTATGGACGTATTTGGAGGAAGAGGATTGAAGGGCTCCCTTGGGTCCGCCGGGCAGAACTACGAGTCCCACACTTAGTTTCTGAGGATTTGAGTGTCGGTGGAAAGTGTCGTAGCGGCAGGGTCCTATACTAGCATGAGCAAAGGACAGGCTATGGCCGGGAACTCAACTTCGCATACCTCTGGTATGGCGGGACGTGGCTGACACGATGAGTGACCGGATGGGTGTGGGAAAAGCGTACTACCTCTGCAGAGGGTAAAACTATTCGAATAGCCGAGTCCTCGGATACGGACAGTTGGAAGGCTGTCCTAAGACCATGTGCAAAGTTTTGATAAAAGTGTTGAGTTTGGAAAGGAAGATGGTTTTGGAAAGGGCTATTTTCCCACCGGTACCAATGAGTTGGTACGGGGTGGTGATGGGTTTGAAACTGTGGACAGAGTGTGGCTGGATACCGGAGGAGTTTCCGGAGAAACAGCTAAAGTGGTGTTTTTCTTAAAATGATAATCTTCTTTCTCCCCCCCCCCCTTTCAGAAAAGATTTTTGAGAGTTTTTCAAATAAAAGTTTTTAAAATAATAAAAGCTAGTGCTTCCTCAAGTTGGGGTAGTTTGCGAGTACAATCCAATGTACTCATATTGGTTTCGTCCCTGGCTATTGTCTTAGCCAGATTTCGAGGAACTCTGCGTTGAAGAGGAGTTTGGCGACGTCTATGCGAACTAAGATCTTCATAAGTCAGCTGCCTGTCGGGTGTTGTCGAGTTGGTTTAGCCCTACTACCGTAGCTTCCGCTGAATAAAGATGGTTTGGCCCTCGAAGGCACCTATGTATAATTAGGCCTGTATGGCCAGGTTTGTAAGACTTTAAACTCGGTGTTGTATGGATGTAAACTTTGATATTCAGTTCGGATTATGTGCAACGACAGACTGATCACGGGATCGTTGTGTTAAGCATAATCGGGTATTTCGGACGGTTAGTCCGGGGTCCCCACAGAGCTGGTATCAGAGCCATCCTGACTTTAGGAGACTTTAGTTAGCATGGGCGTTAGTCAAGAGTTACAAAAGTTAATTTCTAAAACAAGGAAGTGAAGTATTTTCGAAAATTTCTTATCTCCCCAACCCCCCCCCCCTATTTATTTAAAACCTACACTCATTAAGAGTAATCTTTTCTTGAACCCTTAAAATTTTGCACACTTGTTACCCATTAAGTTTACATTTGATACTCATGTCACTTAACTAACTTAAAATTTTGCCTAAACTTGTAGATGGCACCCAACGTGTCCGAGTTCGTCCAAGTGAGGAAGGACGGCCTGCTGATGTTCGAGCAGGACCTGTACGAGTTGAGCCAGATTTTGGGACGCCCTGTTCCAGAGTTTGAGGGAACTCAGGTCGATTCCCTCGGTAATGGGAACCTGTCCTGGCTCATCAAGTCGTCCGTCCGAGGCAGGATTCAGCCACCCCGTTCCAAGGACTTGGTCTACTCCACGATGGACACTACTTGGGTTGACGGTCTGACCCGAGTTATGCAGAGGCTACTAGCCCGCCTTTGTGAGGAGCACAAGGACGAGCTGGTGGGCACTCGTTCCAGTACTTCGGAAGGCGTGACGACGATGGAAACCCCACCTACCCCGCGCAGCACACTCTCTTCGGCGAGTACATCACCGACATGGAGGTGCTACTTCACGACACCCAGGAGAACCTGCGCGATGCTAGACTCAAGGTTCACTTCCAGCGTAGCTCCCTCGACGATGCCCGAGACCGTGAGACCCAGCTGAAGTGGGAGAATGATAATCTCCGCCTGAAGCTGGCCCGTCAGAGGAGGTCTATCGTCAGGCTCCGCAAGACGGTAGCAGAGCAGAACGAGATGATAGACGAGATGGAGCAGCAGGCGAACGAGATGGAGGAGGAGGGCGAGGATCTCCGCAAGGAGAACAGTGCCTTCATCAGTGATGATGAGGACTACCTTGAGGAGATGGATTACGAGGAGGAGGACGACGAGGAGGAGTTAGTTGACGAGGAGGAGGAGCCGTCTGAGCCAGTTCTCGAGGAGGAGGATCCCGAGGAGCCACCCTACGACTCAGACGTTGAGGTCGTCGAGCCTGGGGTTCCACCTCAGTAGTTGAGCGACGAGAGCACTACCTTAGGACTGTGTCGACCCCCCCCTATGCGAGTAGAGTGTGTGTGATGGTTCCTAGTGAAATCATGTAGTATGTACATTAGGGTAGTAGGATGTTGTAAGCTTGATGTGTGAACTCCTTGATGTGATGATTGTGTTGAATAAATGTGATGGTCTTGTTTGACTAGTGTTTCATCAACCACCCCCTTTGTGACTTCATCGTTAGCCAAAGCCTCTTTGCCTTGCCTCTTATATCGTATCTATTCCAGGATGACGAACACTCGCCACAACCAGCACGCGGCACCACCACCACCGCCAGAACCCACCGCTGCTCAACTGCTTGCGATCATCATGGAGGATCGCCAAGCTGCCCGGGAAGAGCGTCAAGCTCATCTCGCCGCCCTGCAGCAACTTGCCGCTGCCCACGCCAACCAGAACCACAATGGTGGCAATGGAAATGGCGACGAGGGTGGAAATCAACGCTCTACCCTGAGTGACTTCCAGAAGACCACACCGCCCACCTATTCCAAGGGACTTCACCCCCTGGAAGCAGATGACTGGATCCGCACTATTGAGAACGACCTGGAAGTTGCCTCGGTGGGAGAGAATGAGAAGGTCCTGTATGCTACCCACTACCTTGCTGGACCCGCAAGAGCTTGGTGGGAGACTACCAAGACCCTCCAGCACGCAGGTCATGTCATTACCTGGGAGGAGTTCAAGGACAAATTCCGCAAGAAGTTCATCTCTAGCGGTCTTATCGAGAGGAAGAAGGATGAGTTCCGTAAGCTAAGGCAGGCAGGCAGAGATGTGGTTGGTTACCTGGATGAGTTTACCGATCTTGCTCGGTATGCTCCTGAAGATACCGACACGGAGAAGAAGAAGATGGAGCGTTTTCTGAATGGACTCCATGATGAGATGCAATGTGCCTTGGTTGTCCAGGACTTCCGTGATCTGGAGTCACTTGTGGACAAGGCCATTCAGCTGGAGACCAAGCGCAAGTCCATGTTTGAAGGCCGCAAGAGAAGGATGAATATTCAGGAAGGTTCCAGCAGTCAGAAACCCCGCACCTTCCAGCCAGCACCCAAGCCAGTTTATCGACCACCCCCAGCTCCACGTCCCAACTATCCCAACCGTCCCAACAGCAACAACAATGTCCCCCGCCCAAACATCAACAACAACTACCGCCCCAATGGCAACAATCGTCCCGGAGGAAACACCAACACTTTTACCCCTACTGCCAGCGTTGTCTGCTTTGAATGCGGCAACAAGGGTCATTACTCCCGAGACTGCCCCAATCCCAAGAGGAATGCTCCACGCCCCAATGCCCCTGCACCTAATCCTGGACAAGGCCGAAATGGGAATGGAAATGGCAAGAATGCTGCACCCCGTGGCAATGCGGCTGTTGCAAGAGGCCGTCTGAACCACATCAACACTGAAGAAGCCCAGGAAGCGCCAGATGTTGTGCTGGGTACGTTCCTTGTCAACTCAGTACCTGCAACTGTCCTGTTTGATTCTGGTGCTACCCATTCCTTTGTTACCAAGGAGTTTGTTGTTAAGGGAGGTCTAGTCGGGAACCTCTTGTCCAAACCCCTTATACAAACCCCAGAGTTCCTAGTAGAGACCAAGCTGTTTTGTCCCGACGTCTCTCTTGAGATCAAAGGAGAAAACTTTCCAGCCGATCTAATCATTCTAGGAACCCAGGGCATAGATGTCATTCTGGGTATGAATTGGTTAGCAAAGTATCATGGTCGTATCGACTGTGCCAGAAGAGCAGTATCTTTCACCACAGACCAAGGAATTGAAGTGGAGTATGCGTCACAAGCCAATCAATCCCAACCCTGTTGCCATGAAGGCATAGCCCGACCAACTCTAGATGAGATCCGTGTGGTCCATCTGTTTAAGGATGTTTTTCCGGAGGAATTGCCTGGTATGCCACCAGACCGGGATATTGAGTTCGTGATTGAACTTATTCCTGGAACATCCCCTATATCCCAGAGGCCCTACCTTGACTCCAGCCCCAATCCTAATCATGCCAGACGTCACCAAGAGTTTCGACGTGTATTGTGATGCTTCACGTCTCGGACTTGGTTGCGTTCTGATGCAAGAAGGGAGAGTTGTGTCATATCTGTCTCGACAATTGCGACCGCATGAAGGGAATTACCCAACCCATGACCTGGAGTTAGCAGCTGTGGTTTTTGCTTTAAAAAAATGGCGACCCTATCTTGTGGGTCATCGCTGCGAGGTCTATACAGATCACAAAAGCTTGAAGTACATTTTCACTCAGAAGGAGTTGAATCTGAGGCAGAGAAGGTGGATGGAATTGATTAAGGACTATGATGTCGGAATTCATTACCATCCCGGAAAAGCCAATGTGGTAGCCGATGCCCTAAGCCGGAAGCCATGCACCCTGAATACCCTAATCCAAGCAGAGCAGCCAACCTTATTTAAGGAGTTCGAAGATTTCGGACTTGAATTGGTTAGCTATGGATATCTTGCCAACCTGGAGTTAGCCCCAACCCTGTTGGACCAAATCAAAGAAGCCCAGAAGGGTCATGAGAGTATTGAAGGTATTAAGAAAAAGGTACCCCTTGATAAAGCACCTGGTTTTGCCATAGATGCTGAAGGAGTTCTGAGATTCAAAGGACGCCTATGTGTGCCCGATGATAAGGAACTTAAAGGTCTAATCCTGAAAGAAGCCCACAATACCCCATACTCGATCCACCCCGGAGGAACCAAGATGTACCAAGATCTTCGTGAGAAGTTTTGGTGGCATGGAATGAAGCGGGAAATTGGATCTTTCGTGGCCAAGTGTGATAATTGTCAGCGAGTCAAAGCAGAGCATCAGCGCCCTGCCGGATTGCTCCAACCCCTCAAGACCCCCGAGTGGAAATGGGATGAAATTGGAATGGATTTTATCACCGGACTTCCTAGGTCAAACCGAGGCCATGACTCAATTTGGGTCATCGTTGATCGGCTGACCAAAGTTGCCCATTTTATCCCCGTCAAGACCACATACACCGGGGCCCAGTTAGCAGATTTATATATGTCCCGGATAGTAAGCCTACACGGAGTTCCCCAGAGAATTGTATCTGACAGAGGCACGCAGTTTACCTCACGGTTCTGGAAGGCTCTTCATGAAGCCCTCGGAACACACTTGTCTTTCAGCACAGCCTATCACCCCCAGACTGGAGGACAGACCGAGCGAGTAAACCAGATTCTGGAAGATATGCTTCGTGCATGTGTCCTAGCCTATGGCTCTAGATGGGAAGATTGTCTTCCGTTTGCAGAGTTTTCCTATAACAATAGTTATCAGTCTAGCCTGCAAATGGCCCCATTTGAAGCACTTTACGGCAAGAAGTGCCGTACACCCTTGAACTGGTCCGAGACCGGAGAAGGAAAAGTGTTTGGACCAGATACCCTCCGAGAAGCCGAGGAGCAAGTCCAACTTATCCGTGAACGTCTCAAAACAGCCCAATCCCGTCAGAAAAGTTATGCTGATTCCAAGCGTCGTGACGTCACTTTTCAACCTGGAGATTTTGTCTATCTTCGGGTGACACCACTCAAAGGGATGCAACGTTTCCATGTCAAAGGAAAGTTGGCACCCAGATATATTGGACCTTTCAAGATTCTTGCCCGTCGCGGAGAGGTAGCCTATCAGTTAGAGTTACCCCCAGAACTATCGGAATTTCATGATGTCTTCCACATTTCCCTGCTCCGGAAGTGTCTTGAAGTTCCTGACCAGCCTGACGTTTTCAAGAACATTGACCACCAATCCATCGACCTGAACCATGATCTGACCTACCGCGAGAGACCATTCAAAATTCTCGACGAAGATATTCGTCTCACCCGGAGGAACAAGATCAAGTTTTACAAAGTCCAGTGGACTAATCACTCTGAAGAGGAAACCACCTGGGAACGTGAAGACTACCTTAGAAGCGAATTTCCCCACCTCTTTAGCACCTAAGCCTAGCAAATCTCGGGACGAGATTTATCCTAAGGGGGGAAGGATCTGTAACGTCCCAAATCTGTAACCCAGTTTTATTAGTCGAAAATGTGGGCCAACAAAAATTTTCTGTTACTTTATGTGTGCTTGCTTATGTTGCTTGCTTGAGTTGTGTTTGTTTGAAATAAAAATTTAAAGAAAAGAAAAGAAACAAAATAAAAACTCCCACATAAAATCATGTGACACAAGTCACACAAATTTCCTCTTATAAAGAAAATCAAATTTTGTTTTCAAAACAAATTCAGAGGGGTGACATGTGATCACTCTCACCTTGTTCTCATATTCTTTCCCTCTCTAAAAATATTTCTAAAATTCCTAAATTCAAATTCCAATTCTTTTTGAACTTCCCAAAACACAAAATGTGCTATGTTGCACATATCCAAAAATTTCTAGCACCACACCAACAATCCCTACTTTGCTTGTGAGAATCAAGTGTGGAATTAAATTCAAGAAAATCGGATTTAATTTTCGTTGAGGCAATTCGTCGAGCACGTGGTAAACACTGCCCGTGTTCATCCTCTACTCCACGAAACCGAGATCAAATCGGTCGATTTGATCGATCCCTGCAAGGTTTGCTTGCTCTACACTCTCTCCCTCACTCCCCTCAGTCGATCAAGCAAGTGGGAAGCGTGGAAATTGGTTGTGTGGGCTCGTGGCCGCCGCTGGACGCACGCCGCCGTGCGGTGCACGGTGTCGACGACAGAACCGTGCGTGCGAGCCGCTCCCTGGCCCAGCCCTGCCCCCGTCCACTCCCTCACCTCTCACCGCACGCGCCTGGAAGGACAAGACCGAACCCTGATGCCCTGAGACGCCGTGCTCCAGTCGCCGTGTCGCCGCTCGCCGAGCTCTGGCCGCGCGTGGACGCCGACCCCATTCCTCACCTCCACGCCACCCCAGCCCGCGTGGCTCGCCGCAGACACGCCCCTGCCACCCAGCAACATCAGGGACACATCCCCGTCGACCCTCGTGGCCTGCAGACGCCGCATCGATCCATCCTCTCCACGGACGCGCCATGGCCGCCGTGCCGTGTCAAGCTCGTTCACGCCGCAGTGTGTGCACCCCTCTCCCCCTACGCCCTAGCTAGGCACCCTAGGGTCGTCGCCGTGCAGCACCGCCCCCACTGGCGTGCTATCCCCCTCCCTAGATCACTCCTGCGCCCCGTCCACCGCACGCCGTGGTTCGGCTATAAAAAGCCACCGCACCCGTGCCTCCACACCTCACCACCGCTCACTCCAGCACCCCTCCCTCACTCTCCACCCCTCAGTGCCCGCTAGGAGAGCGGTGACGCTGTCCCGCAAGCCCAGGCCGCCTTGAGCGTCCTCGATTGCCGCCGGAGTTGAGGAAGAGGTCGAGCACGGACAGGTCGTGCCTCTTCCCCTCTCCCCTCTCTGGCCCATCCTAGCCTCACCATTACCCCCGCACTTACCCGCCGCCGTTTCCCCGTGTTTGGAGCACAGACGCGGAGCAGAAGGAGCACCGGAGTTGCAGCACGGCCGCGGAGGTGGAGTTGCTCGCCGTCGCCGCCAGAAGCTTCCCCAGCAAGCACACCTCATCCCAGAGGCTTCCCCACGATCCCCGCCGTCGATCCACCTCTTTCCGCAACCTCCCGAGCCCTAGGTGAGTTTCCCCGTGCTTCTCGCCGTCGCCGGAGCCGCGGCGCCGCCCGCCTGAGGTCGTCGATGACCGCGAGCTCCAGGCGCCGTTCGATTAGAAATCGACGGTAGCGTACCGGTTCGCGTAATTAGTCGCTGACTGGTGGACCCCACCCGTCAGCGTTTTAAATTTAAAACGCGCGCGCGGAGCGTTCCGTTGAGTCGCCGACGGGCGGACCCCACCCGTCAGGGTTTTCACCTTTATCCAGTTTTTCGAATTTGAATTCTTTTCTGAAGTTCAGTACTGGACTCGGTTTAGAAATTCAATAACTTTAGTTCTAGCAGTCCAAATAAATCAAACTCAACTGTTCTGGAAAGTCTATGAAATTCTTTAACTCACCAAAGTGGTCTCACTCCATTTAATTAAATAATAAAAATGCATTATTAAAAATGCTCCAGAAGGTTTAAAACACTAAACCATTTGTTTCTGGAGTTATATTAATCCAAATGACTTGAAACCAATTTTGGTAGCTTTGTATTAGGATCCTTTAGCTCCCCAAATTTTGGTAGAATTAATTGAGTAGTATAAAATCCTTAGTATTTGGTTGAACTTCAGTGCACCTTTCTGCACTAAACCAATTAGTGTGAATTGTTGGTAGATCCAATTAATCTCAAACCAACTTTGTTAGATCACTTGTAGCCAAGGTTAGTTGCCCCTAAAAGGATTTAATTTTTGGAGCAACCTAAATTGTTTGGTAGCTAAAACTTGATTAAAAACCTTCTGAACTAAAACAGATGTGTAGGGAATTTGGTAACTCCAAATGACCCCAATCCAATTGGGTGATCTTCTACACATCAGTAGCTATCCATAGAATTTTAGTTTGAATTTTTGTGACAAACATAGATTAAATGGTGAATTAATTAGTGTACAACTAGTTTCTGCCTAAGTTTGAAATTAATTAAATCAAATTTAATTCAATCAATTTGAAACCACCTTGTGTTGCTTGATGTGTGCAGTAGCTATGTGTAGCAATTGTGATGTTGTGATGATGCTTGAGTTAGTATAGTAATGATTTGTATCGCTTGTTTGACGTTAGACGAAAACGCTGCCGGAGTCTTCGAGGAAGGGGAGTACTTTGATCAGCAGGAACAAGACCCCGAGAACTTTGCTGAGCAAGGCAAGCTACTCCACTGAGCTTGCAATTATATACCTCTATTTTAGCCTCAAGAGTTGTTCAAAAGAAAACAATGAATTTTGGAACAAACCCCTTTTTACAAACTACCGGAAAACTATTTTGCCACCTTATATAGAAGTATAAGGTAGTTATTTAAAACTATAGGATGGGAAAAACAATGTTTTCTCGAAACTCTTTTGAAAATACTTGGATAGACCTGCCGGAAGGTCGGTGCTCAGTTGAAGAAGGTTGGTGTTGTTTTTGAGAAAAATGCACATTGTGTCCTAGTACCATGACGACCAACCATTATCCTGTGCGACCACACTTACCCACATATGGGCAAGGGCGTAGTCATATAATTTGCTCGTGTTAGTACTGGATGCCTCAACAACGAGGATAACCTCGTTCCATGAGGGGATGGTCTGAGGACCTACCCCCTGACCTGGGTCCTCTTCAATGTTGGTCTACCGGAAGCCGGTATGGACGTATTTGGAGGAAGAGGATTGAAGGGCTCCCTTGGGTCCGCCGGGCAGAACTACGAGTCCCACACTTAGTTTCTGAGGATTTGAGTGTCGGTGGAAAGTGTCGTAGCGGCAGGGTCCTATACTAGCATGAGCAAAGGACAGGCTATGGCCGGGAACTCAACTTCGCATACCTCTGGTATGGCGGGACGTGGCTGACACGATGAGTGACCGGATGGGTGTGGGAAAAGCGTACTACCTCTGCAGAGGGTAAAACTATTCGAATAGCCGAGTCCTCGGATACGGACAGTTGGAAGGCTGTCCTAAGACCATGTGCAAAGTTTTGATAAAAGTGTTGAGTTTGGAAAGGAAGATGGTTTTGGAAAGGGCTATTTTCCCACCGGTACCAATGAGTTGGTACGGGGTGGTGATGGGTTTGAAACTGTGGACAGAGTGTGGCTGGATACCGGAGGAGTTTCCGGAGAAACAGCTAAAGTGGTGTTTTTCTTAAAATGATAATCTTCTTTCTCCCCCCCCCCTTTCAGAAAAGATTTTTGAGAGTTTTTCAAATAAAAGTTTTTAAAATAATAAAAGCTAGTGCTTCCTCAAGTTGGGGTAGTTTGCGAGTACAATCCAATGTACTCATATTGGTTTCGTCCCTGGCTATTGTCTTAGCCAGATTTCGAGGAACTCTGCGTTGAAGAGGAGTTTGGCGACGTCTATGCGAACTAAGATCTTCATAAGTCAGCTGCCTGTCGGGTGTTGTCGAGTTGGTTTAGCCCTACTACCGTAGCTTCCGCTGAATAAAGATGGTTTGGCCCTCGAAGGCACCTATGTATAATTAGGCCTGTATGGCCAGGTTTGTAAGACTTTAAACTCGGTGTTGTATGGATGTAAACTTTGATATTCAGTTCGGATTATGTGCAACGACAGACTGATCACGGGATCGTTGTGTTAAGCATAATCGGGTATTTCGGACGGTTAGTCCGGGGGACCCACACTCGGCTTGTGTTGCCCTTCGACCACGGGATCGGCACACTGGTGTCGTCGCCCCAGTATCGGCTATTCGACGCCCTTCGACTGTGCTTGGTCTCGGTAGCGCACCGGCCTACGGCTACGCCGACGCCACACCGGTGTCGTCGCACGGACTCAGCTATCCGACGCCTTTCGTTTGTGCCAGTGATGTCCTTTTCGGCTGCTTGCTTTCGGTGCTGAGATTCTCACCGGAGATCCTCCTCTAACGGCTGGCTCGAATTCTCGAAGTGTCGGCCTCACAGGGGTTTCGGTGGGCTTCATTGCTAACCTCCCCTCCCTTAGTGTTTTCCCTCTTGTTTCTAGTTGTATTTTTTTCTGTATTTTATTGTCTTCTCTTCCCTTGTATCACCTGTAAAATTTCTATCTGTTGTAAGAACATGGCCCGTCAGGCTACTTTCGATGAATATAACTACCGGTGGGGAGTAATCCCCCCCGTCTTCCTAAAAAAAAAAGTGTTCACTGTTTTGACTATTTAGTAGCTCTACCATGTGTTGGTAGAGCTTTTGTTCCATCTTGCATGTACAGGCAGGAGGTATGAAATATTGTGTGGTTGTATTAGCATGATGCGACGGTAAGTTTAAATAAAAAATACATTATAAAAAATCTCGCCTACACGTCGTCCCACTTTACATGGTATCCAAATAGATATGTCACTCGGTGCCAATCTTACAGTTTAACTCGGGT
Organism: Poa pratensis; assembly: GCA_947311845.1. Taxonomy (NCBI): domain Eukaryota; kingdom Viridiplantae; phylum Streptophyta; class Magnoliopsida; order Poales; family Poaceae; genus Poa; species Poa pratensis. The sequence continues at coordinate 28,480,628 of CAMZMU010000076.1, read as the reverse complement.
GGGTGAAAACGAACAACCTTGCTCTTACCCCGGTCAACATGCTCCTCTGCTCTAGGTCATTTATGTTGTTCGTGATGCGGAGTTTTTTTCTATGAAAGAGCATCTCCAACCCACCCTCCATATATACGAAGCCCCTCAAAAATATTTTCTCTATGTAGTCTCTCCGTTCCACAATATAAGATGTTTTAGGTGTTATAGGTATTGTCTATATTCATACCAAAATAAGTGTACATAGACACTAAACATGTCTAGATACATGTGTACACATGTGAATGTGTAAAAAGTCTAAAACATCTTATATTGTGGAATTGAGGGAGTGTCTCTTTACGCATCAACAACTCCTCCCACTCTCTATGCTCCACCTTTCTCTATAATTTTTATTTTCCGCCATGTATGGAGAGTTGGACTGGGAGACGTTGGGAGTGTTTTTTGGTACTTTTGTGAAATAGTAGTTACAGTAAACTTCGACAAGGGTTCTTCGGTGACAAAGCAAGGAGAGAACGGTGAAAGAAGAATGCGTCAAGAAAAAATACCTAGTTAGTTGCAGAAATACATTGAGTTGGCTGGGGTGCTTAGAGACTTGCAAAAAATTGAATCAAGTGAAGACTACGAATTCTATGGCATATAGAGGCCAAACAAACAAGATCAAATGAAACAGAAGATAGCACGATTAAATAAACTCTAAGGCCATCAGTATATAGAGCTCATAATGTCGCTTACACATACTCATGTTCCCATCCTCGATGGGTCCATTCGGCCGTGTGGAAATCAAATGCAGCTCGCCCGAGACTGGCCTTCCACTAAACCGAATGATCCGTGATTATATGTTTTTTTATTTATTTAAAGTTTAAGGTGGTCGATATCCACCATTCGAATAGATAGCATAGAATTGACCCAGTTTATAAGGAAAACCGGGTCAAAAAACTATACAAACTGTACAAAAGAATCACACAGACGAAGCGACCCGCCGCCCACACGACACAAGTCGAGCAAACGCCACAACACACACCACCCGCTCCGAGGCCGCCGCCCCGGCGTAGCAACCAGATCAACCTTCGCATTGCCTGAAAGCGATCCAGTCATGGTCGACGAACCCTCTGTCCGCGCAGTCTTTATCCAGGTTGCCACCAAAACCGCCCTGTTCCGAGGCCGCCGCCCCGGCGTAGCAACCAGATCGACCTTCGCATTGCCCGAAAGCGATCCAGTCATGGTCAACGAACCCTGCCCACGCAGTATTCATCCAGGTTGCCACCAAAACCACCCTGTTCAGAGGCCGCCGCCCCGGCGTAGCAACCAGATCGATCTTCGCATTGTCCGAAGGCGATCCAGTCAGGTCGACGAACCCTCTGCCCGCGCAGTCTTCATCCAGGTCGTCACTCAGACCCACGCAAAACAACGGCTCTGCCTCATAGAACCGTCATAGCGTGGGAGCCCGAGGCCGCTGCCTCGGCGTACCGCCACCGTCCGGGGCCGCCACCCCGGTATCCACCTCCCTGACCACATCGCCATCCTACCCATCCGCCGCGAACCCGCCGCACCGAGAGAGCCGGTGACTCCAAGACGACGCCTCCAACAAGGTAGTGACGCATCCGTCACCGTCGCCCGCCCCCGACGGAGCTTAGGCTTTCACCCGGAGACCATTGGACCACTCCCGTCGGGCCCATGGCCGAAACTCCACGACGATGCCATCAAGAAGGAGAACGACGCCCAAGGGCGCCGCCATCGTCGGCACCGACCGGAGTCGGTGCAAGGCTTTCGCCCGGAGTTCGAGCCGCCCACGAAGCTTAGGGAGCTGCGAGATGGGAGATGCATCCATGGCCGCCACTGAGCTCCACCACTTGCCGAAGTCCCATAGCACCTCCCGCCATCGAAGCCGGCAAGCTAGCCGCACCACCACGCCGCTCCGGGGCCACCGCCCCGGCATCCACATCCCATGGTCAGGCGTGCACCGCGACCTCACCACCTCCTCCGCGCACTGCCTTCCTCCACGCACGGGCCACACGCCAGCAGCCCGCATCCACAGCAACACCACGGCGCCAGGGAACCCCCAACGCCGGCGCCCGACCTCCACTGGCCCCGAAGCCCAGGGCAGGCCCGCGGGGCCCAGATCCAGCCCCACTAGCGCCCATGCGGCGCGCACGCCGCATCCGCCTACTTCCACCACTGCGCTGCATCCCGTCGTCGCACGAAGCCCGCAGCGCGGCCGCGCCCCGCGCCGCCGCCCTTGCGCCACATCACCGTCGCCCTTCATCGCTTGCAGGCTGCGGGGAGCCAGAGGAAAATCGCCCCGCCGCCGCCATCCTCGAGGCGCGAGTGGCTTTGCCGACGCCCTCTCCGGCAGCGGCGATGCGGGGGAAAGAGGCGGCGGCCTGTTCCGGCGGCGGCTAGGGTTTCCCCCGGGTCGCCCAAGGAGGACGACGCGGGGGCGGGGTGAGAGGAGATAGTTCCCTCGCCGATTATATGTTTTTGTTTCCTGTTTGTCCCTAGAAAAGAACAACTGCTTTGTTTAAACTGCCTGCCGAATCAACCGATGATGGGTCAATTCCCTGGTCTTCCATGGAAGTAGGTTCAAGACAGGACGGGGAGTTCGGTTCTTTAACTAAGACTAACGACGCGCTCCTTTGCGTGTACCCACTTGCTCATCTGCGAGAGGCCGTCGAATTGTGACCGGCGTTTGCTTGGAAGAACAGAATAAAATTATATTCAGGGTGACACTCTGTACTTGTACCAGTATATGAATGAACACTTTATAATGCTGCTTCGAATTGAGTATCTTTTGGTTTCTCAACCACGGTACTGGCCGTCCGGCGCCGGTACGTGTGTGTGCTGGACGTGTATTTTTTGGGCGACTCTGACGAGCTGCTACACGGTTTGCAGACGCGTGTTCGTGGGGAGGAAAACATCGTCGTCTTCTTGGGAGGAAACGGTCAGGTTGATCATGCCTTACCGCTGTGCTTTAGTTAGGTGCCACCATGGCCGTCCTAATTTTCCTTTGCTACTCCTAGACTCCTTTTTGCGAGAGTACATGGTGCCACATACAATCCACGCACAACACACTCACATACACAAATATGACACATTTCAGGAGGCAATGGGCATTCTTGTTAGGCAAGAAGTCAGGTTCAGTCGTGAACAGATTGTGCTGAAGTTATTGCAGTAAATGATTTGCTCCCATATCTTACTAACATCAACTTATCACAAGAGCGAGATGAGCTCCGATGTCTCCTGCTGGTTTCCGTCCATGGTTTCCCGGGACACCAACGAGGATGAGGTTTCCGCCCTAAGAAACGGTACCTCCTCCGATTCCACCGAGGTATGATTTAGGGTTTGCTCAAATTTTGAGTTTCATTTCAAAAAATTGCAATAGGATTTGATTAGAGTTGCAACATTTTTTAGGATTCATCAACATGTAATTGCAATGTCCGAGATGTGATATCCGAGTTGAACAATTGATGGACAAAAGAAGACCGAAGATAAGTTGAGCTAGCTCAGGAGACAGACCGAAGATGGAGGGTTCCATGAAGAAGAGAAAATTAGGATAGAAAAAGACAAGAAGAGGTTAAAGGAAGAGAAGAAGAGACTTGAAAAAAGTAAGATGAAAATGCACTTGCATCTTGCCGATATCGTCGATGAGTACAGGATCAAGACGAATTCACTTTCGGTTGAAAATGAAGAAATATGACATCGAGAAGGAGACGCGACTCCACTTTACATTGGGAGCAATTGTTATCCTAGTCGTGATTGTAATCGTCATGTATGGATTATCTATATGCACTAGGTAGAATCTATATGCTATATGTGCACCAAACCAATATGCATGTAGTCGCATGGATTTAAGGATTAAAAGTAGGGGTTGTGATTCGAACGGGCAATATTTGGGATTTATCCGGTACATAACCGCGGACAGATAGGGGGTCATATTTGCTAGTCCAGGTGGAGATGCTATTAGTCACAAAATTATATTGAGTTAAACTTATCCTGATCGACGCTAAGTTTAAATGAAACTTACATTAGAAAAAAAAAACTAGCATACACATTGTCCCACCTTGTATGCTCTCCAAATAAATATGTCACATGGTGGCAATCCTATGGTTTAACTCGGATGACCCTTTTCCCACGTGCCCATCTATTCTAGATCATTTATCTTGTTCGTGTTGCGGAGGTTTTTCCTATGTAAGAGCATCTCCAGGACTCCAACCCACTCTCCATATATACGAAGCTGCTCCAGCTTATTTCCTCTATGTGTCTCCTTACGCACCAACGACTTTTCCCACTTTCCATGCTCCACCTTCCTATATAATATTTTCCCACCATATAATATCTATGGAGAGTTGGACTGGGAGACGTCGGGGTATATTTTGGTGCCTCTGTGAAATAATAGTTACATGAAGTTCGCTTGTAGCTGTCCGGTGGTAAAGCAAGGAGAGAACCATGAAAGAAGAATGGGTCAAGAGAAGACAAGGAGTTACTTGGGGAAATACATTGACTTGGCTAGGGTGCTTAAAGAGTTTCAAAAAGTTGAACCAAGTTGCACAATTACATTGAGTTGCCTAGGGTGCTTAAAGAGTTTTAAAGAAATGAACCCATTATGCTCATCCATTGTCCATTTACTCTAGTTTTCATGTTTTAGACAGAGTACCATATAAATTTGGTGTACTATCACTACTTAAGTATAAATGCATTGTCTATTTCATTTGAGTTGTCTAGCTTAATGGGATCCTATATGTGACGGAAAATGTTTGATTTATGTTTGCCTTGCAGTTTCTCTGTCAGGACATAAAATCGCCCTTATTTGAATGTAACTTCAAACTATTGACTAGGGCAAGTTTTTTTTTTGACTATGACTACGGCGGGCTCTTAGAGCCAGCTTGAACTCCATTACTCAAAAATGTTGCCTATGAGGCTTTGCAGCCTCTACAAGATAGGTTCAAATGAACCAGAACTTACAGGGGGATACAAGAGAGGAGAAATAAAAGAAGGAACGCACACCGACAACACACAAGAGAGGGTCACTCCGAGAGAAAACTCGCAGACAGTTGATTGATGAGAAGCTCATCACGACCCAAGCACTGCAATCACAAAGGAGGAACCACATGACATGACAGCGGAGTTCCAGCCACGACACTGCACCATCGACGTAATCGAACACCAACGCGCATCTGAGGCCACACAGCGCACCGACACCACCTGTGTCGGGGGCATGGCCGAAAGGTCGCGCGCGGCAAGATGACGCCACGACGTCTGTGTGTCGCCGGCTGAAGTTGAAGGGCATCGGAGATACCCTCACCGCACGTGGGGGTCGCCGCCATAGTCACATGGCATAGCACCAGCGAGTTCAACCCCAATCCCATCTAGGTTCGATTACCCGAAGGGTGGGCTAGCCTAGAGCACGCACGAAGACCACCCACGCCAGACACGCCACAGGACTTCGACAAGGATCCGACGCGAGGGCCTAGCAACCGACAAGGAGAAGTTACCACCGCCACTGCCACGGCTCACCTCGCATCGGAAAGAAGACCGCATCCATGGCCGCCATCTGCAGAACCATGGAGCACACCAGCATGACACTGATGGCAAGACAGAGGGGCTCAACACCCAGCCACGACGGCCCCCCACGTAGGGAGCACGTCGCAGCCATGGCCGCCATCTGCGAAGCCACGACACCAGCCCTACCCAACGGCGCCCCGCTGCAGGAAAATAGCCGAGTGTAGAGGTTGCTACCCTTGCAACCACCGGAGGGCACGGCTGAGTGCCGTCAAAGCCGACGGCGCCCCCGGGGCCGGGATCGACAGTCGGAAGCCAGGGAAGCACGGAAGCCCAGCACCACGCCGCACCGGCCAGCAGCGGCCTAACCTCCGACGCGCAGCCGCGGCGCACGGGACACGCAGGAAGGAGGCGAGGGGAGGGGCGGCGAACGAGGAGACGAGGGCGGGTGGCGGCGGCGGTCTTCCAAGGCGGCCTCTCTCCAGGTCCACCGAGCAGAGGCCGAGGAACGAATCCCCGCCGCCCCCTTCACCGGAGGAGGTGGCGGCGGCGCGACTAGGGTTTCGCCCCCCGGTCGCCTGGAGGAGGCGACGCGAGGAGCGGGGTGGTCTCTGCTCAAAAACAAAAACAAGTCGACTAGGGCAAGTTGATCACGACTTGTATTGAAACATGGGGCATTAGTTCCTTCTGGAAAAGGGAATACGGCCGGACTAGCGGACCAGTTCTTTCCGATCTTAGATAAGCCGTAACTGAACTACAATGGTAAACAGAAAGTTTTTTTGACTGAAAATTTCCATCCCTGTGTACTCTTTTGCTCTGAATAAGTCAGCGTCTGCAGCCTCGCAGGATGCAGCTACTTCCATTGTTACCTTTGAATTGCAAGATACGATCGAGTTCTACTATGTCAGTTTCGTTTCGTCACACATATCTCTGAAAGAATCTTGAACGAGAACATGTCAGTTACTTGTAAACATTTCCAGTTTGTTTTGTTCTCTCTTTGTCTTTGGGAGAAGGAACAATTGCCAATTGTAAGCAGTACGTAACTTGTGGTGATCTCACGTCGATGTGTTCAAATTTTGTTACAGTAGGTCATCACGGCATACTAGCCAGAAAGAACAACTCAAACCGAGCGAGCTATAATTTAGAAACTCGTAATGTACTAGTAGTAGGTCAAAGCAAAGCAATGGTTCTACTAAACGTCCCCGCCGGAGAGACCCTACCAAATACAGTAGTAGCTTACTACTTTTCCAGCCGATATGGATCCGCATGAAAGCTACCTCTTCCATGCGACTGATATATACACCTTTCCAAGACTCGTATTCTATAAAACCAAATGTGTGCAAAACGACAGTACTGAGTTCTTTCCGTTCTAGACGCATGCATATCAAAGTGAAGACTACGAATTCCCGCTGCTCCATTCTGGAAGGCATATAGACGCCAGATAAACAAGATCAAAGGAAACAGAAGTTAAATAAACCCCAAGGCCATATCAGTATACAGTTCATAACGTCGCTTACACATACGCCGATGGGTCCATTCCGCCGTGTGGAAATCAAATGCAGGTAAACTGACCTAACTTTCAGTTCGCCCGGCTGGCCTTCCACTAGGCTGAACGATTTTCGATTGTATGTATTGTTTTTGTTTGGAGAACAACTGTTATGTTTGAACTGCCGAATCAATCAATCGACGATCGGTCAATTCCTGGTCTTCCATGGAAGTAGGTCCAGACCGGAGGGGCGTGTATATTTTTGGGCGACTCTGACGAGCTGCGACACGGTTTTCTCGACGCGTGTTCTGGGGGAGGAAGACGTTCTTTCCGGCCATTCTACGTCCGCCGCGCGCGTTCTGACGTAGCCATTGCCCCACCTACTGTGATGGCTGTGCTCCAAGTCCAAACTCCAAACTATGGTTGGTTTGTGCAATAATGCTAGAGTTACGGATGAATTCTTACTATCAGATTTCTTTGAAACCTAAAAATGCCCTTTTAAAGTTTTTGAAATTACACGTAGATAATGTCGAGATCTATCAGCGTGCAAAGTTTCAATCCAAAATTCGTATTATGCTCGGCTACACAAAAAAGATAAAGCTGGCAAAATTTCAAATTTTTGAAACTGTGTACGATTGCCACCCAGATCCACCCATTTGTCATTTTTATCCAGACTAAAATACAAGAAGTTCCAGTTAAAATTAATTTGCACACTTGTAGATCATATTACTATCTACATCTATGATTTTTTTTCAGATTTCTTTGAAACTTAAAACTGCCCTTTTAAAGTTTTTGAAAAAACGAGCTGCATGTAGCTCGGGCTACAAACATCAACGTCCCGCTAGATTTATGACTTGGTCTATATTTCAACTGCTATGAAATTCGACATCGGGCAAACTAGAAGATCTAAGCAGTACACAATTCTAATCAAATATACCAGGCTATTTCAGCATGGAAGACATCAGAAAGGCCAGCTGATGCAACATTCTAGCAGTCGTTCAAACTTCAAGTATGACACACAAGGCAAATATTTAGATGTCTTCGTAGTCATCATCAGAAGCTACACAGAGAGAAGCCTTCTTAGAAAAAGAGGGTGTGAATTGTCGAACAAGATGACATGCTATTTGCTCAAAGGAGATACAATATACACTGGATATCCTAAAGTTCAAATACATCCGCCGAGGCCACAGCACCACAAAATCCATCTGCATTAATAGAAGATAAATTAAAGATGAACTCAAATTTCTTTCTGGTCAGAAAAATATTAACTCAGCAACGCAATACAGGTAGAATGAACACACATCCATCTTAGAGGTATGTACGCATCAACATTTGATTATTTTTACAGCATAATCAAAATTTGATTTTTTGTCAAAGTTATACAATATCGAAATCTCCATCTAGTCTAGCAATCAAATTGTTTGTTTGTGATGCTAAATGGGAGCTGAGTTCTTAAAATAAAGAAACGGGAAGTGAAATCTTCTTCTAGCATTGCGATCAATATCAAGCTAACAAAATAAAGGACCATTCTGGATGACAGATGACTTCACATGGGAACTCGTTAGCTTGCCAGATAAAAGCACAAGTATAGCTCAGGCATGCTATCACTAACTGGAAAAGGCATGTATTAATATGATAGGTTAGCATTCATATCATGTATGCGCTGAACAAGCTTTACTTTAAGAAATCTTTGAGTAAAACTGTACCAGTAAAATCAAGAATGTTGATTGTATAGTGGCATGTTTGGGCAGGTAATAGCAGACTCTTGTCCAAAATTTCATAACCTCTTAGCAAAATCAATCAGATCCACGGGCACAATCATACTGCAACCCTATCAGAATTGGCCTAGTTATCTTAACTTCATACAGTTGCAATACATGAATGTGCTGAACATTATCTAAATCCCAACGTAGCCATTCAGCAATATCGACTCCTTTAGTACATTAATGCAAACTACTACGAACAATCTTCTAACTCTAGTTTCAGCAACTATTCAAGTTTATAAGGAAATATTTTCCCACAAAATCTATTCTTGGAGAAATGTACTAACTAATCACACGTCCTCCAAAAGACAAATTCAACCACTCACCACAAACTATAATGAGTCTACTCATCCTTGATGCGCTTCTCAACCTCCTCCAGTGACTTAATATCCTTGTTGATCTTGCAAATACGATATATGCACCTATCCCAAAATAAAAAATAAAACAAAAGTTAAGATACAAAAATCTTCATAGAAATTCTATTGATCAGACTCTGAGGATGTGTTTCTTTACCAGTAAAGGAGGAATACTGAAACACAAAGGATGACATTCCGCTGGGCTTTGAAAATCTGTACAATGAACAATTAAAATTAAAACAGAGAGAAATTAAGCAACCATAGAGTACAAATTTCCTTTCTGTACAGGGCTGAAAGAAGGCATATAGTGGCTCACGCATCAGCTTAATTATCTTCACTGAGGATGGAACGGAAATATCCAATAAAGAAAAGCATTAGATGGTTTTAACTCTTAAATACGATGAGAAACCCACACCCTCAAAACAGAAATCATTACCTATGCAGACAATTGATTCTGTACATACTGGGCAGAAAAAGTATTTAAGCTAATACTAGTCATATAATAAGTTCTAAGACATTTCATGGTTTAGAGACTATATATGTCCAAAGAGATATGAAAGGGAATCCAATTGAACATATTGTAGCGAGATCAAGCCTTAGACCAGCCCAAACTGGCTAGCCTTATTTGATACTGCTTGAGCCTAGCCCAAGTGGAACACATGCCAGATCAAGCCTGAGCTTAGGCTAAGCCCAAGCTCAACCTACGAACAATCCCATGCCCAACCTCGAGCTCAACGCAGCTTGAGAATTTGTTCACGATGCTGTATTGTCTATCTGAGCAGATAGATGGGTAGCATCTTGCAAATCAAATGGTTGTCATTTATTGGATGGCATGGCACGGTAGATGTTAGATGAGAGATAAACTGATAGATTTTAGCTAGAATAGGATGGGTAAAAATGCTCCTCAGAGGCAGGAGCATCTTGGTATGCCAGTGCAAACTAGGGAACTCGAATGCAGCAGTCGTACTCAACAGGACCTTTTCTTTTCCCCATCATTTTTACTGGGAACAGACCATCATCGACAATTTCAACTATAAAAAAGCACAGCAAGTTTTTCCAGTACCAACTTCAATGTGTGTAGTGTATTCGGACTCAAGAGATGTATCTCTAAGACCTGCATATCTAATCTAACCAACTGGCAAATGAAGGGCCGATGATATACAGTTCTATTAGCATGGGAGATCGGTGTTCGTCCAACGTCAAGACAACGGAATTGTGGAAGTATGATCAATTTCAGGGTGCACAGAAAAATAAGGGTGCCAATCTTTACTGATTTGGCACAATCTAGCTGCAAACATATATCTTCAGTTCTCCTAGAAAGATGGTCGGAACAATAGACAGAAACAACACCTTCTTCGCTGAAACTTCACTAATCTATCATCCTCTCCTTCGCATATTAAACCACTAAACTTGGAAACAAGTGCGATCTGGCTTTCAGAAAACATCATGGCCTCACATTTAGCTACACCTTCTAATCCAGCTACAATTCAAGGCGTATGGCAACTGGCGTTTTGTCACTTCCAAACCGAACACAGCTACCACAGTAACACTCTTCGAGCTTAATAAGCATTTCCACATACGAATCTGTACCGGACCAAATGGCTGAAAACCCTAGAAGAGATACACCGACAAATTCGAACAGGGGAAAGCCATATAAAGTCTCAATTCACTCACGGTTTTCTCGTAGCGGACACGCTCCTCCGTGGTGCAAACATCTGATGTGCACATCAGCCTGTGCTCGTTCTTCCAGTAGATATCTGCAGATCAGAGAAACACGCAAACCCATCATCATCAGAGCCTGAAATCGAGGCGAGCTTTTGCAGGCGCCGCAAGGCCACGCACCGAGTAGCTGGAAACCGGCGAAGGGGAGCACGCCGGCGAAGGGCTGCAGGAACAACGACGTGAGCGCCACGATCTGGGCCCGCACGGCCCGCGGCGCCGGGACCGTGAGCAGCGCGGCCACCGCCGCCTCCGCCGCCACCACGCACGCCAGGATCATCCACTGCAGCGCCATCGGATCCGCCTCTCTCTACCTCGAGTCCCGAAGCTTCTGGAAACTTCCTCGCGCGGCTGGAAGGGGGAAGGGGACTTCGGTTTCTCCGATCTGTGTGCAGAATGAGTGCGCGTCTAGTCTAGTCTCTGCGAGGTGGATGGACAGGTGGTGGATAAAAGTCGCGTCGGCTCGGCGATTTTGCTTCGTCGGCAAGTGATTCGACGCGGTCGCTTTCTGGGCTTTCTGGGCCGAGTGCCTTTTGGTAATTGGGCCAGGTTTTAGTAAACCGACATATAATGCGCTAATTAACGAAAATTGGGCTCGCGAACCGCCTTGTACTTCTTTTTTTTCTCCACGCCGTGCATCGTCATCGTGCCGAGCCGTCTGCCGTGTGAGCTGGGGTTTTAGCGGCCGGCGAGAGAGGGAAGAGAGAGCGGAGGGCGGGGGAAGATGAGCCGGAGCCTGGGGATCCCGGTGAAGCTGCTGCACGAGGCGGCGGGGCACGTGGTGACGGTGGAGCTCAAGACCGGCGAGGTGTACCGCGGCTCCCTGCTCGACTGCGAGGACAACTGGAACTGCCAGCTCCAGAACCCCACCTTCACCGCCAAGGTACGCGCGCCGCCCTCCGCCTTACCTGCCTCCAGATCCGAGCCATAGCCGGTAGCCCCCTCTGATTTCGTCACCGGAGATTCCCGCCTGTGTGGTCTGTGGTTGGGTAATTACTAATTCGTCACCCGTTTGTTTGTTTGTTGATTTCCAGGATGGGAGGGTGTCTCAGCTCGAGCACGTCTTCATCAGAGGAGTCAGAGTCAGGTAATTCAGGAAACCTGTAGGCTTGGGTGGTGCTTGTTATTACAGTCCTCGCGGCCTCATTAAATTGGTTGTTTCGTTTGTGTGGTTTGGTATTGTTTCAGGTTCATAATTATTCCAGATATGCTCAAGAAAGCCAGGATGTTCGAGCGCTTGGAACCAAGGAGTAAGGTAGGTGCTTTCTCTAGTTTGGCATTTTGCATCAGGAATAAGATGTATTGTGCTGATCTTTTTTTTTTTGGTTTTATATTTAGGGAAAAGGATCAGCTTTTGGAGTTTTTTTTTTGTACAAGGGGTGGGGTCAAAAGACCCGTCGCTGCATTTTATATAACCACGTGGCAGGTACATTTTACATAAAAGCCCTTTACAACTCTTGTCCTGAAAGACCTAGTATTCGAAGAAAGGGCCTTCGATTTTACAAAAAGCACCCTAAGAGCTAAAAAATAAAAAGCAATCAAGCCCTTGAGTGCCTCTGCCACACCTCGCCGGCGATCTCCAGGCGCCGACGCCGAGATCATCAGAGCTCAGGACGCTCGGACTCTCTCTTCCGGTGAGCAATCGCAGCCGCCAGCAAACTTGACGCCGCCGGGGACGAACCACTTGGCAGCGGCGAACCGCCGAGCACTGGCGCTGGATTGAGAAGGCCTCCGCAGTGGAGGTTGAACTTCGGCCATCTTCTTGGCCCTGGATCGCGGCAGTGAAGAATACTACCGCGTGTGGAGCTCCATGATGCAGCAAGAACCACCGCGCTAAGCAGAAGCACCAGTTCCTCCCCTCGCCGCCACGGCCAGCCAGATGAACATGGAAGAACTCCCGCATCGCGAAGCAGGAGATACGGCAAGCGGCTTTATTGAATCGGCCTTGATCTTCCTCCACCCTGCAAGCAATCCGCCATGGATTCAACCTGCAAAAGAAAGAAGAACTGGCTCCGGCGCCGCTGCGAGCCACCGGAGGCCAGCCGAGGAGGGGGAAAGAGAGACGCTTATTGAAGTTGAAGGAGGCAGCGAGCAAAGAACTCAGTGCTGTCTCCCACCTCGAGAGCACAGCAGGAATTCCTGCCCACAGCCGCTCGGTGCCACGTCTTCGCACCAAAGCGAGACAACCTCCATGCCTGCCTCCAGATCCAGCTGCAACAAAGCAAAATCCCTTCTTCCCCTCACCACCAAGGCCGGCCGGAAGAAGAACAACTTGCAGAACACAGCAGATCAAGAGGAGCAAGCAAACGAGCTTATTTGGGAAGATTCTGCCAGATCCGCCACTCCCCTGCCCTCTCCACCATGAAGAAGCGCACAAGAGGAACGCCGGCCACCGTGCAACGCTGCTCGCGAGCAAAACAAGGAAACTTCGATACGGCATCAAGCCAATCGCCCCGTGGGCAAAACCAGACCTAAAACTACACCTAACTACAAGGCCAGACCTGGCCCCTCTCCCATCCCCCACCCCAGCGGCTAAGCCGTCAGAGGGAGAGAAGAGAGGAGCCGGGAAGGAGGCTTGGATGAAGGAGAGCAGACGGGAGGAGGGGAAGGGGAAAGGGGATCGGGCCTTCCAGCTTTTGGAGTTGGCCGTGGGCGGGGCGTTGCAAGGCGTGTTCGGGTAATGACTGCTTTATATTGAACATCTTCTTTCGTTCACTAAGATAACTTTGCATTCTTACATGTGAGCTGATTGCATACTAAGGACCCGTTGGTGCTACAAAACATGTAAAAATAATATGTGTGCTCTTTAACATATGTAGGGGAACTAATTTAAAGACATACTTTAAGTTATACTAGGAAACTAATTTCATATTTGAATCCAATGACATACTTTTTGTGGCATATAAATCGGATTTTGTTGATAAAATAAAAGGTCAAAGATAGAACAAAATATGATGTGGTAATTAATGTATTTAAAGACATAGGGAGTATGATAAAATGTACAAAAGGGACATGCTCGAATGACACTTCTTGTCCTTACCCAAATTGGAGACATAGGTTTTTTTTTTGCAAGGGTTTAGAGTGAATAAGTCCATGCTAGCTTTGTCCTCTCTTTGTTATGCGACTGCATTAATTTAAAGCTTGAGATTTGGATTTACTTCTAGGTCAATTATTCATAATTAACATCTTAGTGCCAATAGGCTCTAGGGTTCTTCCTATATCATAGATAAATCATATTGAACCCATTTTATCTAGCTTTGCGCTTCTCCTTGTTCCATTTATAGAGAAAATCTTTACCTGGAACTGTGGATTTAAAGACCATTTGTTCATAATGATAAACATAGATTTGTTCCATACATATCATCAACATAAATTTAGACATTCCTAGTTAGCAAGTTATTCCTAGTGTCGAACTTCCACGAAAGAAGCAATAAGCATACATATTCATATTCTGATCTCTACAATGTTACTTATTGTTTTAGTTGTACTTCAATACTCATATATCATCTACAATTACTAAATGTTACCTACCAATTCATGTAGGCTGCTGGTGGCCGAGGTGGTGGTCCTGTTGGAAGGGGCAGTACTCCTCCTGTGGGGATGTAGATTTGTTCTAGAAATTTGTGCACTGTTATCTGGCCAGGGAGTTCAATCTATTCAATATGAACATGTGTCCGCTAGTGAAATGTACCAGGTGCCTCATGTTTTTCATTAGTCTACATAAGGAATGAACGTGTAGGCCTGCTGATGCCGATATGATGTGTTGATGTTATGGTATCTTGAGTGTGAGATCTCAAAGGTGGAACATGGTCTTCATGAACCTTTTTTGAATCACTCGAGGTACAAAAGCAGATGGATTATTTTCTTGTGGCAAATATTTCCTTGATTCGATTGAAGTGTTACTTTGAGATCCAAATTATTACAATTCATGTGGACACTGAAACTTAATCTCAAGCAAAGTATCTGCCAACTAAATCTCAAGCAAAGTAACTGCCAAAAATGTTTTTTTCTGTGCAGTTTATAAAAGAATTTTTACTTGGCTTGGAGAGCCGTTTATACACATGTGTTGAGTGAGTGATCGGCTCAAATTTAAATTGTGCAGCTAGTATGTTGTTGGTCACATCACCCTCCTTCCACAATTTTCTTGTCTCTTATCCTTGTTTCAAAAAATAATTCCATGTCTCATTTGGACCCTGGGCCTATATTCCCGAAGATTACATTGCTTAGAATTCCCTTAAGCAGCCTCTTTAGTTTCTAGGACTAATACTATCTATGAAAAAATCCATTTGTTTCAGAGACTACTATGGCAAACATATAACACTGGTGTAACCAAAAATAGAGTGAGAGCAATGGGTGGTGTAACCTTACACTTAGTCGGCAAACATTTTTTTGAATTCCCGTGAAATTATTTGTTTTTACCCATGAACATTTTTTTGAAACATCATAAACATTTTTCAAATAGGTGAATCTTTTTGAATCCCATGAAAAGTAATTTTTTAACTCCATGAACAGTTTTTTACCCTGTCAATGTTGTTTCGAATCTTGTGAATAATTTTTCGAACATCATGAACATTTTTTTTACTATGAAACATTTTTCCACAACGCGAAAAAAGTTTTTTACTATCATGAAGAAAAAATGAAGAAACAAAAAATAAGATTAAAACGGAAAAGGAGAATAGATAAAAGTAGAAGAGAAAGAAATAAAAACAGAAAAGACAAAGAAAAAAGGACAAAGAAAAAAAATAAATAAGCTCGAGTGGGCCAACCCATATGACTCATGGAGTACGTGGAGCAGAATCGCTCCCGCTTTTGACAGTAAATAGTACTATTTCCGATCCATATTAGTTGTCGTTAAATCGGATGTATCTTGTTAGATTTCTCCAGTTTAGCGCCAATTAATATTCACTAGAGGGACTAAATAGGATTTGTCTCGAAAAAGCGTGCGTGTAAACAATCAAAAGGAACGACCCTCGATAGAATGTGCCTAGCCTAAGAATTTGCAATGGCTTCTTATAGAGAAGGGAACTAGCAAAATGCTCGTGCGTTGCAACGAGCGATGACATTTAATGCTCAACCAAATATGCTCGTAAGTTGCTACGGGTTGATGTTTAATGAATATAAAATTCTAAAGTTGGTTCTCGTAGTTGTGGCATGCCCTAAAATGATACAACAAATTTTCTATTGAACATCGTTCTTACCACAAGAAATTTAGCGGGTTACAAATTATGAGCTTGTCAATTTCAGATATTATGTGTAACTAAGACCCTCGTACATATGATAAACCTATCATCAGAACCCTTATGGAAGCCACTACATTGGAGTATTCTATTAAGACCTACCAACTGGTATAACTAAAATATTGAAGTAATTATTTCCGCAATATCTGAGAAATAACCCCATGACAAGCAAGTGACACGCTCTCGAGTCTCAACTGACATTTGCAACAATTTGCATAGCTGAAACACATGTTTCTTCCCTTAATTCGTTAACCACAGCTACACTCATGTTGTTGGCTCTTCTCCTTCATCCATATAACATCTCCACTAATATTAAAAGACCCAGTGAGGCAGATCCAATCAATCTGAACCGTACACTAGGGAGATCGATCGATCGATCGAAAACCAC
Source organism: Poa pratensis (assembly GCA_947311845.1). Classification (NCBI taxonomy): domain Eukaryota; kingdom Viridiplantae; phylum Streptophyta; class Magnoliopsida; order Poales; family Poaceae; genus Poa; species Poa pratensis. The sequence continues at coordinate 28,464,195 of CAMZMU010000076.1, read as the reverse complement.
CCGATGTATGTCAAACGTGTTTAACACAACATGGGGAAAACTGCCCGGTGTGCCCAAATCACGTCCCCACGAACGGCCGCCCTCCACGACCTCTCCTGCCGATTCCCCGCAACGCCCTCGCCCGTCGTCTTCGAGCTCGCGGCGGCTCTCCTGCTCTCACGACCCTGAGCCACGCCCTCGCCTCCGAGGTCCCGCCGCCGCCTACTCCGGAGCGCCGCACCCACAAATATCAGTTCGCCGCCGCCGCCTCCGAGTTCACCGCCTTCGCCTCCGACCTCGCCCGCAGCCTACGAGCTCGGCCGCCGCTGCGCCCACGCCCACGCCCCTGAGCGTCGCGACGAGCCGCATGAGGATGGTACTATGTTCTTCTGAACTTTTACCAATTGTCCGCCCAATCCGTTGAGCCCAGGTTCCAGGTGAGCAATTCTTCATGGAAGACTGCACCTTCGAGCGTGTAAATGTGTTAATTGATACAAACTTGCAGACACTCGACGACTACGCGGAGCCGTGGAGGAGACTGCCAATGACCTCCATCATCGTAGCCCGCTCGACGACTAGGCCGGAGTACTGGAGGAGAACTCCAGCGACCTCTTCCTTGCCGCCGCCGACTCCCTGTTTGAGGTGCCTCTCTCGCTGCCTGCCCTCGCACCGTCTATTGTTCATATGCGATTTTGAGTGATGGTTATGTAAGAGTGGTTGTTTGTGCCTTAAGCAAGCATGGCAAAATCCTGTCAAAATGGATTTGCTTTCATAGTTGTTATGATCGTGTGGACCAATTTTCGAATTGTACACAAACATGACTGATGGAGTAGTCTACATACACAAACTCATGTTTATTTTCTGGGTCATACTTCAGGATATCAATTTTCAGCCATCCTATATTACCTTGTAGTTCAGTATTCAAATGTATAAAATCGTGCAACACTCTGATTCAGAAGATAAATTGGAAATACAAGTACAGTGCATTCCGAAATTGCAGCCTTTTCTCTAATGAATGGATGATCAGGATGTTTCTAATTAGTTTCAACCCTGTTTGTTCTTCTTCTCTTTTCTAATAATTTCCTCACTCTGATTGCTAAGGTTGTTGCTAAGACCAGATTGCTAAGTGTCTGCAAAAGGTTAGTCTTCTGCACTCCTGAAGCTAGCTTTGCTTTCAGTGGAACTAACCAGTTTTCCTTATCTGCAGCAGAACTCCATAATTCGCCCTTGTTTCTTCATTTAGACATGTTGTCCACTTCCTAATTATTAAAGCACCCGTGTTGTCCACTTCCTGAACTAGAAGTTAGCAAGCAGTAGTGGCAAACAAAAACATAACTTCCGGTATCTCTCATAAGAAAAGAAGGAGCATGGCCGTGGGTCTGTCCATGATTCCAGATGCATTTATTTCAGTAGATCATTTTTTGTCATAATAACTGATGCAAGTTACCAAATTGGTTCATACCTATGATGACCATACATGTATCTGCTGTGATTTAGCATTTGGTTATTGAGATTTTCTTGGTTGAGGTTGTCCACTCCCCGTAGCTAATCTTGCTTTTGTTCAGTTGGTTCAGTTGTAATATTTCTTGTCTGATCCTCTTGTAATTATGGTACAGGTATATACAATAATCAAAATTCTAAATTAACTATCCAGAGTTGTGTGTGCCACTGGAAGAATTAACAACTTGCAGTATGCTTTTCGGGCTGAAGCTTTCACTGCATATTAGGGCCTTATTGTCTCTATACATATGGCACTGGAAATATCACCCTGCAAACAGATGCCATGCTACGGAATAACAGTCTCATAAGCTACATCGATGACCTTTGTTCCTCTTCTTCTATCATTGGAGAGAAAAAACGTTATTACAAGTGAGTAATATCTGATTGTCAAATATTGTCCATGATCTTGTAGCAGTGTGACGCATGCACTTGCTGCCCATGGACGTGGTTGTTGAGTGGATTTGATTTAATCATGGATTTATATGTCTTGTTAGAACTTCTTTGGTGGTGACCGGTTCAGCTTCACACACCAGTTACTGCAGTTTACTTGCATTTGGAAACATGTACCGTAATTCAGGACATGTACCTGACGGCATGCATATATACAGGTTCATCGCGGACGTTGCAGTTGGGCTGAGGAAGGCGTTGGCCGTCAAACTTTCCAAGGTGATTTGTGATGTATCTATTTTTTTTAAGATTCTTAAAGGATGTTGAGTATTTTTTCTTTCATTATTTCTTGGAAACTTTTGGTATCAACTGATAACTTCTTTGCCTTTTTCATGAGATCATACTTGAAGCATGGGATGATGGGAGTGCATTTCCTTTGCTGCTTTCACATACATTTACGCAGATATTGTACTTTCGTGATATAGATGCTCACTAAGTCATGCTTAATGAAAGAATAATTTCCTTGATGCATGGGTCGATTTTCTAGCTTGTCCTTTGCACAACATTTCCACACAAAATTTATTAGGCTTTGAATCTGCATGCATTCATGCATGATTATATATAAAGAACAAAACATTTAACATATTTTCATCACAGATAATGTGCCATCTCTGGTATTAAATGATGACAGAGTTCTTGGGATACAAGGTGAACCTCTTGATGTCAACAAAACAACGGAAATGGAAGTAAGTAAAGGAACTGAATTCAGTGCTTTATGTTCAAAAATGCAGGTAAGTTAATTATATTATGACCATTGTTTGCTTGCTTCCATCGTTCATTTTGCAAATTTACCAAGGTCGATATATTATTTATGTATGATCATGAAGACCACATTCACAATGTTCTTGCCTTTCTAGGTATAAGTATAACTTGCTCAGCGTTACCATTACCGGTCATTTCATACTGCCTTCGAGTCGAAATGCCAGAGTTTGCAAGCAATGCCTTATAATATGTCCTTAGCTTTCGGTCAAAACAAAGTTTCATTCTGAAATTATTGTAGGGGATATGATTAGATTATATTAGGCATATAAATATGTGTACATTTGCAATTTATTAGTCCTATATGAAAATTCATTCATGCAGGCTTCAATGCTCAGAAAACATTTCTTCTAATAAATATATCCTACTTTTGTTACTTTATAATAAAATGAATGGACATGTACTTATCTAACTAACTGCCAGTAATTGGTTACAGGTAACGTCGTGAAGAGTATGTTGGCAGAGAAGGCTTGATTTAAATTCCACAGCCTTAGCCCTTGATGATTGAATGATAGAGTAAGGAGGACATGGCATGTGCATTTGGTAATTTGTTGGTGATCTGTGATTTTTGGGAAGGATGGATTCAAAGCCTTGAGGCCCTTGGCGCCTAGATGAGCGACCTAGGAGGATATTAGATTGTTCATTTGGCAGTTTCATGTTTATACAAGTCCTCATTTGTATGCAAGTGGTCTATTTTATTTGCTTTGATGCTTTTCTTGTTGTACATATATTCTCACGCGGGTCTAATTATTTTCCACTTTACATTGTCACAAATATACTATGATTTTATCTGATCTTCACATTGTTATCGCATTTATTGTTGGAGTCAGTATTTTCTCTCTCACCGTTTTCTTGGTTGCTTCCTAGCTTTTATTGGAGTAGAAATATTGCATTGCGGAGTCATTCGAAACCTCTCTATCTTACAATGCGGAATATAATACAATGTTCTTACCACGTGTCTCTTCACACTTAAATGGAGGTTTAGAATTCTTTTAGGTCAAACTGTAAATGCAAAAACAGATATTGTGATATGTTTGATGACATTGAAATCTAGAATTTGATGTTGATCTGGTAATATAAGCAATTGGATTGTACTACTCCCTCTAATCTGTTTTTCAGTGTAGCCGGGAATTAACATACGAAGTACAACCCTATAGTTATACAAGCGACATTTGTTGCAATCAGGGGGAGTAGGTATTTTATCCACTCAGTAAGAAAGTTCATGGAATATTTAAATTTTGAATATTTGAATTTTGAGATCTAATGGTACGTGCGTGGCACGTGCACCTTTACTAGTGTGGTGAAACAATCGACATCAGAAAAATCAGTTGGTGTGAAATTCATAGTGTGGCACTGTTCAGTACTCAACAAACTGGGCAACCACACTACTAAACCATTACGGCTGACTGTAACAATACCATAATTTAGATGAGGATTTTTTTTATGAGTGCGAGTACACAATAGTAAGCTTCTTAAGAACCAACGGTAGTAGATCAGCACTACTAATCACATAATACTAGTCACGGTTAGTTTAGTTTTCTAGTATTTCTGAAAATACCCACACGTCATCGTGGATAGACCACTCAAGTTTGATCGTGGGGCACCGGTTATACCGAAGGAGCAGTTGCAGTAGCAGAACACGTAGAGTACAACGCTCGCACAGGGACAAGCCGGACAAAAATATACAGAGCAACAACTCATTTTACCTTCATGGAGTTGCGGCTAGTTCAGAGCTGCGTCGGCCAAGTCGCAGGTTATCGAGACGGCCGGAGCAGGTGCTCGGGGCAGCGTCGTCTCGGCCGTCGCAGAGCAGGTCGGGGCGGGCAAGGTCGTGGCAGGAGGGCTAGTGCAGGTTGCGAACACAAAAGTGCGGCTACACAGATCTCCAACGCGTCTGTTAAAAAAAAAAGGAAAATACTTTTGTTCCCCCGGGGGATCGTGTCTCCCGATCCTTCCCTTCCCTTGCCCGACGCGTGTCCCCGCAGGTCCCACCACGTGCTCGCTTTATCCCTTCCGCCAGAAATCCATCGATGCTTTGACTGCTTCGTCTCTCCTCCACGGGCAAGGTCCCATGAAGAGCTCTGCCATCTCTTTTCGCCAACACGCGCTCCGCCCTGCCCATCCACACGCCGCCGCCCAGCCCCATCTCACTCCCCGTCCCTATCCCTCTCCCGTATCCGGTGGCTCCATCTACTGCTTCCGCCTCGAGCTGCTCACAAGGGTATGGCCGGCCGGATGGGGATTTGCTGCAGCATAGACGCCGCCGGCGCGGAAGCCACGCGCCGCCGCGCCCTCGTCTGTCCCCGCGCCGAGCTCCGCCATGCCCTCACGTGCCGCTGCGGTGAGCTCCCGCTCGGCCTCCTCCGCCGAGCTCCGCCATGCCCTCACGCGCCGCCGTCCCTCTTTCCAAGCACACACATCGTCATCCCGTAGAGCTTCCAGAACTGGCACTCACCAGCGCCGTGGCCGAACCCTGCAGCCGAGCCCCAGCCTGCATCCATGCTCAAACCTGCATCCACGTCCGCGGATGAGCTCGCAGAAGGAGGCACCACATCCGCGGCCTTTCCCTCCGCCGTCGCGCCTTCCGCCGCCATGCGGCCTCTCCCGCGACATCTTCTGCGCCAGCGCCCTGCCCCACGCCTGCCTCAGGTTCGGCCTCGCCGGCCACGCGCACCGTCTGTTCGATGAATTGCCCCTGCGGGACGTCGTGGTCTGGAATGGATTTATGTCGGAGAGGTACAGAGAGGGGCCCCGGGGTCGCCTGAATCGTCCACAACGACTTCGCCGGGGCCACTACGACAGCTCCGCGACTCTGCTGCAGCAAGAGGGAGGCGGCGGCGCGCTGGTCGTCGATGATACATCAAGGGAGAGGCGGTGCTGTGGTGGTGCTACAAGCGGCGTCGAGTTTTGCTATGTACGGCGTCGGGGTTTGCTATATGTGGCTTTCGTGCTACGAGATCCACGGCGGTGCTACGTGCGGCGTTGGATTTTGCCACGATACTACAATAGCACGAAATTTTGCTACCAAAGTTTTGTTATTTTGCTACAATAGCACGAAATTTTTGCTACCAAAGTTTGTTATTTTGCTACAATAGTTTAAATTTTGCTACCAAGGAACAACGACGATGCTACCATTTGTGGGCTCCGCGCCTACCATCGATGGGTGGAGGTGCTGCTATAGGTATGCGGAGGAGCTTCCATAGATGGTCAGTAGTGCTACCAAGGAACGACGATGGTGCTACCATCAGTGGTCCCCGCGCGCCCGCGCCTATCATCGATGGGTGGAGGTGCTGCAATAGGTGTGCGGATGAGCTTTCATAGGTGGGCGTTAGTGCTACCAAGGAACAACGGCTACCATCGATGGGCTGCGCTCACCAGTGATCAAAGAGGTATTGCTATACTTGTCTGGAGGAGCTTCCATAGGTTAGCGATAATGCTACCAAGGAACAACGGTGATGCTACTAATGGTGGACGACGATGCTACCAAGGAAGGGTGGCGATGCTACCTTCGGTGGACGTTGTTGTTGCCATAGGTGGATGTCGTTGCTATCATAGTTGTGCAGAGGAACTTTCAAAGGTGGGTGGTGGTACTATCAAACGGTAGTGCTATCAGCGGGGTACGACTATGCTACCAATTTAAGGGTGGTGGCGCTACCAACGGTAGGCGATGCTACCAATGACGCGCGATGTTGCTACCGAAGAAGCGCTACTTTGCTACCGACGGGACGCGGTGTTGCTACCCACGGTGCACAGTGATGCTACCAACGGTAGCGACGATGCTCCCAACGGAGCGCGACACTGCTACCTCTGTGTTGTTACCAACGGTGCACGACGATGCTATCGATCGCGGTAGGGTGTTCTCTAATGTTGCCAACAGTGCACGACGATGCTACCGACGGTAGGCGATGTTCCCAACAGAGCACGGCGCTGCTACCGCGGTGATGCTACCATGTAGGGTGGAGGTGCTACCATAGGTGGAGGGCGTTGCTGCCGTCGGTAAGCGGCGATGTTGCCGTAGGTGGGGAACTGATTGCGTGGATCACACGTTCGTTGGGAGACCCCAAGAGGAAGGTATGATGCAGTGTAGCAGCAGTTTTCCCTCAGTATGAAACCAAGGTTTAATCGAACCAGTAGGAGCAAGAAATCATTTCTGAAGGTTGTCAGTGGCGCACTGACGTGGAACCTGCACACAACACAATCAAACTACTTTGCCCCAACGAAACAGTGAGGTTGTCAATCTCACCGGCTTGTTGAAAACAAAGGATTAAACGTATGATGTGGAAAACAGTAGTAAATTGCAGAGAATGAAAAGGAACAGTGTTTGCAGTTGGTTGTATTATCAGTATAAAAGAATGGACCGGGGTCCACAGTTCACTAGTGGTGTCTCTCCATAAAAGATAACTAACATGCTGGGTGAACAAATTACAGCTGGACAATTGACAAAATATTAAGCGCATGACAATGCATATATATGACATGATGATTACTATGATATTCATGTGGGCATTGCGACAAAATACATAGACCGTTATCCAACAGCGTCTATGACTAATAATCCACCGCCAGGTTGTCATACCGAGTTCCCCGTTGGTATTAAGTTGCAAGCAACGGATAATTGCATTAAGTAATGTGCGTAATGTAAACAAATGCATTAGACCTAACGGCGCACCCTTAAGCTAAGTATCGGTTATTTTATCCCTAGTGGCAACAGCACATCCACAATCTTAGAAGTTATTGTCACTCTCTCAGATTACCGGAGGCATGAACCCACTATCTAGCATAAATACTCACTCTTGGAGTTACAAGCATCTACTTGGCCAAAGCATCTACTAGTAACGGAAAGCATGCAAGATCATAAATAACATATAAGATAGATTGATAATCAACTTGACATAGTATTCAATATTCATCGGATCCCAGCAAACACAACATGTAGCATTACAATAAGATGATCTTGATCATGATAGGCAGCTCACAAGATCTAAACATGATAGCATAAAGTGGAGAGACAACTATCTAGCTACTGCCATGGACCCGTAGTCCAAGGATGAACTACTCACGCATCACTCCGGAGACAGGCATGGTGATGTAGAGCCCTCCGGTGATGATTCCCCTCTCCGGCAGGGTGCCGGGAAGAGCTTCTGAACCCTCCCGAGCTAGGATTGACGGCGGCGTCGTCTCTGGAACTTTTCGTGGATAATGGCTCGGGTCTCTAGGGTTTTCGCGTCGGGAAGAATAAATAGGCGAAAGGGCGGCGGCTGCGGAGCCACGAGGGCCCCACACCACCCCACGGCGCGGCAGGGGGGCCGCGCGGCCCCATGGTGTGGGTGCCACGTGGCCCTCCTCCGTCTCTCCTCTGGACTCCGTCTTCGTGTTGGAAAAATAGGAGGTTCTGTCCAAGTTTCGTCTAATTCCGAGAATATTTCCAGACTAGCTTTTCTGGAATACAAAAACAGCAGAAAACAGGAACTGGCACTGTGCCATCTTGTTAATAGGTTAGTCCCAGAAAATGCATAAAAATGCTATGAAGTGTATATAAAACATGTAACAATTAGTATAATATCAACATGGAACATCAGAAATTATAGATACGTTTGAGACGTATCAGGAACGCAGCTACTGGCCGAGAGCGGAGGTGCTACCATGTAGGGCGCTGCTACCCGAAGTGGGCGGCGTTGCTGCCGTCGGTAAGCGGCGATGCTGCCGTATACGGTGAGCGCTGCTACCGGCCGAGGGCGGCGGTGCTGCCGTAGGTGGGAGGCGGTGCTATTGTAGGTGGAGGGCGCTGCTACCCGGCCGGGGGCGGCGGTGTTGCTGCAAGGAGCGACCGATGGTGCTGCCCTCGGCGTTGCTACTAGGATGACAGCGGCGGCGCTGTGTGAGCAACATCACGGATGAAACCCCACGTTGGCTGACCGGCTTTGTAGCACATGGCGGCAAGCTTCGTAGCAGCAGCGGCAACCTTGCAGTAGTGCGTCCACGGCGACAGCAGAGTCCATCGACTGCTTTGCATTGGTGTAGTTGATTTGCAGAACACGGTGGCAAGATTTGTAGCAGCTGCGACCACGAGCAGCTCGTGCTACGACCGCCGGGCGACAGAGCTGCGGCCGCGAGCGTCTGGTGCTACGATCGTCAGACGGCAGAGCTGCGACGGCAAGTGGTTGGTGCTGCAATGGTGCGTAAGGCCGGCCATGGCGAGCACAAACGGCGACGTGTGCTACGTCAGGCTGCAAGCGGCAACCTCAGGTCTGCGGAGTTGTGAGCACGTGTGTCACAACCTACGAGTCGTGAGCGAGCGGGTGCTGCGGGAAGTGGCCGGTGTATGCGGCTCAGGCAGCACGAGCGCTACGGGAGATGCGTGTGCTAGAGGATAAGCCATCGTGTGGCTACAGTTAATTTAATCAGACGGTCGTGGAGGCGGGGGATCCTTCGTTTCGATCCCCCGGGGACGCTCAGCGTTACCCAAAAAAAAATACTCCAACGCACCCAACGCCCATGAAGCCCAAGAAGAGGCTTAGAAAAGCACAGCGTGATCTTGAACAGCTTATGAGAGGGCCCCTGTCGCCAAGCTCGGATAAGGAGAAGGCCGAGTTAGCCTGCTTGATCGAAAATTTGCTGGAGCAAGAAGAAATTAAATGGTGTCAACGTTCCCGCGCTAACTGGATTCATAGTGGTGATAAAAACACAACTTTCTTTCATAACTATGCCTCAGCGAGAATGAAGAGGAATTTTATTAAAAGGTTGAAGGATAGCGCTGGGGTGTTTGTGGAAGGTACAGAGAATATAAAACCGGTGGTTCTTGTATATTTTGAATCATTATTCAGTTCTGATAATAATGTGCTAAACCCGGGTTTTCTTGATACAATTGCTCATAGAGTTACCCCTGAAATGAATGACAAATTAATGGCACCGTACACTGCAGAAGAAGTTAAAAAAGTTGTGTACAGTATTGGAGATCTGAAGGCTCCAGGACCTGATGGCCTACATGCTCTTTTCTATAAGAGATTCTGGCACTTAGTGGGCAATGATATTACTCAAGCTGTTCTAAAATCGATCAATGAAAGAAAGATCCCTGCTGGGTGGAATGAAACAGTGATTGTTCTGATTCCTAAGGTGGACGACCCGGAAGAGGTATCTCAATTCAGACCAATCTCTTTGTGCAATGTTGTTTACAAAATTATTTCAAAAATGTTGGCAGCAAGACTTACGCTATTGCTACCTGACATTATTTCACCAACCCAAAGTGCATTTGTTCCGGGAAGATTGATCACGGATAATGTTCTAGTTGCTTACGAATGTATTCATAAAATAAAAAATAAGAGAAAGGGGAAAGATGGTTTGTGTGCGGTTAAAATTGATATGCACAAAGCCTATGATAGGATTGAATGGAACTTTCTTAGGGAGATGATGCTGAAGATGGGATTTCAAAACCAGTGGGTGGACCTGATTATGGAGTGTGTTACCTCTGTTACTTATTCCATCAGGGTTAACTCGGATTTGACTGCTGAATTACACCCACTAGAGGTATTAGACAAGGGGACCCACTGTCCCCTTACTTATTTTTATTATGTGCAGAAGGTCTTTTGAGCTGCTTACATCATGCTGAAGAGATAAGAAGTATTGAAGGGGTAAAAGTTTGTACAAATGCACCGTCGGTCTCTCATCTGTTGTTTGCCGACGATTCTTTATTTCTTATGAAAGCTGATTTGGATAATGCAAATGGTCTAAAGCAAATTCTGGATGATTATTGTGCAAACTTGGGGCAGTTGGTGAGTGCTGCTAAGTCTAGTATTTTCTTCAGCCCCAATACTTCAGTGGACACTCGGGCCGAGATATGCAACATCTTAAATATTAACACGGAAGCTTTGTCTGATAAGTATCTGGGCCTCCCTGCACTCGTGGGAGCTGATCGGAGTGATTGTTTCATGCACTTCGTGGAAAGGGTGACCCAAAGGATAAAAGGTTGGATGGAGAAACTTCTATCAATTGGTGGAAAAGAAATTTTACTGAAAGCTGTTGCTCAATCAATTCCGGTCTACGCAATGTCGGTCTTTTTGTTACCTAAAAACATATGCAAGAAGATCACGGATGTGATAGCCCAATTTTGGTGGGGTGACAATGCTCAAGGTAAAAAAATGCATTGGTACTCTTGGTGGAAGTTGTGTTTTCCGAAAAGTGATGGAGGTATGGGATTTCGTGATTTGCATTCTTTTAATCTAGCAATGTTAGCAAAGCAAGTCTGGAGACTTATTGATTCACCGAATTCCCTATGTGCCCAAATTCTTCACGCAAAATATTATCCTACTGGTGATATTCTTAATGCAGGGCCAAAAAAGGGTTCGTCATTCACTTGGCAGAGTTTGTGTGCTGGGATTCAAACTTTTAAACGAGGATATATTTGGCGTGTTGGTAGTGGAGAGAATATTGAAATTTGGAAAGATCCGTGGATCCCTCTAGTCCTGATCGCCGTGTTGTATCGCCACGAGGGAACTGCATCCTCACAAGAGTTTCTCAACTTATTGATCCGGTGAGTGGGGCTTGGGATGAGGATATCATCCGTACAAATTTTCATCAATTAGACGTGCAGAGGATTCTGGAAATACCGCTAAATCACAATGCATTTGATGATTTCATAGCATGGCATCATACGAAGTCTGGACTATTTACTGTTCGATCGGCCTATCACGTAGAATGGAAGCACCAATTTAACGGGGTTACTTGTCGATCTCTTATTTCTGGCACTTCTTTGAATAACCCAATTTGAAAGATTCTCTGGAAACTTGATGTTCCTGCAAAAATAAAGATTTATTGCTGGAGGGTTCTGCATGGGGTTCTGCCGCTGAAGGCAATTTTGCATAAACGGCACATTGGTACGGATGATAAGTGCCCTATTTATAAAACAGAATCTAAAGATATCATGCATATGATTTTTACATGCCAAGGAGCTGCTAATGTCTGGATGGGGCTGGGATTACATGATATGATCCAAGATAAAATGGTCCCGGGAATTTCAGGAGCAAAACTGTTTGAAGCGATTCTCAAGGTGCCGCCTACTGCATTGCCTGGATATGACAAGATCAAAGTCCATGATGTTAGCGCGGTAGCAGCTTGGTATATTTGGTGGATCCATAGAAGACAGACTCATGGAAAGCAAATCCCTCCAATCGCAAACTGTCTCAATTCTATAAAAGCTATTGCTGCTAATGCAACGAAGATAATTCCAGTAGAAGACACAACGGAGAAGAAATGGAAAAAGCCTAGGCTGCACTCAGTAAAACTGAATGTCGCCGCATCATTTGATACTGATCACCACTCGGGGTCGACAGGAGCTGTTCTTAGGAACAATAGAGGTGATTTTATTGCGGGCTCTTCCTGCCTATTACCGCATGTCGCCTCTGTAGCTTCGGCTGAAGCCTTGGCTATGCTACATGGTTTGGAGATGGCAAATTCCTTGGGATATGTTGACGTCATGGCAGAATCTGATTCCTCTGAGGTGATTAACTTATGCTCAGGTGAGAATCGCATTTGGAGTGAAGCCACAGCAATTTACACTGATATTATGATACAAGCTGGAGGAATAGGGAAGGTTGAATTCTTGCATTGTCGAAGAGAAGCTAATAAGGTGGCTCATGAGTTAGCTAAGAACTGTTTCATTACTGCTACTTCTTGTAATTGGGTCGATGAAACCCCTAGCTTCATTTCTCAAACTCTCCTAGATGATGTAACTATTATATGATTTTGAGGCCGCAAGTTTCAGACGCGCTCTTTTCCTTACCAGGGTACCTACGGGGACTGAAAGGTTTTTAATGAGGCGGCTTGCGGACCTAATATAATATATGGCGTGGTTAAAATTCCAAAAAAAAAAAAAAAAAAACGCCCGTGAAGCCGAGCCGGGGACATAACGCGCCCGGTGGAATCTCCGGGTCGATGCACTCGGATGGATTTCCTCTCAATCCGAGCTGGACTGCGCCCAATATATAGCTGGGGAACGGGAAGGAGACGATCCCAGCAAGCTCATCGAGGTTTCAATCTGAAGAATCCGTGCGCGCAGGATGGGGGGGAGAAAGTTGCCTCCTTTTGCTCCGGCCGGAGCATCGACAGAGAAGGTGGCAGGAAGGAAGCGCAAAGGTGCCTCCTTAGTTCCGATCGCCCTTAGCAAGCGCCGGGCGCGGGCAAGCGATGGCTGGGCATCTCTGCCCACCGACATAGTTGGCCTCGTTCTCCGCCGGCTCCTAGCCGGCGGCGGCGACATTGTGGACTACATCGTCTTCCGCGCCGTCTGCTTCTTCTGGCGCGCCTGCACGCGTCCGCTGCGCGACCCCGACCTGCGGAACAGATTCCTCCGCCCGCACGGCTGGGTGGCGCTGTGCGGCGGTGACGCTGTCCGCCCGGACGACGCTCGCGAGATCGCCTTCTTCCACACGCGCACGGGCAGACGCATCCGCGTCCACCTGCCAGAGATCCGGCGCCACAGGATCGTCGGGTTCACCGACGGCCTCGTCATCCTCCTGCACAAGAGCACCACCGCGGTCCGCGTGCTCCACCCGTTCACGCGCGTCGCCGTCGATCTCCCACCCCTCGCCCGCGTGTACCGCAGCTTCAGAGAGCTCGGGCGATGGAAGTACCCCCTGCTGGTTATGAATAGCGTGGTATGCGACGGCGCGAACTCGGCGAACTCCATCGCCGTCGTGGTCTGGTTCCCCTGGAGAACGGTGTTGCTCGCCGCGGAGCCAGGTGATTCGGACTGGAAGGTACTCCATCAGCAAGGGTATGTCTCGAGCATGTTGCCATACAAAGGAAGGCTCTACGCCACATTCCCGACTTCAAGAAGAGAGATCGTGCAGCTATATCCACCACGGCTCGAGGGTCCTCCGGCGGTGGTTGCTCATATTCCAGTTTTGTTCGGCAACCCCGCTGCCTGGGAGCTTTTCCTTGTGGAGTCCGGTGGACTAATGCTGGTCGCTGCCCGGTATCCACATGATCGTGTACGCTTCGGGCTCTGGGTAGTGCACTTGCACAGCAGCGGCGGCGGCGGCAAGCTGATCAGGGTGAAGAGCCTAGGCGATCGCTCGCTGTTCCTCAGCAAGGATCGTTGCCTATCTGTTTCGGCCAGGGACCTCCCTTCTCTGAGCAGCAACTCGATTTACTACTCCTTGACCGGCGGCCCTGTCAAAGTGAGCAGCCCTGTCGATGTGCACTCACTAAGGACTGGATTGTCGGAGCAGTTGGCAGACCAATGCCAGATACACGACAAGGTGGACAGGATTCGCCCCTCTGTGCGCCCGTTCACCATTGTTGATCATCTTCTCACTTACTGCCATCATTCTCAATGGTAAGTTTCAGTTCTTGCATCCACACAGCAGGTCTTATGTGTGTAATTCTTCTAAATTCCGATGTTTTTCTCTTCCTCGACATGTGTAGGGCTGAAGGACTCATGTTTCACGAGTTCTACCTTATACCTGAATCTTTCACGGAACTGAAGATGAGCATCAATGCGAAAAATTCACAACTGCGTATTCCGCGCATCCGGAACGAATGAATAGAATGTCAATGAGGGAATTGCACATAACACCACATGTTGGGGCAAAATTTGCACAGAACCACAACCTCGTTTCTTTTTTGCACAAAACACCATTGTTTGGGGTAATGAGTTGCACAAAACACAAATCACTTCATTAGCAGGTTTGACACCAAATTAGGCTAGATGGGCCCACCAGCAGCACATGCGTGGCAGTGGCATTAATCCTAGAGTTGACCTGATCCTAGACTTCCAACAGAAAAGGAACAGGGGAGGTTAGCAGCGCCGTGCACGGCGGCGCAGCTCAGCCTGTCCGCCGACGCAATGGAGCTCTTGCTAGGCGAGGGCACGCACACTTGGCCTTGGCTACCGGCGAGGTTCCGCCGGTCGAGGGTTGCCCTGCGCCGCCCCCTCGTCGACGACAAGTCCGGCGGCTCGTGGCTCGTGCGCGTCCGCGGCGCGCCGCCGTCCTCTCCAGGAAGGACGCGCCGGTATCGTCGAGGCCACGACTGTCCTCTCCCGACCTCTCACAGAACACCGACGACGCGTCGAGCACCCCACGGTCACCAGGGAGATCAATTGATCGAAGGAATTGAATAATATAGCAAGCGTCGAAAGAATCTCGTGCAATTGATCACCTGCTCAGGGAAATCCGTGTGGCTCATGGATGCCGGCGTCGAGTGTGGCAGAACCTTGTCTTCCTCCTCGTGGCCGCAGGATTTGATTTCCGTTACCGTGACAGTGGGCTCAATACGGCTAATACATTGTCAAACCAGTTAACTAGACGATTTGGGTTCGATGCAACGCATTACCGCAAAATGTGGTGTTTTGTGCAAAGAAAATTTGTGGTTGTGGTTTTGCGCAAAAACTGCCCCAACATGTGGTGTTATGTGCAATTTCCTCAATGTCAATAGATACCAGCAACCTCTTTAGACTGTCCCAGTTAACTCTTTGTGTGCCACAAGTTCTAAGATGGTACTCTGTTTGTGTATCAAATTTTGTCATGGCAGTAGTTATACATGTCTTGTTTTAATGTGATACAACTATTATTTAAGATGAACCAACCTAATTATGTTTTTTGTCAACAGTGTTTATAGATTCTGGAAAAATATGCACACGAAGTGGGGAAGCAAGTCTGGAACATTTTTCCTTTTTACAAAAAGATAAAATACACATCCCTCTGTGTCAGCGGATTGATTTTCTATTTAATAATGCGAGCTGATGCACGCTTTTTTTCGATAAAAGGAATATATTAATATCAAAGGCTGAAGCACATATCAATATATTTTTCAAAAGTACCAAGCAAAGCCACACAACGTAGTCGAATCTAAAGCCATCTGCTTCACGACATGAACTCTACCAAACTGATACAAATCTTATAATAAGTGACCAATGAACAAAAAAGAAGATAACTCTTAGGCAAAACCTTTAAGAAGGGTTCGTCCCATGTGCTCCGATGATGACAAGTGCAATCGTTAAGTCAATATCTGGATTGTCATCCTAAACCCGAGCTGCCAGCCACCACCTTCGACAAAGTCATGACACATGTGCGCTTTGATATTGCGTGATCGTAAAACTTGTGTTTCCATCGGAGTGCACCCATACATCTCGTCTAAATTGTCACTATCATCAATCCCTTCTTCGTTGAAGACTTCTCGCTAACTAGATACCACTGGAGTAGATGTTAGAAGCAGGAAACGTCTCCATGCCACTCCGCTCCAGTCCCATCACACCACCTTAGATACACATCTTGTTGCGACAAAGGGACGACTTCCCGTTGACGCTACATCAAGTTTGTCATGACGACTCCGTATGAGGGTGACACGAGGGGTGGAAGGAGTAGGGGTGGGGGGCAAACCTAGGTGGCGGCAGATGTGCTTAGTCTGAAGTAATTAGGTTCTTATAACATATAGAGGGAAGCTAACCTGAAGACAATTAGCAGTAAATTTGTCTTGTTCACATGTTTACTTTGTTTTACTTATTATGAATATAGTATGTTAGGGAAGGGTACTGCTAACCTCACTTTGTCACACCCAAGGTGTATTTTGTAAATAATAATCCACTGGCCTCAGAGAAACGCACTAAATACATTCATATAGAGCTAGAGCTTCTACACAAAACTTCTACAAAATGCCCATAAGAGCCATCGGTGTTTCTTGTCACCCCTCAACTGCATATATGTTGAGCAACCACACCATCGAGATTAATACTTGGCACCGCCAGTTGAGGGGGAGGAGCGTGTCCTATGCACCCAAATGCCCCATCGTGGCCATCCTTAGCAACTCTAATTCCACATGCGTCTGTTTAACCAAATGGCCCACATCACAGTATTACAGTCGCCTTTTCCTTTCGCGAAAACCACTTCTCGGTTTCTCGCACATGATATCTTTCCCCCGAGTCATATGATACACCGATCCTCCAAAGTTGACATTTAAAAGTCGATGAAGAGTCACTTTCATTCGTGAATTCAGAAAGGGTAATGCACCACCACAAACTATCAAAGTAAATGTCACGCCCCAAACCAGGGCCTAGACGGCATGACAGTCGCCATATACTTATGAACCAAAGGACACATAAGCATATAAGGCAAATTTGTAGAACAACTTGGAGTATGGCACAATGAAGCACTTTATTTAAAGTTCTAGAGATGATAGTACATTTAAGTGTTCAGCTCTCCAAACAAATGGAGGCTCTGAATTTATTATCTTATTGAAGAAAACTAAAAGTAAACAATCATCTCGAGCTTCCTACGCCAAACGTCACTCCCCAAACCCTTCATTCAACTCTTGCTCCTCATCAACATCTGCGCATATCAGAATGTAAATTATGAGTATGGAAATACTCAGCAAGATTAAGTTATATATGATGAAAACATCCAGGCAACAAGCATAAAGGTTCACCACATCCTAGTTAGAGAACAAACAGATCATTTGTTAGCATACAGTTTTAGCAAGGTTAAACTCTGCAGAGTAGGATTAGTAATTATTCGTCCATCATAACAGCCACCATTTGGTAGTACCCCATCTCTGAGAACCGCACTACCGAGTTCCCTACTTGTGTGAGGATTGCCCATCTCACCCTGACACCGACCTTGCCGCGCATCGCTCTTTCGGGAACCGGCCGTCTCAGGCTAAGTACACCAATTCTTTCCCATGTTATGATGAACATTGACATGTTTTAAGATTCAGTCATTTCGTTTATATTCACACTCTCATACCAAGTCAGTGTTAGTCAACAGACCATTCGCAACAACATGTAATAAGGTACTGCTGTACTGGTTCAATCATCCAATGATCAAACATCCTTTGCAAGTTCAGTGTAAGAAAGCACACCACATAGCAATATTTATGTAATAGTAGTGATTGGTTTATCAAATTTTATCTGATATGCACAGCTTGTCTTCTCAGGTTGTAGAGCAGTCTTTAATCTGAACCCGTGTACAAGAAACCACTATTCAGTCTGTAGCTTTATGCGTTAGGTTCTGCCATTACAATCTCTGTTTTGCGAAGATCAAGTACTCACGTTTTTAATTGTTAAAAGCTAGTTATTCTACCCAAATAGACTGATCCAACAAAAATACTTTACATATACAGCAACCATGTACATATCATGCTTCCAGTAAGCTGAAACAACTAGTACTAGCACCGATGCATTCTTTTGACTTGCTTAAGAATATGGTTCAGCAAAAGTGCAAGAATATATGTACCATCACGTACTAGCTAGTTCAGAACCTCCAGAACTATACGTGCAAGCTAGATCACCTGCTAGTACATATAAAGATCACTGGTTTAGAGATGCAGCAGTATAATCTTTTACCAGATTAATCAAGCAACAAGTGCAAGCCTGATACTGGACAGTGAGGAACAAGTCGTGTGGTGCAGCAACTAGGGATTAAGTGGGGCGATGCATAACATAAATAGCAGGATCCAACACTCCAGTACTAATCGATAGATATTCGAACAGAAAATACGTGTGTGCTGATTACTGATTCATAGATGCCAGTGAAAAGAAGATCCAAGAGGAGAGAAACAGAGTAGTGAAACTGACCTTCCCAGCGACCTGTTTCCGCTTCTCTAGTACTACTTTTCCCGGGTGTGCCTTACGGTGTGTGTGTTTGTGGTGCAGTCTATAGGGTACCATACAGCCAGATGTGTGTGGAAGCCTCCCAGATAAACATGATCTATTCTCATTTTATTTTTAGTACCAGAGATCCTTATCTACTAAGGCTCATTGCCGGTTCGTAGGCAAATATCTGCTGTGTGAGACTGAGGTGCGCTCCAAGTAAGACAAGAAGTCCAGCAACTTAGTTTTCAACACGCCTAGTTCTCTAGTTTGCTAAAATTATTTCCTAAGGACTTAGTTCTATACCGGGTTATTACAGTAAACACTAGCCATATGATCTTTCTTTAAAAGCTTCGATACATTGCAACTATTAATTTTCAAAAATTGATGGAAACACAACACATATAGAGAATGGATAGAATCATGTCCACGTAAATTTTTGTAGGATAATAGAGTAAATTCCAATTTTGGTCCCTTGTAATATTTTACACCGTTGTGTCAGACGGGGATGGGGGATGGACCGAGTTGTCTTGACTAGTCGATGTTGGTGTTGCTCATGAAGGCAAGAATGATGCAAACAATGCACATTCATTTCCTGATGTTGTTGGCTACCTCGGTGTTATCCTGCGAGAGAATTCTCTGGAAGAACACCACCACAGAAAATGTTGAGTGTTTGTTTTTGCCGATATTAGGGCGACAAGAAAACAATGATGTTGTTTGTTTATTTTATATTGCGGTGTTGAATAGATCGGACTAGAGACCATCGATAGCAACAAAGCGATAAGAACTAAGAATGTCGAGCTAGGTAATGAGGAGTAACAATCGTCATAACCATTGACGGGAACATGTAGCATGCCTGTAGAGTTGAGGATGTGTGAGCAGTTACTATCATTTAATTCTGCGGCACATGGGCATCGAACCTTGGTGTGCGACATGTGTTCGCGCTGCGACACTCCGGCCAAATGTCACTACTTCAATTTTTGATTATCAATAGTACATATATGGTTTCCCCCCCCACAACATATAAAATTCCTCTTGAAGCAACTTTTAGAAAGTTTGAGCTTTGGATATTCCCTTTGAAGAAAGAAGGGCATAAGTGTATTTTCCCCTCCTTTGTCCCAAAAAGCCAACAATAGGAATACTACACCACAACAAAATTCGTGGTTTGGCAAAGAGACGGACGGACCGACCGGCCCAGCGTGTACTACCAGGCGTGACGTCGTAGGCTGTTCGGGCAGTGCACCTGGGAGAAATATTAGCCGTCCGTTCGAAAAGAGGGGACAGGTGGCGGCAGATCCCTCTTTCACCGATTGCATTCATCTTTCATTGCTTAATTTTTCCCCAATTCCTCCAAATCCCTAACTCCCCAATCTCAAAATTTCCTTCAAACTGTAGATTTTTTCCCTTCTAAATCGAAATCCGCCGACGGGTCTCTCCGATCGCCACCACACGGTTAGTCTTCACACCTCTCTTAGTCTGTGCAATTCTTCGATCTGTTCTTCTGGTTCCTTAATATTCGATTTTTTTTCTCGCGTGAAATCTAAGCAGAGAAACTACGAGATATTTGCGCCGCGAATGTCATGGAGAAGGAGGTTTTGAAGAGATGAGTCCGCCCCCTCAACCTGTTGATTCGCCAGAAGACACTCCGCCCACGGATTCCGATCCCAATCAGAAGCCTGGTTCGTTTTTCCCCAAAACATTTCGCTTCTCCGTTGCTAGGGCTGGATTTTCCTCATCCATGTTCATTCTGATAGCGAAAAAGCCGACGCGAAAATGGGCCGCTTGGACGCGCCAAGAGAAGATAGTTTCTTCAATGCTCTGCGCCAAGTAGGAAAAGTAAGATGCATGCCTTCCGGATGCAATGTTAAGATGCGATTTACAAACTGCTGATTGGGCGTGCTATTTGGCAGATGGCTAACATCTTGTCTTTGCTTCTTTTTCTTGTAGAATTTTGAGAAGATAACTCTGCGTGTCCAGAGCAAAAACAAGGATCAGGTACCTCATCTTCCACCAATATGTTTGTGTGATTTTGAACAGGCTGTATAGACCTAATTAGAAATTTGGACGGCAAACAACATATATGTGGAATTGTAAGTTTTGGTTACATACAAACTGCCCTAATGGATTCTCATTTTGATGAGAAATAAAACTGTTTAGATACAATTTATGGTGAGAATCTGGTAGCAACTGGCATAGTGGAAACCGTTTATTACCAAGGCCTTTGTTGTCCATTGAAATAGCATCGTTATCCCTTTAATATAAAGATCAGAAGCCTTTATTGCTTAGGTTGCCCTTGCAGTAGCTGGGGAAGGTGTTTCAGGGAGGGAGAATCACAAGTTTCATCTCAACAAACCAATGAGGATGAGCTCCTTTCACTTGCCGACAATCTGCCCTCTTTACTTACACCCATTCACCCTCCTCACCTGCAGCTGATTTCACTTTGTAATTTTACTACCTTTTAAGTTTGGGTTTTGTGGTGATGGACAACTCCAACCTCAGATCATGAGATTTAGAAACACCCACCATGTCACTAGCTTTTATTCTGGTGTAGCATCTTTTGCCCTAGTTTTCCCTTTCCTAATTATGTTTGGCTGCAAGGCACACACATTTGTGTCTTATTATGTTGTGCGGTGAGCAGAAAAGACACATGCCTCATCTAAGATGCTGCACCTGGAGCAGCTTGAGGCATTTTGCGATACTGCAGATTTCCCTAGCACCTAAACGGACTAAACTGGCAATTCCCAAGATGGCAAATTGGGTTTTCTAATTTTCTATGACGATAGATGCTTAATTGTCGCTTATTCTCTTGGAGCAGCACATGTCTGGCATAATTTCGAAAATGCATGAACTAGACAGTACGTTGTACTTTGCCATTAGCCTCAAGGTTCAGTATTTCTATTGCAATACAGGTCAGACATTACTACTATCGTCTTGTTAGACGCTTGAAGAAGCTTCTGGGTCCTGACTTCTCACTTGATGCACGTAACTCCAAGGACACGATCGCTGCTATGCTCCGCTGGTAATTGAACGAGCCTTGATGATGTACAGTTAATGTGATGAGATGTAGTACTATTTTTTATTTAAGTAGCATAATAAAAAATAGTAATAGTTGATCTCACAATGGTTTTGTGCTATATCTTTCCGCCATAGTTTTCCTGGAGGCTTGGACTTTGGATAATCTTCTTAACTTAATTTATGTGGTATATTTACCAATACAGATTACATCTCTGGCTACAGTGTTTATAGCTAGAACTAGGCCTTTAAAGAGCAATTGTGTAAACACCTTGTCACATTTACTGTTTTCTTGTTCTCTATTCCATTGTAGTATGTCTTTCTGTTCTGACTAATCAATCGAAATGAATTTATGACTGTTTTAGAAGTTTCTCTTATTACTGCATTACATAATAAAAATGCTAGAACAAAGGAAAACCTCTTTGTCTGGGACTAGAAGGTGGGGGCTGGATATTTGTACATTGACACACAAAATGCTCGTTTTTTCTATGTGTAAAGAGAGGACATTGTATGTTGCTAATAAACGTTGCCTTTTTATTTGATCCGGTGTCCATTTTTTTAATTGCATGGAGTGCTTCGAAGCTACTTGACAAATTTAACCGAGTTTTATGCAGGTGGTCTCTACTTGACAAATTTAGCTGCAGTGCTTCGAAGCTACATCTGAAGCCTCGAAGATTCAAAACATTTGTAGATGCATTGGTCCGTTAGACCTCTTTTGCTTGTTCTCTTAAAAAAATGCCCCAGTATAAAGGTCATTTATTTTGACTGGTTCTGTTTCTCATGCAACATATCATATTTATAGGGAAATCAGCTGCTAAAGGACAGAAAGAGAATCAGAAGAAAGTTTCCACAAGCGGAGGCGTACCTAGCTTCATCTCCAACTATCAAGACTCCGGGAAATCAATCTTTCATAGTAGAACCCTTGCTCATGGATGTTCAAAACGGTAGCAAAGTAGCCTCATCTAAAGGAGCGGTTTTCAAACGAGTTGCAGAGCCAAATTCTAACAAGTCCGGAGTAATCAAAGGAGACCTCTCTGCCACAAGAACTGTGAGACAAAAAAGAAGAGCAGGTGATCAGTTATTTTCATCTGTTTTGATATGGTGTAGCCTTTCTCATCTTTGGTTATATGAAATTTGCATGTTTTGCATCTTCTGGAAAATCTGCATGTCTTGACAAGTCGTGTTTCTGTAGTGTTGAACATCTTACATTAGTGCTGATAGCAGATGACTTGTGTTGTAGGTGGTGTCGGTGCATCTGCTGCATATAAAAAATGGGAGAGAGCTGCCATCGCTGGTGTTTCTTTAGTTGCTGATGCAGCCGAGGAGCTTGAACGCAAATTGAGGACCCAGAACTTGTCTAATGTTGATGCAACAATGCGAGCTTCATCACCAAACAACTTATCTACTGTTGATGGTATTGTTTCTAGTGCTCGTGTTGTAGTTCATTTGTTGACTGGACTATTGTTTCTAGTGTTTGTTTTGTAGTTCATGTAATTACTGGGCCTAGATTAACTCATGCGAACTACTGATATTATCCTACATTGGCAGATGTGGGCACAAATCATATGAAAGAAGCAGATCCGCAAGCACCTTCAAAGCTGAAGCTGCAATTATTTCCAATAAATGAAGCTACACGGAAGGCATTGGAGAAGGTAATGTCTCCTTTTGCTAGCAAACTAATAAATCATCCACATATCTCCAGCTATAGCTGCACTTGATACAGCATTTGTTACTGGTTATTTGGCTAACTCTCATCCGGAACTCGTAGATCCCTGTAGTCGATAAAATGTTCATGATATATGAAGCATGAAGCATAATAACTTTATTTGCATTATTTACATTGTGAATAAGCTATTTTCTGCAGTGCGTGTCAATCTAAGCGTTACCTAATTCTATAGCTGTGCACACACTGAGATATGCGGTTCTTTTCTGAAATTTTCAAACAGCTGAGCATGGTATGACATCTCTATCTGCTCTTTTAACAGGATGATCATAATCCACATCTGGAGCTCACATTAAGTGCTAGGAAAAAAATGTCTTCTGTTTTAGAACATATGAATCGCAAGTGGGGCAACTCAAATATTGGATGTGGAGAGCTTGTTCTTTTCCCATATTGTGCTCATCAAGAGGATTTAGCTACATATCAGAGGTGGACAATTCGAGATACTGTTGCAGTCGCTGACGTTTTTCGTTCAGTGAATAGCCCCTCTGTTTTCCGATTAAGGTATGGAGTTTCTGGTGTTATATAAAATGGTAATCCTATAGGCCATTAGTGGCCAGCCGTATGATTGCTGACTGCTGTATATATTTTTCGGCGATTAGGTATGGCTGGTGTTCCCTTCCTGAGCTTGAAGCAGGAGTAAGTCAAATATCATTGACCCACTTTGAGAATTGTATGATACCAGAAGACATCCAGGTCAAATCTTCTTCAGAGGCTTGTGTGCAAAAGGATGGCACGTTGCTCAGTAACTTCGCTTCTGAGCAAGCATCTTGTAACCCAAAAGATCAGTCAGCATTATTGCTTGGTACACCATCTATCACAGGCAAGAATGCTGGGAAGAGCAGTGCATTAATGCCTCCCCCTCACACTCTGGCAGTCAGCATCAAGAACAAGTTCCTGCAAACCAAGCTTTTGAGGTCCTAGTCCTGTTTCGCGCATACTTTTTTAAGTCTATTCTATGGTTGATCTTTTATCTCTAATCTGTTATATTGTACTTTAGGTTGATCCGCAAGTGGATTGTGTTGCATTACGGGAAGTAGGCTGGGCAGCTACCCTTTCTGATATAAGTGTTGGATACTTGCTGACAGAAGCATCCAAGGCTGCTAATTTGGATTGTGAAGCGACCTCTGTTGTCAAAAATGCTTTTTTCCACGAGAATCCTTGCAGCTATGACTCTTTTGATGCTGCTGTTGCCCTTCATTCTTCTCGCTATCAAGCCGCAGAGCAGCCAGCTCATGCATCTCACTCCACCATCTGGGGTGCAGAAGAAACGTGTGATCAGTTCAGTTTTAAGTTGGCCACAGCTAGGAAGCAAGAAGGTTCAAACACTTCAGCTAACAGCCCTCCTGATAGCGAGAATGAAGTTCGCTCTTCAAATTCAGAAGGGTTTCAAAGTTTCCTTCAGGTTGGTTGCCATTTTGGGGGTCTGAGCAAGTTTTTACCTGTTTGACATTGTTGATTTACAATTTATTTCATGCTTTAGGACTTGGCTGGAGAAGAGACTCCTGGTAATCCCTGTGCTGATGATATCAGAGATATAGATGAACTTGGTGCCAAATCTCCACCTCAA
Source organism: Poa pratensis (assembly GCA_947311845.1). Lineage (NCBI taxonomy): Eukaryota > Viridiplantae > Streptophyta > Magnoliopsida > Poales > Poaceae > Poa > Poa pratensis. Next base: position 28,439,628 of record CAMZMU010000076.1, on the reverse strand, counting down.
AATGACAATGATTGTGGATTGAAGGATCAGTCTCTAGCTGACATATTCTGGGTACTGTACAAATGTCCTAGCAGTACCTTTTCTCTTTTCTGCAAGCTAACTGAATTAGCAAATACCAAAACTCATATTTTTTTTCAAATGTTTTTTTACAGCCTGATTCACTCGAGCCATTGGAGTTTGATACACCACCAGTGAGATACCAAGCTGATGACTTCATCTTAGGAGACTCTGAGAATAGTTGAGTCGGATGATGGAAAATAGCATGGATGCATTTCGAAACTTGTCGTTCTTTGCGTTAGATAACAATGACTCAGTTCTACCCATCATGTAGTTGTGGATGCTGGGTGTTATCTTGCTACGTTGGCTAGGAAGGATACTGCCAATGACGCACCATCCCACCTAGGAGAGGCTTTATATTCTCTAAGCGAGCTGCTTGTTGCCAATCCAACATATGCGGACTCGCTGTGCCTTTGCAGTCAGGAGGGACGCATGTTGTTGTAAGGTTATGACATAAAATCGTGTACTGTGTAAATCGTCATGTTGTTCATGTACAAAAGGCATATACAAGCGCTTGGTTACAATAAAGCTTCTTCTTCCGTGTACAAGTTATCAGATCAATTTACCGGTTAATGAGATCGATGTTTGGTTATATGCTTAGGTTCCCCGTCTCGACCTCGTTTTTTTCTAGGACACCCTGTCGTGGCATGGGTATAGTCCATCTGGAAAAGTACCGTTGCAGATGAAAATAGCGGTCTCCTATTCAGAAAACAAATTGCCTGGGAAACTATTGCTGCTTCCCAAGTTATAGAATACCTCGTTTCTGTGAGGCCGGGGCACCGGCAGGACAAAAGTGTTAAGCTTACGGCTATTGATGCGCATATGATTCGTTGTCACGCTGCTGAAAAACTCGAAATTGCGATGTTTCCAGCATACCTCCTTGATCCTGCTCTGTTGCTTTCCTCCGCGGAGGCAACAACAACTGGATTTCAGCAATATATACGGTCAAGAGTAGCCAAAAAAGGTTCACCAACTGGATTTCAGCAATTTATACGATCAATGTCTTTTTTGAAACAAGGCAAAAGCTTTGCCTTTTATATTGATAAAGTAGAAGCAAACAAGAAGGACGAGGCCTAAAAAAAAAAGAAAAAAGTACAACTCGATCCACACCGGTCCCGAGGCCGCGCCCCCACACGGGTCGACGGCCAAGTTGCCCAAGCAACCATGGCCGACACCAAAACCCCTCAACGCAACGGCGGAGGGGAGAATCCGGAGCCGCTGCTCCGACATCCACGCCGGCTCCGAAGCCGCGCTCTACACGGGTCGACGACCAAGATGCCCAAGCGACACAAGTCGACACCACACGACCTCGACGCAACACGGCGGAGGTGACCTCGACGCAACACAGCGGAGGCGAAACATCCGGAGCCGCCGCTCCGACAACCACGCCAGCCCCAAGGCTGCGCTCCAAACGAGCCGACGACCAAGACGTCCCAACGACCAGAGTCGACGCTCCGTCACCTCAACGCAGCACGGCGGAGGCAAAAACCGGAGCCGCCGCTCCGGCATCCACGCCGGCCCCAGGGCCACGCACCCCCTAGCCGAAGACGAAACTCGCCGCCGCCAACCACCATCACTCCACAGGCCCCCGCTGGCCGGTGGAACATCCAAGGCGAGGCCCCAAGAGGCAAGCGACGCAGAAGCGCCGCCCTCGCCCGATCCCGCGAGGGATCTAGGGTTTCCCCCGGAGAACCCGGCGTGGAGAAGCGACAACACCACCTCGACGACGCCTTCAAGAAGGACGCGACGCCCGAGGGCGTCACCGTCGTCAGCCCGGCCGACTGCCCGGGCAAGGCTTTCGCCTGGCGATGTGTCGCGACCCCGAAGACCGCCCGTCGGGACCGGCCAGACAACCAACTCCGCGTGCCGCAACCACCGCGTCACCTCAAGACCCGGCAGGCGGCATGCCGACCACGGCCAAGCCGCAGCCACATATCCGGGGCCGCCGCCCCAGCTTCCCCGCCCCACGCGCCCGACGGTCTGAGGCCACGCCACATCAGACCTGGGCGCCGGGCCCTGGTCCGCCTCGCGCAGAGCCACCTCCTTGCTCGCCGCGACAACAGACACCGCCATCCGGGGCCGCCGCCCCGGCTTCCGGGCACACCACGTCAAGCGGGTGATCAATGTCACAGAGTAGCCAAATAGGTCACCGATGTCCGGAGGCATCAGTCCGGTGATGTCCCTGCTATTGTGGGAGGTGGTGGAGGGCAACACCATTATGTTAGACAACGACAAAGAAGGAAACACCCTCTAGTAGTTGTGTTAAGGATTTGGTAGCCCGTAGCGACCGAAGGTTGATGAGGACCTGAGGATCATATGTGTTATGATGGTACGATAAATTTGATTGCGCCTGAGGAAGATAGAGGAGATATGATTGAAATGGGCGACAATAGAGGATATAGGGATTTAGTAAGAAGAAAAGGCTGACTTATCTACAGAAGATGATGAAGAGTTCTGCCAGTCTCACTCACTTACTCTCCGTAACCTCCTAGGAGCTTTGTAAACCGAGCACTCTCCTTTTCAATGAAAGAAATGCAAATGCCTTTTGTGTTTTCTCAACAAAAAAAAAATCTTGGTGCAATACTTTGAACTCACATTGCTAATCCTCATGAAGTGCAATTGAAAATATAGGAGGTAAAGGTGGAAATGACGATGCCGGAGGACAAAGATTTAGTGGCATACTGTCTTACAAAAATTAAAATATTGACGATCTTCCGGTTCTAGATAGGGTAACAAATCTTGCAGGAGAAGATACTTCTCAAGCGATTCCCATTGTTCTCAATTCAAGTAACGCTACTTTATCGGATATAGCTAAATTAGTAGGAGTAGACTTGGGTACCTCTCTAGACATGATTGAATCTAATTAGATCCGATTAGAACCCAAGAACAAGCCAGAGTAATTAAATATCTTTCTGGAAAGTAGAAAACGAAACAAAATTTGTTTCTAAGCAAACTAAATAAAACCATATAGATTCTATTCTTCGGGACATGCTTTCTTAACATAGAGAAGAACCTGAAGATGTTGAGGCAACCATTGAACCAGTTCAATTGTTGGTCTAGAAGGAATCACTCGAGAAAAGTATGCAAGGAATATTCTCCCAGTTAAATGAACTATGTTTACTATGAGGAAAAGTAAAAGAAGAATTAATGACTAATATTATGTTAAATGAGATTTTTTGAATAGTAGGAGCCTTGGATAATTGGAAAAGGGAAGATTTATTAGAGACTGTATAAATCATAAGCATCTTGACTTCATAGGGATCCAGGAAACAATTAAACATCCATCTCTCCAAATATTTAATTAGAATGCTGGTCTAAATTGGACTTGAAATCATTCTAGAGGCATATCAAGAGGGATTCTTGCATGGATAAATCAAAACACCTTTCATGTTTTAGAAAAAGAGGAGACAGAAGATTTTATTACATTTCGCCTTAGTAAATTTGGCACTTGTTTACGGTGTAGCCCAACCCATTCGAAAACCCAAAATTCTTGTGAAGTTGATGCACATCATCGATCAATAAGTCACAGTTACCACGTATGATGGCTGGATTTCAATTTACTTAGAGAGTCAGTGATAAAAAGTGATAAAAACAGACACGTGGTTTTCACAAGTGGAGCACTTTATTTGATTCTATAACTGCACAAAGAGTATTAATGGAACTTCTTCTGAATGGAAATACACCTAGTCCAGTAATTCTGAGGATCCTAGTAATGAATTATTGGACATGTTCTTCGCTTCAGTTTCTCTTGAAGATAAGTATCCAATGATAAATGTTAACGCTCTTAATAGAGATCTATCTGACCATACCCCACTTATAATTTCATTTGAAAAATTCCTCACAAGCCTACAATGTGCATGTACGAAAACTGTCGGTGACCTAAATCGTCACACTGTAAAGGGGTGTCCAGATTGGGTTGTGACGCTCTCCAGGTGACATCTTGGATACAAGTGAGGATTCCTTTACTTCTTCGTTTCTTGATCGTCCAAGAATCTCGACTCTTGTAGGTGACGGAATCCGCTAGAGGGGATGGCGTAGGAAGCGGCGTGCGTCGTAGGGAAAAGTGGGCGCAAACCATGGTGGAGCAACGACATAGAAGCCTAGATGACGACTGTTGACCCCAGCGCAAAGCGTGCCGTGGTTGTCTGGTGCCCCTAGGCCTAGGAGAGTCCAACGAGGCTCCGGTCGAACATTGGTGGTCCGGTGAGCCTTCGGCGGCTTGGTAGGTCTCCGGCGAGCTCCGAACGGTGCTCCGAAGAGGTTCCAGGCGAGCGAGTGAGGGTCCGACGATGGTCTGACTAGTCTTCGGCAAGGTTCCGACGAAAATCCGGTGATGCTTACGCGGAACTACGGCGAGGTGATCGAAACTAGTGTGACAACAAATCGGAAAGGGGAGGTGGCGTGACCGTCCAATCTCTCCTCTACTCTCTTTTCACTCAAAGAAGGGAAATAGGAGTGGGTGTGTGTGGGATGAAGCCACCTCTTTCCTCCTTATGAGGGGTGGTGCTCTATTTATGGTTGGCGGGGAGAGACACGCGTTATTAGGGGTGTTTTCTTCTCCATATGAGGTGGAATGAAAATATCTAATGGATTCTTCTAGTTAGCCTCTTATGGTTATGGGGCTGTCTATTCCTACTCCAATAAAACACATATTTACACCCCTAACATATTGTCTATGTTACTATTTGTACATATTGAAAGTGCATGATGTCCCCATGTGTGGTTTTGGTAATTAATGACAATCCTTATGGACTAATGTTTGCATTGAGATATACTTGTAGATCTTGTCCATAGGAAACGATTGGAGTTCATGTGTTGGATTCTAGAAGATTACATGATGATCAATGCTCTACTCAAGGGTTCATATGAAGAATGGTCATGTGTAGAGTTGAGCATATTGCAAGTATGTCTTGAAGGATTCAAGACATCATCTTTGTGAAACGGAGCTTAGCGAGGCTCTCCCATAATGGAGTATGGGGGAGCATTTGGAGAAGTCTTCATCAAGCATGTGCTAGCAAGCACAATCAAGAAAGGTGTTCCAACTTGAGGGAGTCAAGATTGCATCATCTAGCTCAAGTGGAATGCTCAAGGTAAAGGTATGATCTTGATAGGGTTTCTATTTTACCGGTCTCGTGGTGTTAGTGGGAGACCGGGTTATAGGATAGACGGCGTACTATCAAGAGGGGCTCTCAAGTGAGTAACTTGATCGCATCTTTGTGGAGAGCTCAAACCTTTGCATATTTGGCATATCATCTTCCTTGGTTCTTATTTGGCTTTAATCCATGTGAGAATTTAGAGCTTGTGTTCATCTCCATACCAAGCTCTAGTTCATTAAAAACGGATTTCATTTGAATATCTTGTGATGTTTTTTATGTTGGAGGTTTTACCGGCTCGTCTTTTGTAGAGAGGTCAAACTCTCCTCTTGTGTTCTCCTCCTCACATGATGGACTTTGATGTGTATATGCATGATCTTGTAGAGCTTGTGATTATCTTCGAAACAAGCCCAAGATCATAGAAAACGAAGTCCGGATGAAAAACTTGTTGAGTTTTCGTGTTGGAAATATTATCGGTTTATCCTTGAGGAAAGTTTCACACCTTCCCATGGGTGGTGACTTTACTCTCTTGTCGCTATCTTTCCAACAAAATTGGTTTCATCCCATTTGGAGTTTTCTTGCAAAAGTAAAAGGTTAAAGAAGTTCTATTTCTGGTTGGCCAGCCTAGGCCGGGCCCCTCGGGTGGTCAGCTGGCCTCTAGCCTCTTTAGGCCGGCCTCGCGAAAATTGCCCAACGGGCAGATTTTTAAGGGGGCCTATTTAAGGGGCTTTCTTCCCCAATGGTTCCCTAACTTCTTGAGCTTGTTTTTCCCCTCTCTCTCCTCCATTGTTTGACCTTTGGAAAAGCTTGCCTACATCTCAATCCCTCCCATGATTCTTTCATATCTTTGAGGGAAAGTGAGAGGAGATCTAGATCTACAATCCCACCAATCCATCTCTCCTCTAAGTGAGGGGAACCTAGTAGATCTTGATCTTGGAGTTCTTGTGTGGTTCTCTTCTTTGTTCTTCCTCTCTTTTCCCCCCATAAGCATTAGTTGCTTTTGGTGAGATTTGAGAGTGAAGGATTTGAGCACTTGTACTCTTGCCATTGCTTTGTGCATCGGTTTGTGCTCTCCACGAGGATTCGTGGAAGTTGAAACTTTGTGAGCTTGTTACTCTTGGGTCTTTGGACCCTAGACGCCATTGTGGTGATTGAGACTTTTTGTGGTCACTTGTAGCCATCCGGGAGCCCCCAATCCAGTTGTGGGTTGTGCCCCGGGTTGTTGTTGTAAAGGCTCCGGATTCCGTCTCGAAGGATTCCGATAGTGGAAGGTGAACCAAACCTTTTGTGGTGCGGTTCATCGGAGAAGAAGGTGAAGCCTTTGTGGCATTGAGACCAACCTGTTGTGGTGGCTCACACCTCTCCAACGAGACGTACTCCCCTAAAAAGGAGAAACTCGGGAATACATCCTCGTCTCCGCGTGCCTCGGTTATTTCTATACCCGAGCTTTTTACTTATGCACTTTACATTGTGATAGCCTTCGTGCTTGAAGTATTCTATATTGTTATCACTTTGTTACTTGCCTTGCTTAGCATAAGTTGTTGGTGCACATAGGTGAACCGAGTATATTTAGATTGTTGGCTTGTTAATTTAAACACCTAGTTTTATTCCGCAATTATTAAGCCTAAACCGGAAAAGTTTTAAATCGCCTATTCACCCCCCCCCCCCCCTAGGCGACATCCTTGTCCTTTCACATATTACATTGATGCTCCTAGGATATGTCTTTCATGCTTTTGGGCTTCTCTCTCCTTCTCCATATTCCAGATTGAGATGTCTTGTCTTCTCCGGTGGGTTAGGGGCACCGTGTATCCTCGTGGGATAGCCTTGCAGCGGGTACATGATGATGCCATTGGACCCTTGACCTTGTAAGGGGTCCTCATACATGTGGGTCAATTAGGAGCCTCATGTTTGATTGGTAGTGGGGGAAGTGCACTAGATTGTTGTAGTTGTTTTCAGGATAATAGTATCGAACCATGAGTATTTCAGGAATGATCTTTACTTTGTGTTTAATTGTTTATCAAGATGTACCTGCAAGTTATATAAATACCAAGAAAGTAAGAGTGTGTTAAAAATATTTATGGGTGTTTGTTTTTTAGAGCAAAAATATATTAAAAAGATACTAATTACAATAGAGCATAGGGTAAACGATGATGGTGATTGGAAGCTGGACTAGGGTTAAACACGTTTGCATAGAGTTTTGGATTCACCACTAGAATATGGTAGAATTGTACAACTATGTATTGTTTCATTCTCGAAGGAATCGAGGCTGGTGTCGTTCTCCTTGACTAGGACTGGGTCAGTGGCGGAGCTGGCATACAAGGATGGGTGCACATGAACCCAATGCATTTTGCCAAATTTTTCATTAAATTGTTCTTGCTTTTGATTTTAGTGGAAAACTATACGACGAATGAGATGAACCCAATAATATGTTGTTGTAGCTTCGCGACTGGGTGATTACGGCTCGGTCAACTGATTCGCCCGCGAGCTGTCTCTTCGTCGCAATGTGCTCCGCCTCCGCGGGTGAGTCTGCTTGTATTATGTGACCTTACGACAAGACATGGTGGCAGAGTGGACGGGGAGCGGAGGTGAGGAAGTGGGGGCTAGGGTTTGGACCACCAGATTTAATAGCCGGAGAGGTGCTCCTCCGACGGAGCGCCAGGTCGATCCGCCATGAATGTGGGAAGCCGAACACCGACGCCGCTTGATTTCTGTGTGAGTTCCCCCTATCAGTCCGACGTGGTGGACGCGTCGGGACGACACCAAATCCGTCCCGCATATGGGCTGGATATGTGAGCTGCTGGACAATCCACACATATGGGTTAGGTATGGGCGGCTGATTGGGTGGCACTTTGCTGCCCGAAATATGTCGAGACTATCTGTGTGGACGTATAAGGAAAAAATAAGGTCTAATTGAAGATGCTCTAAGCTTGGAAATTTTGTTCCAACTTTGTAAGTCCACACGTACCCAGAAAAAAAATCAAACGAACTCAAAATATCAGCCAGGATGGTAGCGCGACAAAAGGGATCCACGCAGACACGCACGGTCGTTGCCCACTTTGACGACCCTTGGGAGCCAAGGAAAAAGAGAGGGACAAAAAGGGAAAAGGAAGAATCACGAAGACAATCCCAGCCGTCGAACCCCCCACCCAACGGGCTATATGAGGAGCACCACACGCCCGCGATAAACCCTAGCTCCATTCACCCGCCCCACGAAAACCCTAACGCCAAGCCTCCCTGCCGCGGCGGCCGCCTCCTCCTCGCCTCCGTCCTTACAAACCGAGAGAAAATGGTATCGATCCCCCTCCTCCTTCCTTCGATTCCCTCATCTTCTCCGGTCGGTCCGCCGCTGCGGATTGATTCAAGCCCCCTCGCGGGCGAGCTAACCGCCGGTTGCTTACTCTGTTTTCATTGGTTGGTTTGCAGAGTCAGGAGGCGGTTAACCCCAAGGCTTACCCGCTGGCGGACTCGCAGCTGTCGATGTCGATCCTCGACATCGTCCAGCAAGCTGCCAACTACAAGCAGCTGAAGAAGGGAGCCAACGAAGGTAACCAATCCCTAACAGGGCACCACTTCTTTGATGATTTCTTTTGATTTTGCCTATTCTGATTTGAATTCGCTTGTTTCTGTGTGTGCTCAGCAACCAAGACCCTCAACAGGGGAATTTCGGAGTTCGTGGTGATGGCAGCTGACACGGAGCCGCTCGAGATCCTCCTCCACCTCCCGTTGCTCGCCGAGGACAAGGTATGAATCTGCCCATGTATGCTTTCATCTTACTAGTAGAAATTTGTACGGTGTAGTTTGCGTGATATAAGCACCGTATTTCTGTAAATTTGTACGCTGTAGCTTGCGTTACATGGTTATAGTGAGGATGATAAATTTTAATTATAATCAAAGGGTCTTACTACTAAAAAAACCTTTGAACACGTAATACTGTATGGTATGTTAAAAAACTAACAGAATTTGAGATGGGTCATGTGGGATGACCACAGTTCGGCAAGTATTGGAAGTAGGAGTTTGCTAACTCTGGCAATAGTTGGGAACGCTTAGAGATGTTTTGAGTGTGGATGAATATGTGGTGCTCTGTTCTTAAGCTGCTGGCAAGAACTTTTACTAATGATGGTTTTTATTTGAAAAGGTTGTGTCTTCACATGTAAATCCCTGCAATTTTGTTTCTTCAGTGGTTGATTGCGTCCTGTTCTGTTGGTAGTTTAATCAATGTTCGTTGTTCAGTGTGCCTGATGGCAGTTGAATACTCAGCCTTGCAATCACACACTAGCGGTGGGTCTAGTAAGCTCTTGTGAGGAATTGAGTTGGCATTTATCAGTTGTACTTGTTTTGTTCTGCTCCAGCAGCTTCCACTCAAGCTCCCTTCCTTAAATTGGCATCTTTCTTAGTTGTTGCTCATGCATCAGTACATTTGCTCATGCTCTTGTGAGGAATTGAGTTGGCATTTATCAGTTGTACTTGTTTTGTAACTTTTGTTCTGCTACAGCAACTTCCACTCAAGCTCCCTTCATTAAATCGGCATCTTTCTTAGTTCTTGCTCATGCATCAGTACATTTGTATTTGCTTTCATTACATGGACAGAAGGTAACTTACTGAGCTCAATTTTTGTATGATGCAGAACGTCCCATATGTCTTCGTCCCTTCAAAGCAGGCCCTTGGGCGTGCTTGTGGTGTGACTAGGCCTGTTATTGCTTGCTCAGTGACTAGCAATGAGGGTAGCCAGCTGAAGGTGTCGATTCAGAATCTCAAGGTAGTCCCTAATTGCCACATTTTGTGATATCGACTGAACTGCAATGTACCTGTTTGTTACGTGATGTTTACATGTCTCGGTAAACTCACCCGTTTACAATTTAACGAATTGCAGGATGCCATCGAGAAGCTTCTCATATGATTTATCAAGACCTTTCAGTGTGATGGGCCTCAGTGCGACACAGTTTTCAGAGGCCTGGACTGGTGATGGTGTCTTGTCTACTAGGTCTTTGTGCGTTTTCAGTTATGTTTTACAAGACTCTTTACTGCCATTGTGTCGGCAGCCTATATTTGTGACTTGTGTAATTCATAAGACACGTGTCATGGCAGTTAAATGTTCTCCCTAGACTCAACAGATGTTGTAATGGCTGATTATTTATGGTTCGAGAATTGGGAGCTATCTCTGATTTCATGCCTTGGATTATCTTTTCGTTTGTTCTTCCAGTCTATTTCCTATCTCACGTATTCAACATCTCTTCTGCAACCCCACCTTATCCCTTCCTCTACAGTAGAGAGGAGGCGTCCGAGCGGCGACTCGCGAGTTCCAGCTCCCGCCGGCGATTTCGCCGCTCCCCTCCGCCTCCGGTCGCCGCTCTGGCACCGGGAGGGGGGGGGGGAGCTCCGTTTCTCGCCGCGGGTGTAGTTTAGGTGGTAGTGTAGGTGTGCGTGCCGGGCGGCGCCGTTGAGGACGGAGTCGATGGCGCCGGCGTGGGGCTCGGTCCTCCCCCTCCTTCCCCGTTCCGGCGTTCGCCGGGGAGGCAGTGGAGGTTGTTCGTCAGGCGCGGTTCTCCCGCCGTGCTCCTCTGGCCGGCCGTGGAGGCGAGGGGAGGAGCCGGTGGGGGTCGGTGCTCTGTTTTTGGTGCAGGTGAGCTGGGTGGTCTTCTTCTTCGAGCTCTGGCCGGCCGTGGTGGCGAGGAGAGCTGCGTCGGGAGGTGCTGAGGTGGTTGTGGTGGCTGGCCTGGGCGGTGCTCCGTCGGCTGGAGGTGCGGTGGAGCGGCGATGTGCGCACTGCGGCCGTGCTCGTTCAGTGAGCTTAAGCTTCGTCGCGGGGCGGCGGACGATTTATGCGGCCTTCTACTTCTTGTGGCAGTGCTCTCTCACCGGAGGAAGGTGGTACGGCGATGGCGGCGCCGGCTAGGTTCTTGGGAGCCGGCGAAGGGTCTGATTGCGTTTTCCTTCAGAGTGCACAGGGTGTTTTGTGCAAATGTCGGGGTCCTTTTGTAATTTCTTTTCTTTGTTTGGACCTTCTTGTTATTTGTACTGACCACTCTGTTTATATGAATTGGACCCTTTCCTCAAAAAAAAAAAAAACATCTCTACTGTAATCCTTGGTCAAATTCGACTACAGTTTGGATAGTGGCATTTGGTAGTAAGCTAATTGGCTGCCCTTGAATTTTTATTAGCTTTCATTTTTCTCTAAAAGACTATCAAAGGCTTTAGTCAGTGAAATAAATCATTTCGGCTTAATCTTTGCAATGTCTATAATCCATTCTAGTGGTGTGTGTTTGGTTTACCTACATGGTCGTACGTCGTCCCCCCCCTTCCTGCGATACCGCCTCCCATCCATCGCAGGAAAAAATGCGGCGTCTCTCCCACTAAACCGCCCACACACCACGCACGCACGACTCCGTAGTAAACCGCGCAGCGGACGAATCGGACAGTTCCTCCGCGTCATTGCCGAATTCTTATCCTCCGCGTATCTCGTCGTTCTTCCGCCGCAGTCCCTTCCCCCGCGTCTCCGCCTCGAGGCGCGCCCGAATCGCTGCGTCGAGCGCCGCCGGGAGCGTGTCGCGCCGGTGGGCTTCCTGGCGTCGCGCGCTGGCACTGGCAGACGGGCGGCGCCGCCGGGGCTCGAGATAGCAGCAAGGAGCAAGGCAAACGTCTGCTCCACGCGCCACCTCCCGCAGTGCAACATGCCCATCATGGCCTCGAACAGAGCGACGCCGCGCCGCTTTCGCCTCAGACTACAGTGCCAGGAGCAGTCGGTCCGAGCCTCCGAGGTCCACGGCCGCAGGTGCCGAGCCGAAGCCGCGTCGCCCTCTGCTGGTCCTGGAGAGTACGAGATGCTGGGAGCCGCTGGTGTAGATTGCAATCTCCGTTTCTTCTCCGCCATGGCTGCCGATCCCGCTCCAACCCGGCCAACGACAACGATCCAACCTCCTCCAGTCTGTATGCCCATTTGCCTCCGCTACTCTATTGGACCAACTGACCGCTTGGCGATGGAGATGCAATTGTTGCCCCGCAGCTCTTTCTTCTCTGGATGGTAAGTTCTTAAATCTGTATGCTAGGCACAATAACTGTGGTGATAATCTGAAATTCAGTATATATTTTCTTTATAATTTGCCATTGGTTGCAACCCTATTGCCAGGATCACATGTTCGTTTATGAAGTGGACCAACAACAATCAAAACTTGGCATATGGTTGTCCATCTATGAAATCAGTACCTTCATTATGAGTAAAAGGGAATTCACTGCAGGTTGTTCTTCATTTTCTTTTCTACGCCTTTCTATTCTTTAAAGCTGAGATGGTGGTGCAATTGTTGCCCCGCAGCTCTTTCTTCTCTGGATGGTAAGTTTTTAAATCTGTATGCTAGGCACAATAACTGTGGTGATAATCTGAAATTCAGTATATATTTTCTTTATAATTTTCCATTGGTTGCAACCCTATTGCCAGGATTTTTTTTTCCGAGATTGACGGGGGGGGGGGGGGGGGGGGGGGGGGGAATAAATCCCCACCGCTTGTTTCATTCATCGAAGAGACTGGCAGGCTATGTTCTTACAACATAATAGCATTTGTACATGGGGATACAGGGGAAGAGAAGACAATGAAAATACAGAAAAAGACAACTAGAAACAAGAGAGTATTGCCAGGATTACATGTTCCCCCTTGGGTGGCTGTGGGAGCTCGCGCGTCCTCCTCCCAACCCTAGACCACCCAGCCGCCGGCCGCCGCGCCGCCCCCTTCCCTCCTCCTCCCCTCCCCTCTCTCTCGCGCGTCCGTCGCCCCCCCCGTGGCGGCGGCGCGCCCAGCAGCTCTTCCCCGTCTCGGCCCTCCCTCTCCCTTCTCCCTCGTCGCCGCCGCCGGCAGAGGCTTCCGCGGCGTTTCCCGGGGGCGCCGGCGGCGGCGGCTTGTCTCTCCCTGCGCCGGGTGTTGGTGGAGGCGGGGATCCCCCAGCCTGGCGGCGGTGCATCTCGGGCGGCGGTGGTCCGGCTCCGGCCGGGGGATGGCGTGACGACGGCGGAGCTCGCTGGCCTGCGCAGGGTGGCGCCGGATGGCTGGCGCCGGATGGCTGGCGACGGTGGTCGACGGGACGGCGCGGGACTGGGCCCTGCGGCCCAGATCCGGGCCCGCCGAGCCCATCTGGGTTGCGCGGGCTGGCTGTTCCTGTTGGGCTATCTGCAGGTGGAAGAGAGGAAGAGAGTGCAGGGGATAGCGGCGTCGCGGCCCGGCTTGTTGCAGCGTGGCGGCGAGCTTCACGGGCCCGTTTTGAGACCGGCCGGACTCTATTAGAACTGGTGTGCCCCCGTGGGGGCTTCACAGGCCTGCTCGGCCTGGCCGGATCTGACGGAGACTGGTGTGCTTGCTGCCGCGTCCGGTCGACTACCGTCTTCGGCGGTGGAGGTAGTTCCCTCCCGCGCGGCCGTGGTACTGCTGACCCCGGTTCACGCTTCTCCTCACCTTCAACTGGCAGACCTCGTGACGATATCTTCGGTGCGATGGCGATGGTGGCTTCTTGACCGTTTGGCGCATGTTGGTGGGCGGCTTGTCTGGTGGAGTCGAGGCTCGTCCTTGCGGGGCCCTATGCGATGGATCGTCCGAGGTTGAGGATAGGGTTTTCGGGAGAAATCCTTGTCGGTTCAACCGACACCGACGCGGTGCCACTTTTGGGTGACATCTTTCCTTCTTGAAGGGCGTCGTGGCTACCCTTTGTCCGCTTCCTTTGTGTGCCGGGGGAAACCTTAGGACCAGTTGGTTCGGGCAGTAGCATAGCGTCCCTTCTTGAAGGTGCTGCTTGGTACTTGACGATCTGATGCTAGGAGCGTGGTGGTTCTTCGGAGGGCGCGGCGGTTGTGGGTCACAGTCGTTTAGTCAATCCGCCTAAGTCTCCTTTTGTTTCTTCTTTTTCCTCTTTGGGTGTTTGTTGGCTGTCACCCGAGCCGTTGTTGTTGGTTGTATGGGTTGTTTGCTATATTTATATAGCGGGGCTTCGGCCTATTTCGTCAATTACATGTTCCCTTTAAAGAATAGAAAGGCATAGAAAAGAAAATGAAGAACAACCTGCAGCGAGTTCCCTTTTACTCATAATGAAGGTACTGATTTCATAGATGGACAACCATATGCCAAGTTTTGATTCTTGTTGGTCCACTGTATATGGAAAATATAATGTTCACGACTGATGGTTTTTCTCAAAAAGGATTTAATCTTCCTTGCTTGCATACAGAAATCTGGATTGTTAAGTGTTCATCATCGTTTTGAAGACCAGCGTCCTGGCATGACCTATCCATTTCCATGCAGGTTGTGGGCTCAAGGCTTTTTCTCTACCGGTTTCTTTAGGATAAAAATTTATAATCACGCTGCTTTTTAAGCAATGAAGATTTGATTTTTTTAGAAGTTAATACTCCATTAAGGTGTGATTTTAGAGGTAGTTTGTAGTTACACATAAGAGTTCAAAGTTAAACCTAGATTAAACCTCAAAATGCTTTCTATGCCCTCGATTATGTTGTCAAACCCAGACATGTACCTGCTTATGTTATCATGCAGGTCACTTAACCATGTAGATGATGCTTCCGTGTCTGCCTTGTCAGATGTCATATATTGACAGTTTAAGCAGTGAGTACTACAATGGTTAGCTCCCCTCCATAAATTTCTGAACTTGTTTTTTATGCAGTGGTAGGAAATTTAGCTATTCAGGTCCATCCTTAGCTTAGTATTGATGCTGAGACAACCTCGTGCTTGTATTGCACTTGATGGTTCAGAATTTTTGTTGTATGAGCACATTTATTTCAAATATTTTTTTTGTCAATTATAAGTTCAGCTTATCCCACAAAAAAATGGGATATCCTTTGTACAAGCAATCTGGCGCATAGGCAATTATTTTTCAGAGAACTAGACCTTTTAAAAAATATATATGAAATTATATGAGGTGGTATGTATTTTTCTAGGTTTATTAGTTTCGAAATGGGGCGCTTAATTTTATGTGATTGCTATTTCCTTTTGCAGGGACTAACATATGTGGCATAGTTGCTAAGCCAAGTGTTTTTCTGAACTGAAAACTCTAAATGAATGCATTACTAGCTAAATGCCCGTGCGTTGCAACGGGTGCATAAATAATATAATAGTTGCACACAAATCGTTTAAAACATGTAATGATTGCATGATACCTAGATTAAAACAATAATCCCAATTTATACAAACTTCTTTCACTAATCCAATAAACATAACAATCCATAACAATTTGATCGCCACAAATTAAACAAAATTTGATCTCGTAAAAACACATATATTGCAACTTGCTTGTTCCAGTGAGATAATAAGTAATGAAAATGTTAAGTCATAATACATTTATTTAACTTACGCCAAATTTAACTCAGGCCGCCACATATGTTCAACTTCCATCCATGGTGCACAACATGTAGGAATTAAAAATATGACAGATCGAATCAAATAAAAATACGACAACCCTAGAGAAAGTGGTGCAACACAATATCGAACCAATCACTGGATCACATAGCTTCTTGGATCTATGAGCTGCACATGTGGTACAGGTTGCATCATAATTATCTCCGACCGACGCAAAAAACAAATGGGGAAGGAAAGTAAAAATGCAATGGTTGACAGACCAAAGCACAGAAAGAATCTGAATTTAAACCTAGTGCCAAGAATGAACACACAAGCATTGATATTAAATTTAAGTCTAGAACTGAAACTCTACAAATGTATTCAGTAATATGTAGCAATAATTACGACATGTATCAGGAAGAGAATGTTAAAATGGTGTTGAGTTTACTGAGAAGTTCTCGAAATAAGCAATGCAAATATCTTCCACAGTTCCACCCCACCATTCAAGGAATATAGTAAGTTCATCAGATAGATTAGTAATCTGCATACTTTACTTCTGATCATCTGAACTATTATCAAAAGGTAAAGAGGATTGACATTTTACCCCAGGACATCATAGAGCACATGAACAACATGCTAATCTTCATTGACAAGAGAAGGGAAATGAATACTATGAGAAGCAGAAAACAAGATCTTAAACTCCATGTCTCATGCACTTCGTTGCAATGGAAACTTACGAACATACATCTTACTCTGTTGTTGTGAAATGACGACATTAGAAGATCTGCTATTCACCCGCAAGAAGATGGAAGCATTTGAAACAACATGTGAACAATCCTACAAGCTCCTTTCGCCGGTGCCTTTTCGACCGGATATTGCACTTTCAAATGGTATGCCTGACACAACAAATAAACATAGCAGACCTCCATGCATGAACAACAATTAACCTCCCCATGTCTTGCGCTTCACAAAAGCATTCTAGCAAAATATTGTCTGAGTTACCTTCTGATATTTAATACATGAGTGTTACCAACTACTACTCCTAGGTACTTAACAAGGGTAAAATTATGGTGGCTGCAATACCATGTTCAGTTTTCACCAATCAGCACAATTAATAAAACAAGTTAAAAATGGTTTCAATTTTTTTTATTTCAAATGCAATCCGAGGCATGACAACAGTTATATAAATGAACAACCAGATAACATGGAAATTATGGAGTAACTATGAACAAAAAAACTATCTAGATGTTACGTTTTCCATCCAAAGGATCGACTTGCTTTAGCGTAGAAGATGTGACAATATAACTACCAGAATCCAGAGGCCTTACTAATCTAGCAGTACAAGTAATCATATGCATTTTCTGTAATGAGCCATCAAATAGTCTATTATGAACTTATAATCTATTATGAACTTATAATTACCTTGTCATTGGCATCCAACTCAGAATGCATAGTCTGGTCTTGATGGAGACAATTTGGTCCCAGTATTTTCCGCATGGCCCTCTTGCATGTTCTTTACCTAGTATCCATATTTTTATCTACCTCCAAAACTGGTCTCTGGTACAAAAACAAGAAAACGAGTGAATATGAGCTGATTATAAGTCAAACAATGGGAGGCATTGAAACTGGTCTCTGGTACACAAACAAAATAACCAGTGAATATGATCTAATTATAAGTCTAAAACAAGGAAGGCATGTGGATAGGTGCTGGTGATTTTTCCATTTCAAACCCACCTGTGATCTTTCTTCTTACTCCAGCAGAGAGAGATTCAGAGGGAGGAAACATGGGAGGTGGAATTCGTCATTAACTTGTTCGGCTGCATCTGGTTGAGGCTATCGTTAGTGCTCGGACGTGGTCTCCAGCTGGGCTCTCAAATCCTCGATCTGCTATTTGTAAAAAAAAAACAGATTCACCACAGTGAATAAGGAGAGGAACAGTATTAGACAGTAGAACGGTACTGCCAATTTCCGATCAAGAACTGTTTTAGCTAATCAATCTAGGAAGGAGGATGTCACGTGATTTGATGAACAAAGGAAGAAAGGCTAAAAAGAGAGAAAGAGGTCACGAACCTTTAGGAGATGGACGTTCTCGTGGGATGAGCTCGCGACCATGCCGCGCTGCTGCTGCGCCCAGTACGGAGAGGCGGAAAGCGAGCATGCGAACGACCAGCGGAAAACGAAATCGAAGCAAACCGATCTCCCATCTTCTTGTGCCGCCGCCTTCCTGCGGTCTTCATCGTCGGCGGCCGGAAGGCGAACGTGCTGTGCGGGCTGGCGGCGTGGAAAAGAACAGCAGCGAGTGCGGCCGTGGTCCTCTCCGCCACCTATGCCCCGATAGCGCAGGGGCTTTTCTTGGTCAGCGGATCTCCGGCCGTGTCTGTTGCTCGAGGCGGCAGAGGCGTCGGCGAGAGGACGGAGGGATTGGGCGAGGCTGCGGGATCGTGGGGCACGCGTGCCCTAGATGGAGCGGTGGCTGCTGACTCCTGGTTCACCCGTGGGTACTAATGGGCCGGCCCATGTTAGCAGAAGGCATAATCGGGAGGCAGAATCCGGAGGCAGAATTTTCTGCCGGGTTACACCATCACCAACTCCCATTTAATAGTAAAGATTTATCGGAGCAACAAGCTGTAGTTCCAGAAATGGTATCTTTGTGCTTTCTCTCATCTTGTCATTCTTAGATCTATTTTGTAAAGAAATTGACCTCTTCCATCAGATAGTTAATATTAGTATTGCGCTGATATTGACGAGCCTTCCGGCAACGCAATTCTATCAAAGTGTGTGGGATCAATGAGCTGTTTGTACTAAAAAAAATACTGGCCAGGGGATACAAAATGTATATATATCTTATTCAATTAGTCTACTCGCATCCAAAAATAAGTTCTTCTCCACGCATGTGAGAAAGAAAGCGGTACACGGGTTGATGACATGTACCATTATAGTACGGATTGTTGTTGCGGTGAGAAATGAGACAGAGGGGTGTGTGGTGGTCAAACATGGAGGAGGAAAGTGGACGAAGATGCTCATGACTTGCAATTCCACCAAAGGAAATTAAATAGAGTGAAAGGCACCAGAGGTCACGAAGTTGCGCGAA
Organism: Poa pratensis; assembly: GCA_947311845.1. Classification (NCBI taxonomy): domain Eukaryota; kingdom Viridiplantae; phylum Streptophyta; class Magnoliopsida; order Poales; family Poaceae; genus Poa; species Poa pratensis. Next base: position 28,421,072 of record CAMZMU010000076.1, on the reverse strand, counting down.
AGGTAAGGATTGGTCACCAAGTTGAAAAACCTCAAAACGAGGTCACGAAGTTGTGGAGTAGTCAATATTTGGTCATTCCGTCACGGTGGGCGTCAAGTTGCTGACGTGGCAGTGTGTTTTTTACAAAAAACACCTTAAACTTTTATATATTCTAATTGTTAGGTCCTTCTCCATATTTATTTTCGAGTGAAACGCACCAGAGGTCACGAAGTTGCGCAAAAATTAAGGATTGGTCACCAACTTGAAAAAGCTCAAAACTGGGTCACGAAGTTGTGAGTTAGCCAATCTTTGGTCACTCCGTCACGATGGACGTTAAGTCGCTGACGTGGCGGACTATTTTTTTACAAATATCCCCTTAGAATTTTGTTTCTTCTAATAGCTAGGTCCTTCTCGATAAATCTGGGCACAGTTTGGTCTCAAATTTTATTTTTGCTCGCCGTCGTCACCTCACCGTCGCGTCCAATCTCCCGGTCTCCGACCTCCTCCTCTCCCTCCCTCCTCCTACCTAACCTCCGATGGCTGCCCGCTCGCGCCCTCCGCGCCCGTCGTCTCCTTCCCGCCCTCCGGCTCCCTCTAGCCGCCGAGCACGGTGCAGTGGCGTCGTTCGCGCGGGGCAAGGCCCTCAGCATAGTGGCGCACGGGCGCAGGACAGGAAGGGCGCACGGGCGCAGGACAGAGAGCCGTCGTGGAGGCGGTCGGCTGCCCCCAACCTCGCCGCGCTGCAGGCTACGACTGCGGCGTCGTTCCCGTGCTGCTCGGCGAGCCGTGCGTGGACGCCGACGCCGGACGCCGCTGCCGGACGCGGATGTAATGCACAGAAGAGATGAACTGCTCCACGCGCCGCACCAGTTTATTTGGAGTATTTGTAAGAAGAAAAAAAAATCAAAAAAAGACCTAATAATTGGAAGAAACAAAATTCTAAGGGGATATTTGTAAAAAAATAGTCCGCCACGTCAGCGACTTAACGTCCGTCGTGACGGAGTGACCAAAGATTGGCTAACTCACAACTTCGTGCCCGGTTTTGAGCTTTTTCAAGTTGGTGACCAATACTTAATTTTTGCGCAACTTCGTGACCTCTGGTGCGTTTCACGAAAATAAATATGGAGAAGGACCTAACAATTAGAATATATAAAAGTTCAAGGTGTTTTTTGTAAAAAAAAACACACTGCCACGTCAGCAACTTGACGCCCACCGTGACGGAATGACCAAAAATTGACTCCACAACTTCGTGACCTCGTTTTGAGGTTTTTCAACTTGGTGACCAATCCTTACTTTTCGCGCAACTTCGTGACCTCTGGTGCCTTTCACTCAATTAAATATGTCTATAAGTAGTTGCTCCTACAAAAAGTATATAACATGGAAAACAAAGGCAATTGGCACCAGTACGTTGTCTTAGCACTTGGACTTACAATCGAATCATCCGAGAACATGGAGGGGTCGTGGCAACGCACGGGTTAGTTAGCTATGTACATGCGCATGCGTTTGGCCTGGTCAACAGTTAGTGGCCGGTGTGGTGTGTGCGTTAGTGCATGGTGGAGTTAGTGGGTGAGTGTGGCTCACGGCTGTGCGTGTGTGAGCCTATATAAGGCACTGTAATCACTATGTTTAGTCAGTGGCGGATCCAAGGGGGGGCGAGCGGTGGCCAGGCCCCCGCCATGCTCCGGCCACCCCCAACGACATGCAGCAGGGACCAGTATTTGTCTACGTGTATCAGTCTTAATACTCAGGCAATTAGCAAGGCTTTATAATCCTAAAAGCTAGACCAGCCGTGTTTGCTTGAATGGGCCAGGCCAAGGCCACAATGACACATACTTACTAGGCTTGAGAGAAAACAATCGATCCATTAATCGCATGAACTGCTTGTTTGACTCATTTCGCACGATCTCGTTTTTTTCGCACGATCTCGTCTATTCGATAGTATTCTCCTCTTCCCAGCGCACACGGTTGGCCGCCGCCGCTGCAGGATACGGTCATACGGAGTCGATCATCGGTGATTAGCGAAGCTGCGACTACTCCCGCCTCTTTGCATCTCGGTCAGTTGTTGACGGCCGTCGTCCGGCGCGCACAATTCCCTGCCTGATCGCTCCAAGGTATTTTTATAAAATAGTGCAGTTGCTACTTGCTACTGTGCTAGTTTGATTATCCGCAAATTTGATTGGCTAGTAGAGCTGTTTATCTAGTAATAAGACACCGTCCCAATTAGAAGTTACTTCAATCATATGAAAATACAAATCCAAGAGAGGAGAAGAGATTACAGAACAATCTACCATATATTACGATTCCAATCCTGATCCGACTAATTATATGCAAACTTTCGATCAAAATATTAAGTCATCTGTCGTAGTACTAGCACCATAACAAGCTAGGGCTAGAAGCATGGTATTTATATGTTGTATTTCTTTAATGGTCAGTGTCTTCTTCACCCTTCGCCCCCCCTATACTCAAATCCTGGATCCGCCCCTGTGTTTAGTTGAGCCAAGTGAATACAGAGAGAGGAAAAGGGAGTAAGGATTGACAAAACGAAAACAGGATTTTGGCCTAGTCACATTTGTTGCTCACCAGAGTATGGATTAACTAAACGCCTGAGCCATGTTTTGCACTATGTTTAGTCTAGAATTTGTGTCGGGTAAAAAGCACGCGTTGGTGACGACTAGGATGGTGGTGGCGCGGCCGTGGAGGTTAAGAACATATCTACACAATGAACAGATTAATAGCTAATGCAATGACGGTGTACACGAACACCAAGCTATACATACATATATGACTGAAAAGCAAAACTTACAAAACAAAAGTTGTGTGAAAGGGTGAGACAAATCTACCCATAGTTTTTTTTTTTTTTGCGAAGGATCAGACAACATTACACTTCCAGTCTTACAAAAAGACCCAGAAAGAAAAAGAAATTACAAAGAAGTCCTTCTTCTTCTAGGTCCCGACGCAGGCGACGCACAGGAGCCGTCGGTGACGCGCCGCTGCCGCTGCTCCGTTTCACGCCTTGGATAGGAGCCAGCTCCATGGCAGACGGGAAGTCGCCAATCGCCGGGCCGAAGACCCTACTCGCCGGAGCGCCGTCTTCGGCGCGGGAAGGTATAACGTCGTCTTCAACTAGATCTTCAAGCTTCGGATCCACCGCCAGCGCGGATCCGGCCGGAGCCCAAGGAGGCGAACAGATCCATAGATCTGCGGCCTCGAGGAAGCCAGCGGCGGCGCGACGAGGCTCCGAGGAGCACCACCGCGAGAGGGAACACCAGCTGACACCAAAACCTCCACCGACGCCTCCTTCACCTCCATGGCGCCGCCGCCGAGGACCTACCTAGCCCTACACTATGTACATGCCGGGATCTACGGCTTCCCCAACCTCCCGCCGCCGAGGCGGCCGACGGAGGCGGAGGAACCCGCAGATCACCGGCGAGCGAGTTGCTTTCAGAAATCGCCTCTCCTGCTACAGTGGCGAGGGAGGGACGCGTCCAAGTCGCAAATCTACCCATAGTTGTATGAAAGGGTGAGACAAATCTACCTGTTAAATGGATTTCAAAGGGTGACCGCGTGCGACGATTTTGACAAATTTGACCAAAAAAGGATGAAACACATAATCGAAATTAGGGAGTTACTGTACAAGAAACGTCGGCGTGCATTTTTCTGTGTACAAATTATCTTGAATCAAATATGGTTATATTGATTAGAGAGGATTAAATGCAACCGTTTAATGAAGGCTAGCGCGGACCACAAAGTTACATACCTATCACCTATGACACAACGCACCTTCTTACTCGCGTCATAGGAGTGGTTTTGCCCCCCCCCCCCTCCACTCTCATTCCTTCTCTCGCACCCTCTCTCGCTCCTGGTTGCCTCGACTCCTCTCCTTCCTCCCCCAGTGGCTCCGCCCGCCGGTGGGATGGGGAGGGGAAGTCGGCCCTTTGTAGATACGTTTAGGGCTAATTCTAGGTTTCAATTTTGGTCCTATATGTCATCTTGGAGCAGGTTGCTGGATCCGTCCGGCGGATCTAGCATTCCCTGGTTCAGGTATTCTTCGTTGCCTGACCTTGGTGGCGGGAGTCGTGGCAAGTAGGGGAGCAAGTACCAAGCATCTACGAAAATAAAAGCCAAATCCTCGAGCTCTTCCGTCTCGATGCTTTCACGCAGTGTTAGGCGGTGGTTGCTAGATGTCTTCGATCTGCTTCCGGGAAGGAAGGACGCCGGGAGTTGCTCTAGCGCGAGCTCTTTTCATTAGCGCGCCAGCTCCATGATAGATTCCTCGGCACTCTCCTCACTCTCTCGGTCGGCCGCAGTGGCAAGGGAGAGGAAAGCATGATGGCCGATGTTGGAGGGTGGGAGGGATGGCGTTGGTGTGAGTCCTACATGTTCTTAGGCGATCTCCAATGACTGCTCTTCCTCGCAACTGCTACTCATGGCCAAGCAGGTGGTCGATGTGCTCCACCATTTCCATGGTGTGAGATTCTTCCTCATTTAGTGGAGGGTCTACTCCAGCCTCGGTACGACCATGACAACTCCTTTCTGCTCGAAGTGGTGGCGTCTCGGACGGCGACAAGGCCTATCCCGGAGGCCGGACATTGGCGGCATTTTGCAAGGACGTTATCGCGTTGCCACAATCTTTTCTAGGGTGCATTTTGTAAAAATCAAGGATCGGGTTGTATTTCTACTTTCTTAAAAAAAAAAACGTGACCAGCAGGGGAGGAACCCTGCGGTATTTTAATTAAGCTTGAGGTGTGCGACGAGGGTCGATCCCAGGGATCGAACCCGCGCTGACTGGGAGGCGCCACTGCGCACTCACCACTGGGCTACTAGCCCATCCACTCTACTTTCTTTAAGGATCTTATTGTTATTGTGTGCCATCTGCCTTACTTCTTCCCGTTAAAAAAACCAACATACCTTGCTTTCCTTTATGCATATCAGTCTGGTACTCGAGAAACCGCTGATTCGGCTGTTCGGAGCGGTCAATCTTTATGATGTTTTAGTTTCGTGCGGTGTAAAGATTCAGTGCAACCCACTTAACTAAACACACTAGTTTTGCATCGAGTGAGTCTGCATGGAGGCTCCCCGACCAACCAAACACGCCCATGATCCCTGTTTAACCATGACAAATGCCGGTGTGGAGAATACCATCCCTATTGGGGTACTTTGTAATGTCAAAGCATCTTTTTTAATATGGGACCTGATGTTTCATCATGCTCGATTCAATGCTGCGAAACCAGTATGTTTGATTTGGCTGCCGCAACATCGAATCGATCTGGTTCAAACAGGTAAAACCCACAATGAAGTAGTAAAGCGTTCTGGTTCAATCCGGTAAACCCATGTTCCGTAAAAAGAAAAAAGAATCCAATCATGTTGCACAAACAAATCGCAGTTTTCTGCGGGCATCCAAAATTTCGAAATTTTCGGGGCAAGATCTACAGGGCGGAATCCGCGCCGCCGCGCGCTTGTGTGGTTTTGGCTGGGCACCGCAGAAGCAAACGCGCCTCGCTTCCCACCACACAGCCTCATGCTGGGCTGGCAGCCACGCCAACTCCGCGTCCCATGTGCCGGTGCGGTATTGCGCCTTCTAGGTCGGTTCCGGAGACGCGGGCCCCACCACGAACACGTTTCGTGTACCAGGCGAACACTCCACCCACGTCTCCCCGCCATGTGGGCCATAACCCGCCGCAGCCAATCAGAGTGCGCCGCCTGCCGTACCCACCCACCACAACACTGAACCTGTTCCTCTCACTGACGTCTCTACCCCGGTTACCGGACCCACCCTGTCAGGGACTCCGCGTAGGATACGAATCGGTAATCGAGGAGGTTCGCCCTAGTTCCCCGCACGACTCGGGCTCCTCCTCCTCCGGCTATAAATACCGCCCAACCCCCGGACCCTCGTAGAGGCTACCTTTTCTCTTCTTCTCTCCTCGCGTAGCCAAGTTTGTTTTCCCCACTTTTCCTTCCGTGAAACCCTAGCCGCCAGCCAGCCACACCCAAATCCAAATCCAGCCGCGCCCAATTCATCCTCTCGCGGCCGGATTTCGATTTCGCCCGCGAATCGAAATTCTCTCTTCGATTCGCGGTCGATTCTCTTCTCGCGGGCCTCGCCGTCCGTCCCTCTCTGATTCCTTCCGATAGCGAGGGCCATGTCGAGGTGCTTCCCCTACCCGCCGCCGGGCTACGTGCGAAACCCAGCGGCCGTGGCTGTGCAGCCCGTGGTGGAGACGACCGATAAGGTTTGTTGAGCCATCGGATTTACACACGCGCGTGCCGGATCAATTTGTTTCTTGCCCTCTTGGTTGGATCCGATCGGATCTCTTGGTTGCTGTGCGTGTGTGATTGGGGGTCGGATGTCTGGGGAAGCTAACCTCGCCGTTAATGGAAATCGAATCAAATCTTGGTGTTGTTTTGCTAGCCCGTGTCGGTTAGATCGGTTGGAAATTTACGCTGACTTAACCTTGAGACGATGAGATTGCCGTCTACAATTTGCGGATCTGCAGATTCCTGACCTTGGTTGCGAGCTTAAATTGAAATCATTAACAAGAACGCAATTAAACCCTTTATCTCGCTGATACGCCTTGCAGTTTAGTCTCATGGGCCTACATGATTTAGATTGATTGATTCAGAATTGTATTCTGAATTGGTCAATCTAGATTGTTATGTCTTGTTGCTACTGCAATGTGCAGCAACACGCGACATATGGCTGGAAATATGGTCGTTTGAGAGGCAACCTAGACCAATTACAATAGTTAATCTGCTGACTATCTAGTGTGACTAACTTGCAGTTATATTAGCCGTTAGTTGAGTTCTTTGCTTCATTGTAGTACCCAATTGGCACCTTCAAAAAATATTAAAAGTTGTCTTTTGGCCTGAATAAAGTAGCATGCTTGCTATTCACTGCTTCTCTTCGATGATCTTTGCCACATTGTATAGTTCTGTTTCTTAAAAATAAAATTCTTCATTTTGCTCAATAATCGTGCCATTAATTTTTGATATTGCAGTTTATTCTTGTTATGCCACATGTTACTCGATTTTACTTTGTGTGTCATGAAATCGACTTGGCTCCTCTTTTTGCAGCACCATTGCTTCTTTTCTTTTGATTGGTGTTCTATTCGCATAAACTATTTTCTGCCTGTTAATATATCTTGTATTGCCATCATCAATTTGTTGTTCATATGTTATTTGTTCTATCTTTGATGTGCCTTATTCTGAGATGTACAAATATGTCGGCATAACTTTTTACTGACATTGTATAGTGATGGCAACTAACTGTGTAATAAAACATATATGTGAGGTTGTCTCTGTGAAACATTCATGTATGTTAACTGTAATTTGTAGCACTACTGTGCTAATGGATCATTAATACCCTGTTTGCTTGCGTAAAGTTTGAATCTTTATTGCTCTATTGCAAAATGCTGCATTCCATTCCCATCGTCTGTTCTAAATCAGAACTGACGATTAATCTGGTGGCTGAAGCTCCAGAAAGAAAGGGAAAAGGCTGAAAGGAAGAAAGAGAAAAGGAATGAGAAGAAAGCACTCCTTCAGAGTGGTGGTGAGGTGTCTAAACATACAAAGCGATCACATAAGAAGAGAAAGCACGAAGAGGTTAGCATAGCTGGCCAGGATTCCAGGAATGCTTCCAAAGAATCAGTTGAACATTTGGAGAAGAGTGGGCTGTCAGAGGAGCATGGAGCTCCTTGTTTCATTCAGACAGTTCATGGCTCACCGGAAAGCTCTCAGGATAGCAGTAAGAGAAGAAAGGTTGTACTCCCAAGTCCGAGTCAAAATAAAATTGGTAAGTTTTTCATTTTTTTTTAATATTTTGTTTTAGCATACATTCTGTGCAAGATTAGCTGACCAAGAATGATGATATTGCAGGGAACGTCCTTCGTATCAAGATTAAGAGAGATCATGATTCTCCATCAGCCATGTTGGACAGTTCAAGGGTTATTCAGCAACCTCCTGTCCAGCAAACAGCACCAGGTTCATCCCTGTTCAGTAAACAGAACACAGTGCAGCCTCAGAGGCAAGTTGTTGCAAAACCAGCAGCTGCTCTCCAGCAAAGCATGGACATCGATTCTCAGGGGTGCTAAAACAAATGAATGTACAACAACCTGCAAAGATCTTTCCGAGAGTTGGTCTATCTACAGCACCAAATGCTGTTCAAAAGGTAGAGCCTCTGACCTCTGTAAAGATCATGCAGAAGATGGATCCCCGGCTTGATGCTTCATCTGCCAAGGTGATGAGAAGTGCTGATCATTTGCCTGTGAAGCTGACTCAACAAGTGGTTCCTCCACCTGCAAAGGTGTCACAGAGAGTTGTTCCTCCAGCTGCCAGGGTGTCTCAGAGAGTTGATCTTTCTCCTGCCAAGGTGTTGCAGAGAGTTGATCCTCTCGTTTCCTCCAAGTTGCTTCACAGAGATGCCCCTCAATCTAGTGTGAAGGTTCTGCAGAAGGAAATTGGCGCTACTGCTCTTCACCAGCCAGACAGGCAGCAGTCTGCTGTTTTGCAAAAATCATTGGTGGCTGTAGAGACCCCTATCATTAAGCAGCAGCAGGCAAACTCCTTGCAGAAAGAAGAGCCTTGTTCCTCAGGCCGGAACAGCGAAAAAGTCACGGTGCCAGAGGTGAAACAGTCAAAGTCTGATCGGAAGAAGAGCCGCAAGGCTGACAAGAAAGAAAGGAAGTTCGGGGATCTATTTGTTACCTGGAATCCACCTTCGTTTGAGATGGAAGGTGCCGTGGATCTTGGTGACCAGGACTGGCTTCTTGGCGGCAGTACGAAACCTGATGCTGGCATCCGCAGCTGCACAGCAGGTGATGGTTCATTGCCGGTTCAATCAATGGAGCAGCAGTTATCATGGCAGCCCAGGGCTATTCATTTGCCTGACCTTAATGTTTACCAGTTGCCATATGTGGTTCCATTTTAGTTGTGTGTAGGGTGACCTGAGTTAGATGAGGAGTAGATGAGATGTTTGGAGAGAGCTGTGTCGGTTTGGGAGATGCTGTTTCCCTGCCGCAGTTTTCCAGCTTTGTTCCAGAGTTTTTATTATTTGAGGACGATGAGCCCGGCAAGCTCTTTATGTATTGTGCCTGTTTTTTCATGATAAATGAACTACAGATGACCCCAGTTTGTGTTGTGTATTGCTTTGCTTGTTTCCCTTGATATAATTCTCATTATTCACATGGTACTTTGTAAATATAATCTGAGAATGTTCCTTGAACAAGAATTGTAACTCAGTGGCAGAGGTATACATCATAAGGCCGCCTATTTTTTTGGAGCTCTTGTAATAATGTCTATCAGCTGTCTTGTGAGGACAAATGAGAAGCTTGTCTGGTGAAGCTTCTTGGTGCCGGAAATGTGGCACCGGTGTGATGCTTTGTTTATGTACATGAGAGTTTGTATTTAACCAAACAAATGACAACCCAACACATCCAAAAATAAGAAGAGAAGAAAAAGTGAAGTCAATCGAAACTGGAGGATCGGCTGCAGCGTTCTCGCAGGTACTCCTCGAGCGGGCTGAGGTTGCTGTGCTCGGTGCTGGAGATGGACTCGGCGTCCTCCACGTCCAGCAGCGCCAGGCCTAGGTGCGACCTCACGTTCCCCGCCGGGTAGGTCTCGTCGTCCACCACGCAGTCCGGCTCCACGGCCGTGAAGCTCGCCGCCGTGTCCTCCTCCCCTCGTAGTATGCTCAGTATCTGACAGGACAAACTCGCGGATGTTAACACTAGCAGCACGAAACGGGACAAGAGGTCTTTTCAGAGGCGGTCGATCACGGACCTGCGATATCGGCGGCCTGAGCCGCGCCGATCTCCCGAGGCAGAGCGACGCCGCGAGCGCCATCCGCTTCACCTCCGCCTCGTCGTGCTTCACGTCCAGGCTCGGGTCCAGCAGGTCGGAGATGTCGCCGCCGTTGAGGATCGGCGTCGCCTGTCAACGTCAAGGAGACCCAGCCGCAGTCATGGACCGATCCCAGGACAATCGTGCGGGTTTCTAAATCCTCCAATCATCACGAGGTTGGGGAAGGATTGGGAGCGCTTACCCACATGACGAGACTTTCCTGTCCCTTTGGTGAGCCGTCGCCGCCGCTGATGGGTCTCCTCCGGTGAGGAGCTCCAGGAGCACGACGCCGAACGCGTACACGTCCACCTTGTCCGTCACCTTCCCGTACATGAAGTACTCCGGCGCCAGGTACCTGCGGGTATACGCACAACTGTGATGTGAGACACGGCGCGCTGGTAACGAGACATGAAAGTTGAGAGCTTGCCGTGCCGTGGCACAGAGCATACCCGAACGTGCCGACGACGTCGCTGTGCGTTAGCGAGGACGGACTGGACGGCGCCCAGATCGCGAGCCCGAAATCGGACAGCTGCCACCATCAAATACAGAGTTCAGAGTTCATACTCTCAGTACGCTAGATACTCCAAACAAAAGAAACAAACTTGCACGAAACAAAATACTTATGCAAATTAAGACGGCGTCTGAATATGGTTGTATATCCAAATTAGACGGCGAATTGGTATGTCGTACCTGAGGCTCCAACTCGTCGTGAGTAGGATGTTGGAGGACTTGACGTCTCTGTGGATCACCGGCCGCGGGCAGCCGGAGTGGACGTAGCTGAGCGCCTCGGCGACCCCGACCGCCGCCCTGTACCTCTTCTCCCACGGCAGCGTCGGCTTCGACCTTTTCCCTGCCAAATCGAAGAAACATAAAAATTCACTCACACGCGCAGATGATCTGCAGAGTGTAGTGATGTAGAAATAAACTATACCGTGCAGGTTGTCATCGAGGCTGCCTCTTGGGAGATATCTGTAGACGGACACCAGGTTGCGGCCTTCGACGCAGACGCCCATGAGCGGCACGATCCTGTCGTGCTGCAGCTTGGTGATGATGTCCACCTCCCGGAGGAAGTCCTTGGACGCCTCCGCCGACGCCTTGCACAGCTTGATCGCCACCTGCTGCCCGCTCGCAAGGCTGCCCTGTACACTCTGCTGTGCGCACCCTTCCCCACCAGATTCTCTGCAACAAAGTCCACGGCCGGAGATCATTTTAATTTGATGTTTTCGTCGATCGGCGCGCGTGTGATTCGAAGATAAGTTTTGTTTATGCATTTACCTGGGGAGAAGTGGTTGGTGGAGTCGTAGAGCTCCTCGTAGCGGAACCACCGGCACCGGGAGGGGACGCCGGCGAGCAACCGCTTCAGGTCCGCGGCGAGCCCCTCAGCGGCGGCTCGGGGACGCCGACGGCGAGGACCGCCGCGGCAGGCTCATCACCCAGTGCACCACCGACTGCTTGCGCGTCTCCTGGCGCCGGAGCAGCGGCCACCCGAGCCTGTGCTCGACGACGGCGGCCTTGTCGGCGTCGTCGTAGGACTTGGCCGGCGGCGCGGCGCACTGGCCGCAGCCAGGGCGTCCAAGTCCATGGACCGCGCGCTCCGGTTCGGGTTCGGGATGATCACCTTGGGCTCCATGCCGACGCTCGGGTGCAGCAGCGTGCGGAGCACCGGCTTCGGCTCTGCTCCTGCAGGACGACCACCGAGCCACCCAACACTTTAATCACTCACCAACCGATGCTAATAGCTGCTCGATTAGGACATGGCTATACTCTACTGACCAAGTGGCGGCTTGGGGGCCTCCCTGACGAAGATGGCCTTGCCGCCCTGGATGGCGACGACGCTGGTCGTCGGCGGGAGCTTCTTGGCGCAGTACTTGGCGAGGCAAGTCGAGCCTCTGTGCGCACGCAGAAAAAGTAAATCGATTATTTTTGGAAGCAGGTGTTAACGAACGATTTAAGTAAGTAAACAGCAGTTGGATCATGCCAAGATTGCTGCAGCTGGGTGTGACTAGTACTGACCCGAAGGAGTACTTCTTGTTGGTGCCGATCACCACCACCATGGCCGCGCACTGCTTGGCCTCCTTCACCAGCACCTTCTGGATCGAGCTCCCCGGCGTCACCCGGCCGACGAGGACGATCTGGCAAGACAAAATACCATCAATACCAGCACGTGAACACAACCGTCAACAACCACCATGGCCGGCGCATAGCAAGCAAAAATCACTGCGCGACGCCAGAAATGCTTACGTCTTTCTTGCTGCAGATGGCCTCGTACTCCGCCAGGTACTCGTCCATCGTCCTGATCAGCGTCAGCGCATTCGTCTTGCACAGGTCTCCTTGAAAGAAGATGCAAAGGGAAGGTAAACAACACTTGGCCGGATTGAAATGGGGTGTGAATGAATCCAGCTGCCACCGCCGGGTTCTTGGTGGATGGAAAGGATCACAGGCTAGAGGTACCTACCGGATTTGCGGTAAATGTGGACGGCGACGACGCGGTCGCCGCTCCTGGCTGCCTGGCTGAGCGCCCACTGGAGGATGTCCTTGCCGGCGGCGTCCATGTGCAGCCCCACCAGGATGCACCGCCCGACGCCCTCCTCGGCCATGCTTAGCTTCCTCCCACCGGCAGCTCGCAGACTCGCGAAAATCAATCGCACCTCCACCATGGCGATCGATTCGATACTCATCCCAGCAGGCGCCGACGCAGTTAGCTCAACCACTAACCGCCGTGGACCTCTCCTGTATAGGCCGATACGATACGAATCCCGCTTACCGCAGCCAATGTAGTGCGACCCGGAACTTGCTGCTCGAATAGAAAATGGCGAGGTTGTCTGTCGTCGCGCGCAGGGGCGGCGTCCGGAAAGCGAGTTCCGTTATCGCGCGGAAGCAAGCCCCCGCTTTACAGCCGATGATCTAACTCTAACCAAAAGGGGCCGGGGGGGATGAGCCGGGGAAGATACAGTACAAGCGCAAGAAACCAGAGCGGCAAATATATCCAGCAATTAAGCGGAAGATATGGCGGGGGGAGCAGCAAGCGACAGAGGTAACTACCTAAAATCTGGTTGGGTTGTCAGGCTTCAGTCGCAGCACGGGAGTATAAGAAATGTTTTTCATGGCGCCACGCGACGCCGCCGGTCGTCACCATCGCCGGGGCGGGCTCCGGCTCAACCACTCCAACCACAAATGCCGCGGAAAAAGGAACGACGCCCCGCGAGGCGGGGTTGAAGTTAAACGGACCGAGACGGTCGTCGATCGTCGCGGTCCACGGCGGCAAGCTAGCAGGCTGCTGTAATTCTGTGACACCGGTAAGCCGACTAGCCGAGGCTACCGAACGAACATGGACGGTGACTGAGAGGTGAAAAAACGAAGAAGATGGAATGGAAGTGGAAGTAATGCCATGCAGGCTATGTGATATGGTCTATGGGAGAAAAGTATTGTGGGCAACAGGATCTGTGATGATAGGATGGAGAAAGGTTAGCAGGGGACAAGAACTTGGTGGAGGAGATTGAAGGGGTGAAGAGAAAAAAGTGAGAAGTAGGAGGGGATTGACCAAAGTTCCGTTCTTAACCGGTGGAATCCCTGAAAAAAAAGGAGAGTACATAATAATCTGGAAAAAAGGGAGAAAAGGAGACTGAAATTGTCTTCCATCCCACATGGCTCGAAGATAAAGGAGCAAAAAGGAAATTGGAGCTCTCTTTCGGAAAGAAAAAGGCATCTAACTAATTCTTGGGATTATAGACTACACATATAGGAAGATCAAGATTGGATGTGGCACATGCTGCAACCAGGATATGCATGTCCCTTTTTATTCACACTATGCGTGTCCAAAGTTGCAAGGGGGAACGGTGTTTTGTAGCCCGGGCCACACATGTAGCACTTAATTTTGAAATTTTTAAAAACGATATTCTAAAATTTAGAAAAAAATATATGAAAAAATTCTATATGTAGGTAATGATTTATACTATCAATTTGCCAAATTCCAACTCCAAATACATCGTTTTCTATGCTTGTAAAATGACAAAAATGAAAATTTAAGTAGTGAACACCACAAAAAAAATTGACACTCCAAATTTTGTCAGATTTGTCTTTTTTGTGTCGCTCAATAAATGGTTTTTCGATTTGAAAATTTTCATGTTTGTAGAATACACCATTACCAACATATAGAATTGCTTTCAGAATTGTTTGAAACATTAATTATCGTTTCCAAGTTTTTCGAAAAACTGTCTACATGTAGCTCGGGTTACCCTTTTCGATCTATCGGAGGGAAAGACTGCACTACTTCAGTGTGACTGTATGAGTACTATTTGTAGGTGCTGCCGTACCAGACACTGCATTGCAAATTCAACCATGCATGCCGTGGCGAAAGCATCCCTTCTTCATATGGGTCGTTGTCATTTTGTAAATTAAGTTCTTCCGTTCCAACCTGTTTAAGACTTAAACTTTAAGTAATTTTCTTCTGATCTATGGCCGATGTGGACCGATGGTGGTTTGATATTTTGACGATTTACAACGACGAGGCCCCATCCGTTGTTGTTACGTCAATCTGTATTTGCCACCGTGCCATGTCATGGTATCTGCTTATATAAATCGGGCATGTTTCAGAGCGCTCTAGCTAGTCTTTTTCTTCATACGATAATATTTTTATATCAATTCAATATCATGAGCAAATCAGAACGTCGAGATTGCACACAACCAAATTATTAAAACAAAGATAAAAAACATATAGTAACAACAACGACATCAACCACTACCATGACAACACACATGCCACGATTAGGTTTCTAAAAGCTAACACCTCTAGGAAGGTACGACAAACAACTGTCGCCGTCGATGATTCAGTCAAAATAAGACCAGGATTTTCGCCCTCAAGAGTGCCCCAGCAAAATCCATGCAATGCCTTTAGCAAGGTAATGTTATCGGAAAAACTGCCATTGCCTAGTATGACCGACTGAAGTGAGACCAAGGGTTTTCACCCCGAGTTCTAGTCCTTATACTCAAATAACATCCTTCAAAACTCAACCATGACGTGTTGTCGCATCCATCTGAACCGCCCACAATAGTTGAAGCTTTAAATTGCCGAAGAAAGCTAAACAGTGATACTTATATACGTGCCATGTCTCATGCCACTCGGCAACAAATATGCATAAGTACTGTGCACGATATTCATGGAACATGACATCCAAGGACGTCTTTAGGCTAAATATTGAGCAATTCAATTAATGGTCACACACACGGTTCCAACCTGATCGACACACTTGCAGTACATAGTATTGACTACATCATGATATATTTTTAATTTTGTTGTAACTTCAAAATTGAATTTTTTTTTAAAAAGGCTACCTAGAGCCCGGGAGCCAAATCACCTTGCTCGTTGTGTCCAGCTACCTACACCTCGTTAGTCAGATACCGCTTTAGGGCAAACCGAAAGACCGCCTCTTGCCGCCTTCCACACTACGGACGGGACTATGGTATCATATAGGAAGGCGGCTAGAGAGGTTGGGAGATTTCAGATCCTTCCGTTCAACTTCCACAGCAGTCAGCAGCCGCCGCCGCGCGTACGACCAAGCCGGCCGGCCGGTGACCGCCGAGGCTGGCTGCACTCACATACGTGCGACTAGAACGACGAGGAGCGGCAAGTCGCGATCACGCCTACGGCATCCGTGGGCCGTGTCGCGAACCGCAAAGACTTTGTTTTCCCTCTTTTTTAAGGACAACTTGACGCGAGAGAGATACTTTGTCTTCCTAGGCACAAGTTGAGTGGGAGAGAGAGGTGGCGAGTAAAACCGATGTGGCCGGGCGGCCGAACAGAACCCGACGTGCAGTAAATGCGGTAGCCACCACCGATGCCTACTCGCCGTACTCGGGAAGCGCGCAGGGAACCTACTACTCGAACCTGCGCCATTAACTACCCTACTCTTCCTCTGGATGGGCACGACGACCTGATCACTTTCAGAAAGCCAGGTCTTGATTTGGAGCTAGAGGAGCTTCCACATATGGGTTCGTCTTTTTCGATGTGGATTCGTTTGCGTACTGAAGATAGTACGGCGCCAGTTGCAGGGATCAAATTCGGGCTAGCTACCCATTTTTACGTGGGACTGGAAGGACTCGCTGTTTGGAGGTTGCATGATAAAATCGGATCCTCAACAAATGGGTTGCTTTCCTGTACTTGTTCTCACGAGGAGCGAAATCGCAGCCATCTCCTGCAATGCATCGCCCCAGTATCTAAAACAGAGCACTTGCTGGCGTTCCACTATGCGTCAGTAATGGGGTACGTACAGGGAACTGGCATTTTGCATGTGCAGGGCTTGAAGTACTCCTCCGACCCAAATTACTGGGCGGACGTCTGTTTATTTTTTTTTACAAAAACCCCCTCCGTCAATTCGAAATTGTTACAAATTAGTCCAAATCGCTGTCTTCCTCGCGCGGGGCGGATCGTTGCCGTCCTCAGCTCGCCGGAGAGAGCGATTCCGCAGCGGCTCCCACGGAGGGCTCCCGCCGCCGGCCGCTTCCCCTTCCCATCCCGGCCGCTCCCCCTTCAAATCGCTGCGTGACGCCTCCGCCAGGACGACGGGCCCAGACGCCGCCGCTGCACCTCGTCCTCCTCCGCAGCCGTCGCTGCAGCGCCACCAGAGGGGAGCCGGCGCCGCGGTCCGCCGTCATCTCGCCGCGGTCCGCCGCCTGCTCGCTGCGGAGCCTCCCCAACTACAGCACCAGAGGGAGCCGGCGCCGCGGTCCGCCGCCTGCCCGCTGCGGAGCCTCCCCAACTACAGCACCAGAGGGAGCCGGCGCCGCGTTCCGCCGCCATCCCGCCGCTGGCCACCATGGCACGAATTACCGGAGAGCCGAGCTAGCAGCCGCGGCGGAGCGCAGGCTGCAGCCGTCGTCGTCCGTAACGCCGACCACGTCGTTCTCCGGTGGAGCAGGTCCAGCAGCAGGTGGAGCAACCGGCGGTGGAGCAGGTCCGTGTTCTCCCTGTTCAGTTTCAGAAACTGAAGTTAGTGTTAGCTGTACGAGTGAGTTGTAATTTGCATTTGCTGCAACTACTGGATAATAATCATCACAACATCAAAAGGAGTGATTCTAGTTTCAGTTTCAAGTACAGCTTCAGCAAAAGATGTAATCTCAGGTTTATGATTGGGAAAAATAAGTGCCCTTAGACAATGAGATGATCCAGCCAAACTCTTGTATAGTTGCAGGCATGGTTTGCACTGTTGTTTGGTCTCTTTCATTTTTCTGTATTTGGCACATAGTTAAATATGTCCAAAGAATGTGTGGTTAAAAACTATCAGTAACATTGGTTAAAAACCAACAGAATTTGTACTCTGTAAGAATGCATCAGTGGGAATGTGATTCATTTTTTATGCAAGGATAAGCACAAGAACTTGATTTTGCGGTACAATGGCTAACAGGATTTTGCAAAGAACTTGTCAGCTAACCTGTAAAACAGTCCTAGAAAGTCAGGACATTGCTGTGCTTTGCACTCTGTCACGCACATAGAAATTAGCAGAGCCATGTTTAAACATCACTGTGCTCTGCACTCTGCTAGGAGTATATGCTTTCTGCCTCAACACATCTGCCTCACGAACTTGGCGAACCTGGAAGTATCCACAAATAATGAATAATGGAAGAATAAAGACAATACAGGATACGGTAAATGCAAGTAAACAGAGGAAGACAGTACGAAAAGCTTGCAGCAATGCACAATAAGGAATCATGTTTACTTATATGCTGTACTTATAAAAATTAGCTCAAGTTCACAATAAGGCTGTTGCTGTATTTGGCACACAGTTAAACATGTCCAAAGAATGTGTGGTTAAAAACAGAGGTGTGTGCCAGAACAATAATATGCACACTAGAGGCAGGATTTTCGACAGACCCAGTTTTGGACTTGTATGCTGGCTTACTGGCAGTAGTCTGTGCCTGCTGATATGTGGATGTGTACTGGTTGAAGGCCATACTGAGGATAGCAGCAACACCATACTGAGGATAGCAGTACATGTCACCATAACCACCCTGCATAAACCAACAGAGTAAATAATTCATCCAAATGCACTGAACAGAGATAAATCTTCAAGATTATGCACATGTGTAGATTATACATGATTGTTGGTTCAGTTATCGTGGAAGACGACACATTTATTGCAGCAAAAGAATATGGCACATGGTTGAACGACCCATCAAGCATTATCCGTCCAAGGCGTCGAGTAAAGAAAGTACTCCGGGAAACTCCAAGGCGTCGAGTATGTCAATGTCTTATTGCTTGTAATTATCTGTTCTAAGATAGGTCTAAACTGATGCATCTTACTGACAAAATTTTATGTTTACTATTTACAGAAACTTGATCTCATCCGGGAAACACAAATAGGCGAATTTGAAGCTTCAATACAACCAATAATAGAAGAAGAGAAACCTGAGGAGAAGAGGATCAAGAGGAAAAGAGGAGGAGAAGATGAAGGGCAATACAAGAAGCCAAGGAAGGCACAAGAAGAGAAGCCTAAGCATGAGAAGAGGAAGGGAAAACAACCAATAATAGAAGAAGAGAAACCTGAGGAGAAGAAGAGGATCAAGAGGAGAAGAGGAGGAGAAGATGAAGGGCAATACAAGAAGCAAAGGAAGGCACAAAACAAACAGCTAGTCATCCTAAATTAGCTGGCATATAATACTAGAGCAAACAATTGTAAATTATAAGCATGGTAGTGACAGGGAGTATATTATGTTGTAAAGACAAATATTCATGAGTATGTGATATTCATGAGTTGTGACAAAGTTGAGATGTTATGACAAAAGTTGATATTCATGAATTATAAATTAGCTGTACAGTACTGTATTGCATCAGGTTGTTACCAAACTACTTGTTTTTTTTTTTGGAAATGCAAAAGGGAAAGGAAATCAGTCAGCGCTCTGCATTTGTCCATTGAATCATTACTCACAGCATTTGACACTTGGTCCATGATTGGATAATAAGTCTCTCACTTATCAACTAAATTCCAGCAAAATTGCAAGGCATTTGTGCGAAAGCACATGATAGCAATTGTTTTTAACTACCTCTGTAGAAGCAGGTTTCTCTGATACGTCTTGAGTTGTACTCGTTGTTCTTGAAATTGGACCGGATGCCTACAAAACAACGCATTGCGGTGAACTGAGACACAAATCCTTGAGATAATAACAGGCAGAATTTATGTTGATATCACTACACAAACACTAACAAAACTGTAAAACTACAAACATTTTTAACGATTGGCCGGAGTACTAAACTGATTGAGGCTCTGCTACTTGTAAACCTAAACAACGAAGGAAATTTCAGAACAGCTTATGAATAACTGGTGCACTAATCAGATCAATTCCAAAATTTTGGAGGCTACGAAGCTATTGTAATGGCGTAGGCAAATCAATCTGAGCCAAGTAAAAAATTGCATTAGATATAGAACGCGTCATGAATGTACGATCGGTGGCAAGAATGGTGTTTGTTTTTTCAGGCTCCGTGCAGCGTTCACGCAGGATGAATTCGTTGTAGGGGAGGGGAGGGGAAGAGAGAGGAGGGGGTTGGAGATGTGTCTCACCGATGTCGGAGGCAGAGCCGTGGAGGCGGCGTAGGACGCCGTCGGGTGGAGGTTGGCGGCGGTGAAGTATCTCCTCGTGGCCGCGCGGTCTCTCCGCGCAGAGCCCTCCGTCGGCCAGGAAGCGGGCGGACAGGCTCCCTCGACGTGGCGCCGCGCATCGTGGTAGCCGCGATGCACGTGCGCGCCGGCGAGCGAGCGAGTCAGGCGTGGTTCCGGGGCGCTCCGTCGATGTGGAGGCGCGGGGATGCGGCGGAGGGTGGGGATGCGGCGGTCCTCGATGACGATGCGCGCGGCCACGAGCGGGTCGGCCTCGGCGACGAAGAAGCAGGTGACGAGGCCGTCGAGGGAACGCTGCTCCGTGTCGCCGGAGATGACGGGGGCGGCGAGGAGGGCGTTGACCCGTGAGCCTCCGCGAAGAGGTCGCCGTCCCCGTGCTCCTCCACGGCCCGACCGCCGGAGGTCAAAGTTAGGATCTTTGGGGGAAAAAAGGAATTGATCTCCCTCGTCGTGAAAGAAATGCGGAGCACGGCGGCGCGGGAGGGGCGGAGCAGGCGGCCGGGAGGCGGCGCAGTACGAGGAGAGGCCGGTGGGAGGACGTTTGACTTCAGGTGAAAAAGAGTATGGGGGTTTTTGCAAAAAAAACACAGCGAACACTAATTCGGGTCGGAGGGAGTACAAGGAAGGAAGCAGTGGATCTCCTCGCTGGCTGTCATTCTCTGGTCCCTATAAGTCTAGAATCCATGAAGATTCTTAGCTCCGACCGCGCACCTGACCCAGCACGTGAAATGAAACCCTCCCTCCTCCGGCCACCGACACTATCCCCTACCGACCGTCGACCCATCATGCATGCATGCACAAGCGGGGGACGCCCGACTATGGATCAAGCACTACACTCCACTCCACGACGAAGCGGAAGAACCCCACAGTAGTGTGCTATTGACAACACAGCTGTGGGAGAACATTTCTCTCGGATCAGGTCCCATGCCAATATGCGTGCTGTGCTGGGATCGATGGCCCGCCACCGGGCGAGGTCATGCCACTCGATCGCTCGGCCTACGTGGCGTGCATGCGTGGCAATCATGGGGGTGTGGGGGGTAGCCATCCCTCGCCCGTCCTCCCCCGGTCGCCATCGCCGCAGTTAAGCCACTCGCCCATGGAGTCGGTGGCAGATACGTACACCGGCATGCCTGCGCTGCTGCGCGGACGAGTACGGCGCGGCAGGCCGCGCGTCGCCGTCGTGCGGCCGCGGATGTCTGTCGCGTTGTAGGGTATGCGAGGACGAGGAAAACTGTGGCTGCGCTCAGTTGGTGGCGCGCGTGCAGAAGTGGCCGCCGGCCGCCGTGTGGTGCCAGACGCGCAACCCGGCCGCCGGAGGCGCAACCGACGACGCCAAGTCAGAAATTACATGCACCATCAAGCCCTCGAGCATCAGCGGCATGGATCGACGGATCGTCGGTTGCAGAAGCAGTGCACGCACATAAATGCATGGCCTTTTGGTGGTGAGCCGACATTTATTGTCTCTATATGGCGCATGTTCTTCCAAATCGTCATCGTCAGCATGATCGATGATTCGTGGAGCAACATCTACGAGTAAGTTTGTTTCTTTTCACTTCTGCGTACGATCGAGCTTAAGATAAACTGAACGAAAGCCGCAGTATTCCCTGACCTTTTCGGTGATGAATCAATCAAATAAGAAAAAGGGCAGAGCTCTGTACCGGGAACAAGCTAGGAGATCGATGAATGATACGTAGTGGTTCAGTGTATTTTTCAAATCGCCATGATAAAGCACGTTGCCAAAAACAATACTGGGCCATGCCGTACAATTATTTCGTCCTTCGGTGCGTCTTCCGTGTGCTAACCTCTCTCTCTTCTCTCCAACATAATTGCACTCTGTCGGTTAGAAGATATCAAAGGGCATATATTCGACCACTCACTCCCCTGAGCTTACAAAGTTAACTAGAGTGGCCTGGGTACTGTTGCCAAGTCCCTTCCGGATGCAAATTATTGAGTATCAGTACAGTTTTTATTTTCTTCAAGGAAGAAACATTATCCAAAGGAGACAGCCGAACGCACGCACGTATGGTCGCCAATTTGCAGCTAGCTTAATTATAGCTAGGTAGTTGTACCACAAAGTTATTCTCAACATTATAATTAAGCTGAACCGTATAAAATGAAGGGAGTATCTGCATCCTTCATGCGTGCTCCCTTGCACCAAAATACGGATCAACTCATACTGCTCTGAATCAAAATTTCCAATTCAGCATCAGCAACTGTAGTGCCAAGAAGCAGAATGATTCACAGGAGTAAACTAGGACGAGAGGATGCAACAACAGTAGCGAGATTCCATCTGGACAAGCAGCTAGGTAGATCCAACTAAGTAAAGCGATGTCAAGTAGTATAGTGAATATGGCATCTCTCATATACAGCGACGTGACTAATCCATCAGGGTTAACGTAAACTGTCCGCTAGCTAATTGATGAACTCGAACCTAAGCAATCTCACATTCTCACTGGTCGCCCGATGGAACGCCACGTACCGCAGAGTGTGGAGTATACTCACCAACACTAAACACGATTTAGAGTTTCAGCAGACACGAGGGGGAAATGGTATTGTTCTTTCTTGGCATGCAACGTAAACAGTACACGCACGAACAAAATCCATCTCATTTCAGCATGAGCGGGAGCTAAAAACATAAACTCTTCCACTGGAGGACGGTTTCTATTTTTAGGCTAGTTGAGTAGCTTTAATTGAAGTTTTAGTAGTTTATTACTGTATCTAAATCATATAAATTTTCCAGATTGATCCACTTTAAATAGAAAATAAAGTAAAAAATTATAAAAGCATATCCAACTGGAATTGCCTATTTGACCCCCGCAGAAAGGAGCCAGCCAACCCTCATGTTACCGATTATGTAGTCGTCCCCTCAAATCCCACCCCTCAAATTATACTGCTTATACAACGTAGATCATCAACAACATATATTCAACACAATTTGGAACAACAAAATAGAGTAAAACATAAGGACATGTTCATCACATATTGGACAAATTCAACAAAATATAGACAATATTTAACACATGATAAGACCGGAGGGATCCCACTGCAGAGCCTTACCCTTCCCCTTTGCATCTTTGGCGAGGTGGTACTACTTCTCAAAGACGGGGCAGGGGTCGGAAGAGGAGACACCAATGTCATCTAGAGGCTGTCGTTGTCGCTGAAGGGGCGACTAGCTAGGATCAGACGGGGTACCTGGTCGTTTTGCAGGCGGAGAACATTGGATTCAGCTGCTTTCTTCTTCTCCGCCTAGTGGCGAAGGACGGACACAATTTACGTATGGTGGAGTAAAAAAATTCTATTATTATTTAATAAGAATCATGGGTGTGTGTGTGTGGGGAGGGGGGTGTCGGACCCCGACCTCGAGATTATACAGTAATGCTATGTGTCACTGGTCATGCTACGTAACCGAGGGTTACTGGGGTTACCACTCCCAGGCCGATGCACATCGGCAGGCGTGCTCGGAATGGATCATCGGCCCCACAACCCCTTGGCTGTGCCATAAAACGGGCATAGCAAAAAATGCATAACAACGAGCCCGAGAACCTTGCCTCTCAACCGTGCACTTTATATCCATACACGCATCATGCACGGGAGAGGACGGAACAGCTGGCACACAACAGACTCTACGACACGAAAGCAGATATATTACAACTCTTAACAGAGTAAAGATAGCAAAACTTACACACAGAGGTCACTGACCCAACATTATAACATTCAGAAAGCAAATTATGTTGTTCTACACAACAAGATCCAACTTATGGCCTAAGAGGCCTAAAACAAACGACGTCCAACCAGCTTGTTCCTAATGTGTCCCAGGCTGCCACCCGGGAACCCCGAACTACTCGTCGACGTCCACGTAGAAACCATCATCATTACCTGGAAACTCCTCTGCTGAAAAAGATTCAACAAAACAAGGTTGAGTACAAAAGTACTCTGCAAGACTTAGTTAGAGCTACTAGCTCGATGCTCAGCTAGCAAGGCTTTCTGTGGAGTTGTTTTGCATAAAGCCAATTTTCATTTTCAAAAGACTCAACTCATGGCATCGACTACTCAGAATATTTTCAAAGAGGATAAGATAGTAAAATCTTTCGGATCAGTTGCATCCACCAAAGATTCATCACCATCTGCACCTATCAACTAAGGCACTTCCTCGAATCACCCTCGAGGAAATAAACCTTGCACCCGTGAGCTTTTCAAAGTTTTATGATTTGTTCAAGTCTTCTATGATCTCTGAATCCGTCACCAAGTCATACATAACCGCGGACACGGCTTTTCGAAAAGATTTAACCCTGCAGGGGTGTACAACTTTAACCACACATACCGTCTGGCTCCTTGCCATGCAATTAGCTCTCTTCCTGGGAAAGCCGACAGAGTGGGAGCGGCAGAGGATTCACATTTTAACTTTCGTTATATGCTTCGGCTTTTCATGTGCTTTGTGAAACCATGGATCGTTACTTATTTACGTTCGTGTTTACATATACCGTAATAACTTTATTTATTTTATTCCGTTGGAAGAATTATGGACAAGACGGTTGACGCTTTGTTTAATTTTTTTCGAGGTTATTTTGTGTCTATCGTTTTTTCTAATTTAGTCATCGACCATACATATGGATATATTTTTTGTGACCACTAATTATTAGCATTGTGTATGGCGCGTCGTCAACAAAGGGCTCGGGGGTCGTGCGCCAAGGCGCACCCCTAAATCTAGTTGGAGATGACAACGGTGTGGTGGTCTGCTACGGTGGGACATAGGAGTACTAATTTCACCTCTCTTTAAGTCAAGCACGGTTCTCTCCCCTGAATATTTAGATTTTTTTTTACTTGATATTTAGATTGTTGGTACTGTAGCTAATACCTATCAATCCAACGTTGCCAGAT
The DNA here is from genome assembly GCA_947311845.1 of Poa pratensis. Taxonomy (NCBI): domain Eukaryota; kingdom Viridiplantae; phylum Streptophyta; class Magnoliopsida; order Poales; family Poaceae; genus Poa; species Poa pratensis. Next base: position 28,396,773 of record CAMZMU010000076.1, on the reverse strand, counting down.
ATTTAGCTCTAGGCACAGTACCATTTATATCTTATTTGATTTTATCTTTTGGTGGAATTTTATTTGTTGCTCATTTAAAATAGAGAGAAAATGTGTCCATTTAGAGTGTCAGATTTCCCTCCCAAATGCAATTTTTCTAAGAATTAAAATTAATGCATGCTATGCTTATGATGTGCAAACTCTCTCTTTAGGGGGAGCAATTGCCCCCCATCCCCAATGGTAAGATGTAAAAGCAGTTTAACATAATTTTTTGAACATGAATATGCAATTTCAGTTGTTCAAAGTAGTTAATTTATAAATATCGTCAAAATTCACTCCAAGTGGTTTCAAGCATAAATTAATTAAATGCCATTAAGTTAGACTAAACTCTTCTTTCGAATTCCTACATACGTGGTCAATGAGTTGGATTGATTTCTCGCACTTCGAACATGCTCTATCTAAAGCAAAGACATCGGTATGAGAACAAGTACGGCAAAAATGCAAACGTCAGAGTGATCTTATGATAACACTTTGTTTTGGTTCATTGACATAATAGAGTCACCGGTTCGAAATCTCGTTCTGATTTCGGTTTCAGCAAAGCAAAGGCTTTGACTTTTTTTAAAAGAAAATTTGTCAAGCAAGTTTTGTTAAATGCAAGACAAGTTTCAAAATAAAAAATCCTACAAAAATAACCAAGATAAGATAAATTTAGAAACAACTATGAGGATAGCTTATTTAAGCACCGGTCCATATCAATGGTAATATAGCCTATTGCAACATAGAAGGTGTCCACACTATAAAAATAATCAGCAATGAGTATTGTATTCTCTTTTGTTGATTTGCCCCATTTTGTTACCATCTCATTAAAACTTAGTATTGTGATGTCATTTCATGTGCAAATTGATACTCCCTCCATTCATGAATGTAATGCGTATAGTTTTTTGCACGACTATTAAGACTTGGCAATTTTGCATACGTTGGACTCGTTTTCTCCTGGAAAAAATTGGGAGAGAGAGGAGTCCCTAACAGTCACAACCTGAAAACAATCCTTTAAATCTGCGTTAGATTGAAACTCATTTTGGGATGCGTAAAATTGTCCATAAATCCCAGTACAACCTATATTTTAGAAATTTTCTAAAAAAACTATTTGCCTTACATCAAGGAACGAAGGGAGTATCTTCCAAGAGATGTCTCAACAATCATTTTTCCAACTGAGCAAACATGTCCTCACATTTTTAACCAAAGACATTGACTGAACCAATACAGTTAAAATTGTAGATCAATAAATACACAAATCCTCCATCAAATGTATGGACGGGCCTTGGCTGTTCTCACCCTGGGCTCCGGAAATGTATGGATCGGTCTTGGCTGTTCTCGTCAGCACTCTGTAACTATCGGCCGTTTGAGGCTTGATTAATTTAAAGTCGATGACCTTGTGCCTCGTATCTAACGTTACGACGCGGCAGCCTCCAGCCGAGCGGAGTTTGTACGGCCGGGCCACCGGGTCAAGTGCATGATTGAATGATTGAAGTATACCGATCGAGCCAGTGGATACATCTCCTTGCTGTCATCCTCCTCTGTTCGTAAAATCCGAAGATTCTATCGCTTGCGGCTCCCACCACGCACCTGGCCGAGCACGTAGGGCGCGTTTGGTAGCTAGCACCCACGCAGCCAGGCCCAACGAGAAGAACGGGGCAGGCCTCATGGGGCCTGGCTCACTGGAGATGATGCAAGCTACGAATTTGTCATTTTGTTTGGTACCCGGCATGGTGGTTGGTGAGTTTGTAGGCATGCATGCCATATTGTTTGGTGTGGTTGTGTCTTGCATGCCATGTGAGAGGACCATGCATGTGGAAGAGAATCTTTCTATGCCCCTTGCAGCTGCGCGGCATGCCCCAGTAAGCACGCTCGATTCGAGCATGCCTCCCAAACCTGGCTCAGCACTGCTTTGTGAAGCGTGTAACCACAATGGAGAGTCCCGTATATAACCAAACAGTGGGTAAAGTGTAAAACGGTGCAGGCCACCAAACGAGCCCGTAGAGATCGATCAACATGGCCTCACCAGGCCACGCACGCACGACGCAAGGACGGCGCCCGGTCGATGGATCAAGCATTCCACACTCCACTCTACACACTCTCAATCTTGATGTGTCCTGAACCAGAAGCACAAACATTGGCAGCCGTGCAGTTAATAACAGCACGCATTGAAACGTTCGATCGCTCGTATGTGTGGGAGAACATTTTTGATCTGGCTGAGGTCCGCGCATTTCATGTAACGGGTTTGTATGGTCCTGGGATATGGGTATCCGATCCTTATGGACTAACTGGAAAAGTACAAGCTGTAAATCCAGCATACGTGTCCATATGCGTGTAGGAAGGAGTAGGACAGTCGCTCGCATGCGACGGCGTACATATCGTGCATGCACGCATGCCGGTCATGGCGTGAGCGCATCGTGAGGATGGGAGTTGCCGTCCTCCGCTCCGGTCGCTTCCGCGCAGTTAAGCGCTCCGCCTTGTATACGTATAGGTACGTGCACATGTACGGCGCGGTGGGCAGCGCATCGCTATTGTGGCCTGCGCAGCAAGCATCGAATGTTTGCCTCCAAGGAGGGTGTGAACGAGGAGGAAATCTTCGCAAAAAAAAAAAGAGGACGAGGAGGAAATCGAGCAACCGACAGGTGAAGCGCGCTCGATCTGCAGAGTGGGGGCAGAGTGGCAACACGATGGTTTGTTGATCAATAACCTTTACTTCTCTTTCATATCTGGCTTAAGATAACCGAACGAATGATAGAAAAGGCCAAAGCTATGTACCGGCAACAACAAGCAGATGAATGGATCAAAACATTTTATATCGCCATGATAAAAAAGCACGTTGTCACTTTGTGCCACACCGTAATACTCCTACATACTATCTCCGTTTTCCAAAGTAACGCCTATATTTTTAGTCAAAGGGCAACCGAGTCTAACTTTGACCAATGTTATAGACAAAAATATGAATAATTATAAAATTTGATAAACGTACAATGAAAATATATACTATGGTGAGTCTATTGATGTTGATTTGATATTCAAAACGTTCATATTTTTATCAATAAAATCGGTCAATTACACTATGTTAACTTTTAACTAAAAATATATGTCTTACTTTAAGGAACGAAGGGAGTAAGTGAAGTAGGGCGTCTTCTATGCTAGAAAGCGTGGCGCCGCAAGACGGGAGAGGGAATGTTTTCATTCGTTGTTATTTTCCTTTCTTTTGAGGCTGAGAGCATACATAATTACGAGTATGTCTATCGGTCACAAAGATCAAAGGAATATTGGATCACTGGACTAGAAAGTAAACGAGAGTGGCTAGCTTGGACACTGACAAGCCACTTGCGGATGTTTCTGTCTGAGAAATTTGCATAATCTGAGAAATTTACATGAAAAGTTGTGTACACAAAATAATAGCAAGCACATTTCGATGAGCCTAACAGGTCAAATTGTATGAACGTGAAAGTTGTAGAATCTATAGTTTTTTTTATCGTTGGTGGTTAGTTTAAGTGTTTATATTTCATCAAGTACATACAATGCACGTGTTGTGGGATTATTATTGAACACAATGCAACTTGCAAAACACACTTGACCAAGAAAAAGGTAGAGAGTCAAGTTAACAATTCAATTTATACGCTAGAACTTTCTAGAAATTTGCTTACGTATTGATACAATACAAACCGCTACTACGATATTTATTAGAGTATACTCAATATATATGTCTCCCACATATTAAAGATAATTAAGTCTTAATTCAGCAGCAAAAATGATGAAAATTACAATTATTTTAAAATTTTAGTCTATACATAAAAACACTAATATAGTTTTGGTTAAAAAATCATTTAGATTCAACATAATGTAAATGTATATTTAATGTACATTACAATATAGGAAGGATACACATACTATTTATATTTAGTTAACTGTGCTAACCAGGTATTGAAAAGGTATATAATATAAGACTGTAATATATGATAAACTATGTTACATGTAAGTGTAAGAGTTTGATATAGTTATATTGGTTTAACTCGTCCCGGGTCCAAAATTATTTTGGTGCGACGGAAGAATAGAGGGGGTGAGATGATAAGGAAATGGTTGGCGGTTATAGCGTGTTGCATGGCACCATGGCTGGCGCCGACCTATTGAAGTGATTCAAAGAATCGGCAATGTCGTCGGAAGGACGGCTTGTGTCTAATATTGCCACATCGGACAGTAGGGTTTCCTGGCTGAGTATTTCTGCGTCGAGGAGACTTGGTGTCAGCATAGAAGGTTGAAAGTTTGTTAATGGGCTATTAGTGGCTAAAATTTTGTAAATGACCATTCAGGAAAAAAATACATTTTACTCTTTGACCTGCCTTTCGAGCAAAAAAGCGATGTCTTGTTTGGAGAGGCTCCGCTTTAGATTTGCTCGTCTCTCTTTTTTGAGAATCGTTGTATCGCTGTATTGCCAAAATGTGGGAGCATTTACATGCTGAGCAAAGTAGTTGTACACGTAATGCCTAATTAATGAGGCTGTTTGGTTAGGCTTTTTTTCTTGACTTATAAGACCAAAAGGCACCTAAATAGTTGCTTTTGGCTTTTATCATTCACAGCCGGGCCGCGCCAAGTCGATGGATCAAGCACTCCGCTCCACTGTCTTGATCTCTCCTGAGTCCTGAACCAGAAGCACAAACCATGTACCATTGGCAGGCAGCCGTGCAGTTAATAACAGCACGCACTGAGCCGTTCGATCGCTCGTATGCGTGGGAGCTACTAGATTCTACTTAGAACATTTCGATCTGGTTGAGGTCCCATGCATGATGCAGGCTCATATGCGTGTAGGAAGGAATCGGTCGATGCTTGATCGGCCGGACGTACATTGTGGTGACCATGCACACCACTGTATGTTGTAGTGTATAAGTCGTTGATATAATACTCACGGAAGGACTTTTCCGTAAATATTACATCCCTCAGAGTAGTACAACAGAAACATAGCTGGTCCAAGGTAACACTATAGGATTACAACACTATTCAATACAAAATCTCGAGAACCTCCTTTACAAGCAGAAGTAGATCTCGTGCAAATGAAACTCCAGAAAAATTCAAGTCGTAGCACTAAGTTGGGTATCAGCTCTTCTTCTCACTCCTAATCCACTACTGCTGTTGTCACAGCCCTATCTATCCATCTGGAATATCCTTGTCTAGAGTTGTGCTTCTCCTTTCAATAATAGTAGTCTTGTCCATAGGCATTGTTGTCGACGTGTCCACCATTGCACTGTTGTCGCCACTCGTCCGTCGGTAAGGTAGACATTGATTCCTTCTAACTCCACCATATTGATTTGACTCCTCGTTGAAGACCTTACCAACGTCGTGATGGATTCCCGTCATTCATCTGCTGTCTCCAATAATCTAAGCAGGGGGTCAACGGAGGAAAGGGTGAACAACACGAGCGTTACTCAGCAAGTTCATATAATAGGAATAAGGTGTTTTATGCACTAGCTACCATCCATACCAAAAGGTCATGGATGAACATGCATATCTTTGTAAAATATTTTTAGGAAAAGATTCATTTTATCTTCAGAAAACTATGCCCGTCAACCATTCACAGGTGCTAGAACTTCATGGAACTCCTTTCCTGCAGCGTTCGCAACTCCTTCCCGGAACAGGGGGTAACATGTCACAATTCTTTACACTCTGCAGAGGTGCGTTACTTTACCCATAAGAGATCAACGCCTTGTTGCACAGGGCGATTCTTTCCCGCCCACACTCTCTTTGGTGTGGGGCCCAGTCGATGATCCAAACCATTCACCGTGCTTCTCCACCACCCCACATGCCCACCCAATTCATGCATAGCAGGATCACCCCTGATACTCTACCCCTCACGGTAGATATCTAGGCTCCCCTTGCAGACCACCATAGACACCAGAGTCCGTGGGCATTAAGGGGTCCCACCCATGTGCATGTAGTCCCGCAAGATCTACAGCGTACGGCTCTGGCTGTCCGTTGACATGTGAAAGGAAGAAGGTCACAGATGACTTCCCCGTCCCATTCCAAGTCTTATGGTTAACGCTTCATTTACGGCGCAAGAATATTGACGGCATTGGTTGTTAAATCCTATGTAATATATTCCCGTGCAAATGGAACCTCCACCATAACATCAAACTGTGGTTCCATTACCAGTCAACAATATATATAGCAATTCTCATCATTCGAAGGTAGATTTTTCTTTTTCATGCACTGATAAATCATAGTACTTTGTAATTACTTTGATAAACATAATCAAGTAGGACATGAGCAAGAGTGAACTTTCCTTTTTGACTGCAAGATTATGCAGCCAAGGTCTTCGATACAATAAAGACTCCAAAATCTGGAAAGAACGTCATTGGTCCGGTAAGGACTAATGTTTGAAGAAGCAATATGCTATTATGCATAAGTATGAGATGCATCGTCCTAAACCCCGTAACTAACTCTCGATGGTTGTGGTTTGTTTGAATTTGGTGATTACCTTTAGATTTGTTTTATCTTCAAGTTTACTTCACAAGAAAGATAAGTTTAAAACTTTAACCTTAGAGTACCATATTAAGCATCAGAATAAAGTAAAACAACATCATGATACTAAATGGTTGTTTTAGGGTTTGTTAACATCTTTATGTTTGTAAGGTATATGTATTGGCTTAAATTAATTAAAGGAAATGGTGTAGTATTATTATTCATGAATACAAAAAGAATAACTTTTGAAGAAACAAATAATGTATACATTTGTTGGTATCATACCATAAGGGTACTTATTTTAGTTAATTGATGGTATATTATCAAATATTAAGAGTAGTTACTTATGGGTTTAACTTTTCTTTAAGTAATAATATAATATCATTTGAATACTAACACTTAGAAGAAACACAACAAGTAGTCCCATATTATGAAGTAATTATTAATTTGGATTAATGACTTAAACAATTATAACACAAAATTAATCCAATTATTAAGGGTATTAATAATAGTGATCAAATTTTATTAAATAGAGAATTCACTTTTATGAATTAAGAACTACATGGAATATTATGAAGTAATAATACAATAACTTTTTATGTTGTTAGATTCATTTTTGTATTATTGAATGATTCTTGAATAATTATTTTCCTTATCGAAAATATCATTTTAATAAACCACTTAAAGAATATTATTTAAACATGTTCACAAATGGAATTCTAAAAATGGACATAATGTATGACATGTTATGATTGAACCATATGTTCATATTTGCAATTTAGACATATGAAGAAATTTAAATGGAATTCAAATGCATCCAAAATAGCATTTCAAATTAACTCCATATTTCAAATAATAAGCAAATTGTTGTTTCAATTTTTGAGTGATTCAATTTTAATCAAACAAGTATTTTATTTATACAAATAGATAGATTTTATTTTTTGATCATTTTAGTATCTTGTTTGTATTTTTCTGATTTAAGATGAATTAGTTATAAATTTTCAAAGATTACTTCAATTTAAATAATTTCTAGAATTACTAAATTGGAGTTGGTCCCACATGTCAGGATTTTATTAATTACAGAAAATGTTTTAAGTAATGATTAAAAATCTGACAACTGGACCCACAAGTCATCTATCTATTTATTTTTAAAAGGGAAATTCAGGAAAATAATCTGATTGGCCCGCTGACGTCATGCTGACGTCAGCAATGGAGTTGATCTTCAATCCGAGCACGGATTCAACGGATTCGAGCGAATTAGAATGAATTGAGGCATGCACTGGCTAAAGCTTGACACGGTGAACACTTTAGTGGCGGCGCCGCTGGCTAAAGGTCATCGGAGCACGGCCGGCTATGAGGTTGCGCGGCGACCAGGGACGGTGCCCGACACAGCGACTACCCATCGCGCAAATGAAGAAATTAAGGGCATGGGAAGGTAGCTAAGCTCACCACGAGCACATAGATACGCTCGGAGAAGCTCGGGGACGCTCGACGGCGACGAGCTCGTCCACGACAGTCGACGGCCGGACTTGGGGAAGACGACGCAATACGGCGGCTTCCGGGCACTCCAGCACGCAAGACTCGACGAGGAGGACGACGTAGCCACGGCAGAGCTTCCCAGACCCTCAAAAGAGCACGGCGTGCCCGGAATCGACGACACACGGCGGAGGCTCGACGAACTAGGGTTAGGTTTAGGAAGAAAATGGCGGCGAGGTAAGAGGATAAGAAGTGGCGGCTAGGGTTCCCAGGGTGGCGGCGGCTTCTTATAGGCGACGAACGGCGGTCGCACGCATCTCAGCGCATCCGCGGCGACGGACAGCGCGCGCACGGACATGGCGACGACGAGGTTGAAGACGACTCTGCCGTTTTGCAGAAAACCCCCTGAGTTTCCAGGAAATTGCAGAAACAGTTAAAACATGCCCCTGGCTCCTGTTGTACATGTTTTGAGGGCCTTTTTGTAACAGTAATTTTTACAGAAGAGTCCAGGAATGTTTAGAATTTCACAAGGAAGTTTATTCCAGTACTGAAATTTGAATGTTTGGAGTATTTTGAATTCATTTAATATTTGGAATGAATTTGTGCATATCTAGATTTAGTTCCTTTTATAGGATGTGTAGAATTTCACAAATAAGTTTATTTTGAACTTGGATTTTAAATCCTTTGTGTGTTTTGAATTCATTTACCATTTAAAGTAAATTTGAGCATATTTGGATTTATTTCTCATTTTGAAATGTGTAACTTAACACCTCTATTTGTTGTGCATTATTTTTAGCAATAAGAAAATATATTGCTTTATTGTTTAGTTTTGAATACTTGTTATTTTTAAATACAAAAGATAATTTCTTGATTGATTTAAACTCTAGATAAATATTCAAACTTGTTTTAGATGCTTTATTACTTCCTAGGCAACACCAAATTGTTGTCCAGCAATATAACATGATTTGCTTACTGTGGCAACTACAAACAGTATACACAGTGTTTCAATTCAAATACATGCCAAGCACAAAATATGGCCTAGTGGCTTTGACTTGTGATACCTGACAACTAATCATGTGAGACATGATCAGATGTCTGTGGATGCACAAATACAGATATCCTGCCCGAGGTCAGATCTTATGGTGACATAAAATGATTAGAATAGAATCTTGCATAGTTCCACATCTCACTCTGAAGATACAAAATTGATGCACTCCTCCATATCAGGAATGATGCTTTAGTGTGTGGAAGCAAATTGTTAAACAACTGCTGACTAAATAGTCCATGTGTTTCCAATTACCACATGTCCAAAATTAGCCTTCTAGAGGATGAAGTCTTGAATAAGACAAATGATCTTTGTCACATGATGAACTTGTGAACTTCTTAAAGGGGATCGTAGGCAGAAAACAAAACAAAATCCTAACAACGATAACCTTAAACTAGCCAGAATCTATAACTATGCCGATATACGATATACGGAGGAAGACGATATACATACCCTTGTAGATCGAAAAGCGGGGATTACACCCCCGCACAGGTGTTGTTGACAAAGCCGACGTAGCCGACCTCGAGGTCGTGAAGATGATCACCTCCAAGCACCACAAGCGTGGTGCCTCCTCCAAGCACCGCAAGCGTACGGTGAAGAAGACGACCTCCAGGCTCCGATCCAGCCGAGCAGCGGAAGTAGAAGACTTGGACCGAAAACCAGCAGCACGGCGGTGTGCGTATGGTGGAGAAAACCTCAACCCAAGCGCTACCCCAATTGCGGAGTCACGCTCAAGGTGAGAGAGAGAGGAATTTCTGGTGAATTTCCAAGGCATGGGGGCACCTATATTTATAGGAGGAGGGTGTGCAAACCCCTTGGCTTAGCCATGTGGGACTATTACCACATGGCCAATTCGGCCAAGGGAGGTGCGCCGGCCCTGGATGGGCCCCTTGTGGCCCATCCGGCCACCTCCCATGGTGCGCCCCACTTGGGGGAAGTTCCCCCCTCATGGGCCTTTCTTCCAAAAGTTAGGCCCATTTAGAGTTGGGGCTACCAATAAATCCGAAAATAAATAAATAAAAATATATTTAACTATTAATTACACTAATTAATATTAAATACATATTATCTAATTTATTCTGGCTCCGAAAACTATTTCGTTGCCTTCCGATGAAGATCAGATGCTCCCGGAACACTTCCGATGATCTTCTCTCTATTTTCTTCTGCGTCCAATCTAAATAAACGTCACTCCCCTTAAGCTTGTTACCTGCGGTTCGAGAATACTCCAGACATGATCGAGACCCGTTCTCCGATCAATGACTAACAGTGGGGCCGTGGATACCCATATTAGCCCCTGTGCATCACGAATAACTTTGTCGTTCGAACCTTAGACGTCAAGTCTTAAACCTTTTGCCAGGTGATACTTAGTTTGCCCGAGACTCGATCTTCGGCATCACGATACCGAGCTTGATCTCGTTACTTGACAATACTATGTTTACTCGTCTGTGATATTACATCCCTGTGACCTAGTCACATGCTTGCAAGCTCATTGATGTAATCTCACCGAGTGAGCGCAGAGTATCTGTCCTGCTACGCGGATTGGCAAATCCGCTCTTGATCCCTTGCCTCAACATACTTCCTTCCGATACCTGAGAGGGACACCTTTATCGTCACACTATGTAAGATATGACGTTTGATGCAATCAAAGTATCTTTCAGAAATAGCGATTAAAGTTGATCTCACGGTCGAAGGCGTAATGACTACGTCCTACAAATATTGGGTGTGTCCATCACATCATTCTCACAATGATATGACTCCATTGTCAACTGATATAAATATCACATGATCAGGAAACCTCGATCATCGATTGCACAATGGACTAGTTAAATAGAGGCTACTAGGGACCTGGTTGTTTACATACCACACGTGTATTAATGTTTCCGCTTAATACAGTTAAATAGCATGGTATAAAACATATTATGAACAATCGAGATATGACATATAAAATATCATTATTAATCGCCTCTAGGGCATATCTCCTTCACTTCTCTCATTTGAGACTTGTCCACAGACATGAATATGAGGGAATATGAGGTTAACTCATGCGATGTATAAATATGGATGATGATCATATGGTTTTATGCTTTGGCTTTACTTTCTCCTAGATAATCATACTCTTGGAGAAACACCATGAACTACCATATCATTATCTTATTTGGATACTTGATTATGTTGCCTAAGTTATATTTGTGGTTTAGTATTCCCTCATGTTCCTCCTCTTATATGTATCATGGTTGTATCTCATAGTTTCCTACTTGAGTCCAAATGCTCCAATTGATCATCCATTGTTGTCTTTAACTTGGTATTGGTCCCTCCAGTCAATACCTGGACTTAAGACAAGTTTTTAAAGTCCATTATCTAGTATCCAACATCCCCTGCCTCACCCTTGTGGTGAATACATCCAGATTAATCCTAGCAAAGCTTTCTATTAGATGGCTATAGAAGAATATATGTGTATTTTATGACATCCAATTGCCTTATGCATACAAAAGAATTTGTTAACAAGATGATCAATCATGTCACCAAATTACTTCTTGTATCCAAGTGGCTAAGATGTACTGAATTATCTGACCTTCTGTTATTTTGTATATGACACTCAATTGTTTGAGCATACAAGAGTGATTTGTTAACAAGGTGATTAGGCTTGTTACCAAACTACTTCTATATAACACAAACCTTGGAATATCACCCTATTTGTAGAGAAGTCAGGAAGAATAGAATTTGATATAGGAGTTTGCAAATACTTAGTGATAGATTAGCATAGAGCTTCGATGCATATCTAATAAATCCTTCTTCATAATCTTCTTGTTGACTTCCTCCTTTCTTGTGGTTCCTTCTCTTGAAGAATGAATTGAAGAAGATTGAGAGATAAGATAGTCTTGATAGAATAATTAGATCTAGATTAAGATTTAGTTTAGTCTTTTATCGTCCTTCCATATGTTCCTTCTTTTCTTTTCTTTAAGATATGTACTTATTCGATTAATGATGTATGTCATACTCATCATTTGATTTATAGTTTCTTGTATTATTAGCTTGTAATCAAAGTGTTTGGAAATTTAGATAAGATAAGATTTTGAAGTTTATAACACTCATGTTGATGACTCAGTCTAATCCACCAACATCAGCGAAATCTCGATGTACGTTTCACAAGTTTGGTTCCAAGTTTTTAGGTACTCGTCAAACTAACGGCATTCTCAAGTAGTCTTTCGAGTGGTGGTTGAGCACTCTATGACTTCGTTGAAAAAGTTTTAAATTTTCCAGTATTTTCAGATACATGCTATGCAAATGCACAAATCTAATTTTGCCCCTTTCTACTCTCTGAACTACGGGTCATTACATACGTGTCGTGCGTGCATGCCAATCATGGAGTGAGCGCGTCGCGATCGCGAGGATGGGAGTTGCCATTGTTGATTCCTCCAGGAACAACTAGCTCAAGTTTAAGCCACAAACCAGAAGATGATTAGCATGGTTACCTTGATCTTGTGATGCAGCCATGTCTTCTCTTGATGCTCACACCACCTAGGGATGGAGCAATTTGTGCTTTGGTTCTTCCCGGTATTTCAGTGCGAGGCTTGATCGGTAAGCCAAAGAGTGGATAGAGCTTAGGAGGTGAGAAGGAAAACTGAGAGCCGTAGACCCCTTCTCCCATAAAAGAGCCCTTTATATATTAGCACTGCACACCAGGGGAACCAGCGCTTTGAGTTGGTTTTTGCCTCCGATCAAGGCACATCAAAACCGACCTACTGTAGCAGCCGAAAAGGTTGACCTAGGAGAGCAGCCTAGATCATCCAAATATCCAATAGCCATCCGCTCCGTCGTCCTCCCTTCTGGTCGATGTCGCCGCAGTTAAGCCGCGCCGCCCTCCCAGCTCCCGAGCGCGCATATACGTACGTACGTGCGTATGTACGGCCCGGTGGGCAGCGCTTCGCTGTTGTGGCCTGCGCGGCAGGCATCGGATGTTTGCCTCCAAGGGAGGTGTGCGAGGACGAGTAGGAAATCACGCAGCCGACGGGTGCGTGCCCGATCGCTGTGGTGCCAGAGACGCAGCTAGCACTAGCAGCACGGACGGAGGTGCAACCGACGACTCCATGTAAGCAAGGTCAGAATCTACATAAGCCTCTTGCGCTGATGTGCACCGCTGATTGTCGTTTAACGGTAAAGTAGAGTTATTTTTCTTCAGCTATCAGAAGAAAACAGAGCGGGCGCACGTAGGATCGCCAACTTGCTGCTTATTTTGTAGCTGAGCGGGCGGGGAACTAATTCTCAACATGAGGTTAGCATCATCCTAGTGCAAGATATCATTATAAACTAACACTGGACTTGCGTGTGCTATTCGTTCTTTTTCGAGACCCAGGTGCCAGGGATCACACTCAACTACATTCAAAGGGAAATGAATATCTGCATCCTGCAGCTCTGAACAAATTTGTCCAATCAGCGTCAGGGATCAAAATCATTTCGATCAGGCACGACGTCACGCGTGTAGGTACTCAGGTGAAAACGCATCAACAAGCAGATTCGTTCGATCGCAGGAGCAAGCTTGGACAGGAGGGTCCAACAACAGATATAGCGATGTGAAGCAGGGAATAGCATCTCCCATAGGGAAGCTGTCCGTAACTACCTCCCCAGATACAGCGACGTGACTAATCCATCAGGTTTAACGTAACTGTCCGGTAGCTAATTTGATCCCCTCCAACCTAAGCAATCTCCCTGCTGGTCGCCCGACGGAACGGCTGAGTGAAGTATGCTCACCAATATAAGCACGATTCACACAGCAAAATGGATTCCATTTCTTCTAGACAAAACTTGTTTCGAAGCATCGCTTTCTTTCTTGCCTTGTCGCCACGGCATGCAACGTAAACAGAACACTACACCGGCACAAAAATCATGCTACCTATTTTATTTTATTGAAGATTGATCATGAAGGAATGGTCACTGGCTGGGATATTACGGGAGCTGAAACGAATCCATCAAGAAAAAGACGGGAGCAGAAGAAGAACACACACGCGCATGCCTGCTAGTCATTCTCTGCTACTTACAGTACTACCTAATGCGTTTAGGCAGGGGATATGAGATCGCCAATTATTTGGGTGGATCGATCGGGTCGGGTGAAACATCGCACGCACCAAGAGCGCTGCGCCACAACGAACTCTGTCGAGTAGCAGCATTCACCAATCCGTGGTTGTTAGGTCAAAATCGTATCGCAATATTGAAACTTTTACGCGCATACGGTCTGCTGCAAAATGCAACAGACCAACACTCGAACAGTGGTGGAGTGGAGGTGGGCACTAGCTGTGCCATTTCACTGCAAAACTGAACTGCCGTATAGCTGGAAGCCTGAAGATACATCATGGAGGAGACCTTATGATGAGAATATAAGTCCTCTGATAACTGAATGGGTTACATGCATGCTTAATGTACAATGATTTGTGATATGAATGTATTCTCGAATAAAATGATTTGTGATACGAATCTAGTCGCAAGTGTCTTCTAGTTTCGATCGAAGCAAAAGTGTGGATGACAAAACCAACAGATACATATACCAGTCCCTTAATGGAAGAAACATTTCGCTAGGGGTTAACTAAGCAAAAACAAAGGTGCTACAAAAACTGATGGACTGAAATCATTGTTGTCAATATTAATATCTTCAACCGTAACAGAGGTGGACAGGAAGTGATGTTGCAGATGACAGTGACAAGTGCACATAACAACCTACTGATTTTGATGGATAATAAATGCTGGAACTATTCCTAAAGAAAAAATAATTTCCAAAAAAAAATGTTGGGTCTCATTTGCGAGGCTGAAAATTAGAGGCTAGATGCAGTGTATATTCCACCTTCAAGGCTTTCAACAGGGACAAAACTTGATATTGACCTATTCAATACGAAATACTTTTTTTTACAAGTACAAAAGGTGCCCAGTCCAATTGTATATTATATCATTTGTACTAGTATATATTGGTTGAGAAGAGGGTCACAAGATATTGTGTAATGAACCTAATACCCACACTGCCACACAACTCGCCGCAAGACCTACAAGATAGCCCTTGTTGCCGAAAACTGTAATACTATCAACTTTATCTTTGTAAGCTTCTTCATAGAACAATGACATGTGGGTGCTGACAAGGCAATGCCATGCCCTTCTTGATATTTTAGACCAAAGTCATGTTGGTGTCCTTTGGCCAAAGCCTTCAAAATCTTTGTTTAAAATTAAAAAGCCTTGGATCCACAAGAATACCATAATACTAGCATGATTATTGATTAGTGCATTATGTAGTTCCTTTCCAATAGCAAATTTCTTATATGACCTCTTTTGGTTCACATAGTATATCCTACCAAGTTAATTTTAGAAAAAGAGGGAGTTGATCCTAGGCTCCATTAAAGATAATGGAACCCATACAAAGTTCCATAGTTCTGCACTTGTGCTAAACTTATTAAAGTTCTCATGGACACTACTGCTCTCTACATTAGCAGTATGAAAACAAAAAACTGAAACAGCAGATAGAAAATCATTACAGTTGCTCGTAGCATATGCCGCAGCTTCTTTAACATCAAAAGTCCAATCGATCTGTGGGTGGCCATGTCGTGCGGCGTCGTGGTTTCTCGTGGTTGTGGGGCTTCGCCCGTGGGTTGTGTCGTGTTGTTGTATGGTTTTTGCCCGGTTTCTTCCATAATAAACCGGACACCTTCTGCTTAATTAATATATGGGGCAAAGCTTTTGCCCCACAGTTTCAAAAAAAATAAAAATAAAATCCAATCGATCTCTCAGCTTTCCTTTTTCACAAAAGAGCTTAGCCACACCGTGAGGCGTGAGCATTGTACAGACAAATTTGGGATCCAAATTCTGTAGTTCCAAACATGAATCTACCTAGGCGAGCTTATCCTCACGAATTCATGGTATAACCGAACTAGACTGAGTCACTGAGTATACTAGTATCATATATAGCTCACAATATTACTGAACTGACTGTAGTTGCTTTCAGCGTGTGTACCGTTCTCGTTGATACTAACTGCAGTTTGAAAAGGAAGCCATACAGGGAGAGCTATCATGAATTCATGATCAAAACTAACACAGGAAAAGAGAAGCGTGCGTCAAACTTGTGCAGGGACAGAAGAAGTGTTTCTTCTATCACATCCAGTACTGGAATCCTTGCTTGTGTAGTTGTGTATTAGTGTTGCAGCATTAAGAAATGGAGCCATGTCTGTACACATCATATGGTGCATGGTTCACCACGGCTAATGCGCTATGATTCTTTGCCCATGTGATGATTTATTTTTAATGGGACTGTAGGAACCATGAAACTAGCATTGCATAGAAATACAGTCTTGTATGAGATAATTTCTTGCAGCCATTCTTACCATTTTTTAGCTCAGCCACTAATGCGCCTGTGAGCAAGGAAGACAAATGCGTAGTCTAGAACACTAACGCTACAATAAAACATTAGATCTGGGTCATCCTTTCTCAATCAATCAACCAATCGAGTCAATGCAGTTTTTTTCAGAGTACAACAGCCTCAGGATTCAGCTACTCTCTATAAGGCCACCTAGGGATTCAAACTTCCTGCAGCTGCAGCTCACTGTGTCACTTGCGGGGCTCAAATCCAGCACATAACCGCAGGCAGAAGCGGAAACTACCAAAACTCCCCGCTGCCAAAATGTCCAGCCAACCGACAAAATCCCAGGTTACAACTGAAACCCCATTGAAGCGACTGATACTGCACACACACGACATAACTCTGCTACGTGAGATATCATGTCATCAAGTCTCTAATTCCGGCTGCCTCACCACTGTCACATCAGCTCTCAGATGCAGCACGCCGTCGATGAAGAGGCTGTCGTCAGCAATTGACGTCAACCATGGAGTCTCAAAGAGGTTGTCGCATCCACACCCCCATCCATCTTCAAAGGTGTACTCATCTTTAAATAGGCTGACAAATTTCCCTGACGGGTTTCTTCTTGCAGCAAATTCATAATCTAATGTGACACACTTTGAGCACTTCGGATAGCAGTACAAGTAGAGGCTGAAGCTGTAAAAGTTACTGTCCTTGTGCATTTCACAGGCCGCCACAAGATGCAATCGATGCCCTGCAAGATAGAACGAGTGCGAGTAGATCCCTTCTGGCAGAAAGAGTCCAGAGCACTCCTCGCGCTTTAGATCCAAGTAAACTATAACCTGTGGGCGAGGTCGATCAAATGCAACCACTTTCACAAGTTTGATCTTGTAAGCTCGCTCGGTAGATTGCCAACAGGTTGCTGCATCAGCTGCAATAGGACCTTGCTGCCATGCTGGGAAAGCTTTGTACATAAGTACCTCAGTGATACACTTAGCTACTTCCTCACGGTCTACATAGTTATCAGTGCATGTTAGAATATCTTGCAGTGTCCTATAACTGACATGACTGAAGCGCACCAGTGGAAGTAAGCGAGAACTCAAGATCTTATGCCTGTCCTCCAACTTTGGGTAGTGCACACAGGCCCACTCGAGCAAGAAGTCAAATATGGAGTTTTCAGAATTCGCCTGTAGGTCACTACTTGTGAAGATGGCTTCGATACCAGCAAGTGGTAAGTTCATCATTTCATCTTGGAACCTGAAATGAGGCAGACATGCCTTCAGTGCACTTTATACATGATGATTGTGTAACAACACGTCTGCACTTCCCTCGGTAAAGAAAATAAAAGGTAAATGCATCAAATAGAGATGACTCACTCAGCTAAATCCTTGTATTTCTTGGCAAGGAATTCCTTGGCTGCATTTGTCAAAGCCTGAACTTCAGCAGCCATTGAAATGGAACATGGATGCTCTAGATAAAGAAGTGCAGATTCTGTGGTCATAGGCAAGCTTGTGAGCAACTGACTGCAATGCCTCATGCAAGAAAGAACTTCAAACTTATCAGCAGCCATCAAGATGTCGAGCAGAAGAATGGGATCAGTTGTTGTCAACTTTCCACTGTACATAAAGCTCAAAAGCTCCATAAGGGCATTTTCCTCTGTTCCAAGTGGAGCGAAAACAAAACAGAAAGGCATAAGGACTAAGAAAATAGTTTAATTATAAACTAAACACAAAGTGGCAGTAAGATTTATTTAAATTTGACTATGAACTTCCAGTATTAAGAAAAGCTATATGGTTTTCTTTTTCGAAATGGGAGCATAGCCCTGGCCTCGAAAAGTTATATGTGAGGAGAAACCATTTCTTTATCACATACAAAAAGGGAGTGGTACAAACTCGAAATGTAAGCACTTATTTTACTATAAATAATTATGTTCTTATTTTAAGAATTATTGATAATAGTGAAAAAATATGATAGCAACTTGTAATCAGTTTCTATCAGAGAGGAAGAATGTTGCACTTGAGTTATCACATTACCTGAATCAGCAATTCTAAGTGTTGGATGCATCTGATCATATTCTTTCATGCCATTTGAGAAAAGCTAAGAGGCATGAAGCTTATTAGAAATTGTGAACTGAGAATAGAAGACATGCATTTCACAAGGTTACCAGAATTACCTTAAGAAAGAAATGACTTCTTGCAGCAAGAATTGCTGAATTGATATAAATTGTCTTTACTTGTAATACAGGTATACCCAGAATGGTTGAAGAAGATTCAATACCCTGTCCTTTATCACCTGCAAAATGTCAAAGACCTGTGAAATAGACAACAAACTGGATAATATAAAAGGTAAAGAACAGAATCACACGGATTTTCTGCTGTTAAAATACTTGGAACACCCTGTTCTTTTATGGGTGCAGAATCATGTAATAAATCCTCAGAAATACGGTAAAATGTTTAAAACAACGTCAAGGAAATTGAAGCCATTTAGCTGCATCCTGCAAACTAAGAATGCTTGCAGCTCATTGAGTAAGGTGATAGTAAATGTTATCCCAAGAATCCTGTTAGAACTTCGCATAACATTGTCCACACAGACACAATGTGTTATATGTTATCTAATGAAATAGTGTACGCTAGACCACACAAGAAACCAGTAGAAGAGTCTTTGAAGTACCCAAAAAGGAAATAGTATGTTGCTGTATGGAGAGAACATGCAACCAATGGCTACCTTTGATCAGCAGATTGTGCCAGTACCAAACTTACCTGTATAGCGCAGGGTATCCGTACTACTTGAAAGTAAGTTATTACTTGTTAACAAGCATTGCCACAATAACCATAAATGTTTCAACAGACAAAGAACGGAGGTCAAGAAAAGAATGCAGGCTAATGTTGGCCGAAAGCGAAGGCACCAGTTTAATCTTCACTCCAAATAATATGTTATGTCAAGATCACATTGATAACAATATGGTTTCCTTATTTGTTTTGTTGTTATAGGCGGATTTTATGTAGTGATCAACCATATTCCTTTTGAATTATCTGACATCTCATGATGCAATGTATGTAACTGACAGAACTCAAAATATTACCGTAAATAAATATTTCTCAAAATCCTAGCTAGGCAATGCCTTTTCAAAGGCTTTGTGAAAAACTTCACCAAGAATTGTAACATGAAGATTAACAGTTTAAAACTGACAAAGGATACCAAGTAGTAGAACTTTCAGGTTTAAGCTGGCATAGTATCTTATTTAAATTTCCCGGGCCGCATGGTTGTGCCCCTCTGTTTTTTCTAGGGGAAGATGGAAGGGGATCTGCTTTTCATTGTAAATTGCGAAGAATATAATATTCTCCGCAAAAAGAAGAAGAATAAGTACATGGTGAAATAAGAAAGAAATCCAGTCGCCACAAAGTGCTGGCTGTACAAACACCTGGTCTACGACTGAACGGCCATATCTTGCAGCTATCCAACATCAATCCACCATGTACTTGAATGCCCGTCGATTTCTTCAGTTCCAAACATGCCAAACAGAGTAGGATGCCAGCAGTCACCACAGCATTTTGCTTGCTTCTCACACGGATGGAGCTCCAGTAGCTTGACACCGTTGCATAGCTTTGTTGTGCAGTGGCTATTCACACTCACAATGGATTGGCCTTGTTTTATCTTTTGCAGTGGCGACATGGCAATGCACTGGTGTTTGAACACCGCTGCTACATCCAAAATACTCCCTCCGTTTATGGACACTACATAATCCGCTGATTGCTCCCTCCGAATATGTTTGATGTAGATTTTTTAGACGGAAGGCTCGAGCTGAGCCCAGCTTTAAATTAATAAAGCCATCCGGCTAGGTCACAAACCCCACAAACGCATCAAGGTCACGAGGACACACAATGAAGATCCAGGTAGCACGCAGGCTACAACACCACCTCAACTCAAAACAAGGAGTGAGGGAACACACACAGCCCGTAGGCACATCGGATACAAACGGCAGGCGAGAGGGGTGAGAGCTAGTCTCTGTCCCTGATGGTGTCGTGGAGCGCGCGGATCCTGCCAATCACCGCCTCCATCTCTCCTCTGTCCTGTCGTCTAGCCACTGGCTTCCACACCTGCAGATACATAGACATTTTATATAGGCTGTCAGCCGGCTGCGAAGGGAAGCACCCCTCAATAGTAAACTTGTTCCGCATGATCCAAAGCGTCCAGCAAAGGGAGGCACAACAAATCCACAGAACCCGACGTGGTTGGCCCCTGAACTCCATGATAATACGATAGAGTTCGGCGAAACAAGAAGGATTCCAAGAGCAGGAGAGCAGTTCCCTAACTGCGCTCCACAGGAATCTAGCGAGGGTGCACCCAAAGAAGATATGATTCGTATCCTCAGGCTCATCACACAGGGCGCATCTATCACTCGCCGGTCCGCGTCTTCGGCAAATGTTATCACTGGAGGGAAGGCGTTTCCTCACCAATTGCCATAAGAAGACACGGATCTTGAGGGGGACCGCAATTCCCCAAATCTCGCTAAAGTGCTTACGGGGGCTACCCTGGCACAGCTTTAGGTAAAGCGATCTAACCGAGAACCTCCCGGACGGTTCTAAGGTCCAGGATAGGATGTCCGCCCCTGTCGAGGGGTGGCAGGGAGTGATCTCCCGGAGGAGGTCCTCCCACTCTACCCGAACACGCAGGTTGAAAGCCCTGCGGAATGGGATATGCCAATCTCCGTCGCGAAAGGACTGGGCGACAGAAGCACCCGGGTCCGCGGCAATAGCAAAGAGGTCGGGGAATCTGACACGTAAAGGTCCAGACCCAACCCACCAATCCTCCCAAAACCTCGTGGATGAACCATCACGGATCTCGTGTTTAGCTCCCAAGCTTAACAACGGTTTAACTTTCTGTATAGAGTTCCAGAACTGGGAGCCCGGGCCATGAGAGTCCACAAGGAGGTCCTTGTGTCTCAGGTATTTGTTGCGCAGGATATCCGCCCAAAGCCCCTGCTGGCCAGACATAAGTTTCCACACCCATTTGACCATGAGGCACAAGTTCATAAGCTTGGTGTCCATAATTCCCAGGCCCCCCATGGCCTTGGGTCGACACACGGCAGACCACCGAACCCAGTGGTACTTCCGTTTAACCCCGTTATCCTCCCAGAAGAAACGGGATCGGTGTTTGTCCATAGTCTTGTGCACTCCGTCCCCAAGGAGACACACTCCCATCGCATGGAGGGGAAGGCTAGAAAGGCAAGCGTCTGTGAGGGTCAAGCGGGCAGCAGAGGACATAAATTTGCCCAGCCAAGGATCCGCCCGCTTCGCTACCTTCCTGGTGAGGGGCCCCCAGTCCCCCGCACATAAAGCTCTATCACTAACCGGAAGACCCAGATAGGTGACAGGAAAAGACCCCAGTCTACAGTTGAGCATATTAGCGATGCGCTGTTGCTCCTCGGCGCTGACCCCCACGGCCAGCACCTCGCTCTTGTGGAAGTTAATCCTGAGCCCTGACATGCTCTCAAAACAAAGGAGAATGAATTTGAGGTTGGCCACCGCCAAGTCGTCAGGCTGAATCATGATGATCGTATCATCCGCATACTGAAGGTGCGAGATTCCCCCAGGAATCAAGTGCGGGATCACGCCCTGAATGTGACCCGCGGCCCTGGCTCTATCCAGGATAGCAGCTAGCGCCTCGACAACAAAGTCGAAGAGGAGGGGGGAGAGCGGGTCCCCCTGGCGAACTCCCCGGCCGTTGCGGAAGAAGTTACCCATATCGCCATTAATGGTGATAGCAGTCTGGCCCCCCGAGACCAGACTGAGCGCTCTGTGGACCCAACCCGGGTCGAAACCAGCTCGAGTCAGCACCTCCCGTAGGAAGCCCCAGCTGACTCGGTCATACGCCTTCTCAAAGTCCAGCTTAAGAAAAACTCCCCGGAGCTTCTTGGACTTAGTCTCATGAATAATCTCCTGAAGAGAGACCACGCCTTCATGGAGGAGCCGGCCCTTAATGAATGCCGACTGGGTGTTACTAATCGTGCGGTGAGCAATCGGGGCTAAACGTAGAGCATATGCTTTAGCAACGAACTTAAAAGCAACGTTGATCAGAGCAATAGGCCTAAACTGTCTAATGTCCTCCGCCCCTGGGATCTTCGGAATAAGAGTGAGCACTCCGAAATTTAGCCTTGCAATGTCAACTCTCCCCAGAGCGAAGTCATTAGCAATTGCCAGAATATACGGTTTGACCAGGGGCCAGAACTTCTTATAGAAGCAAACTGGCAGGCCATCAGGCCCTGGCGCCGTATCAACCTTCATGCTGGATAGGACCGCGTCCAACTCCTCTCCCGTGAAGGTCAGCATGAGCGACATATTTTCCTCGTCCGAGACTCTCGGACGGGCACTCCACAAGGAGTGCGAAAGCGAGAACAACGGCTGCTCGCTCGGGGAGCCCATTAGGGCGCGGTAGAAGTCGTAAATGTGTGCTTGAAGCGCCAGAGGTTCAGAGATGATCCCCTGCTCGGTCGAGAGACGCGAGATCGCACATTTCCGCCTTCGGCCATTGGCCACCGCGTGAAAGAACGCCGTATTGGCGTCGCCCTTGAGTAACCAGTTGAGACGGCTCCGCTGCCGCCAGTACTCCTCCTCCACTTTGAGAAAGTGGGTCAGTTGGTCCTCAAGGTGATAACGGAGGGCCCATCCCTCGTCATCCAGACCCGAAGAGTCGGCTCGGTCATCAAGAACCTTAATCCGAGCCAGGATCTCTTCCTTAGCCTGTTTCTCCGCTTTACCTAGGTTAGCTCCCCAACCCTTGAGAAACTGCCTCAGGTTATTTGCAATAAATTGCCAAGCGGTGATCGAGTCCGTTTGAGCACCCCCCAGGGCGGCAAACTCCCTAATCTTATTGGCCACCAAGTCCCCAAACTCAGGTCGCTCAAACCAGCTCTTCTCAAAGAAGAACCGATTGCTCCTTTTCTTAAGCTCCTCCCCAGAGCTCAAACAAGGGCCGAGTGGTCCGAGCCCACAATGGTCTCCGCCACCAGGGAGCATAGCGGGAAGAGGGTCTCCCAATCCGCCGACATAAGCACCCGATCCAGCACACACCGGACCGGGTTCAGCTGCTTGTTAGTCCACGTGTACGAGAACCAGTCCTCCGCACCTCTCTAAGTGCAAGGTTAGCGATGCAGTCGTTAAACCTATGCACCCTCGGCCAGTTGATATTGTTGTTGTTCTTATCCTCTGATCCCCGATCAGGTTAAAATCTCCACCAACTACTAGCGGGAATGGACATGCCGAAATCGCCGTAGTGAGCTCCGCCAGGAAATCCTGGGAACGACGATGGTCAGCAGGTCCATAAACAACAAAAATCGACCAGTCCTGGGCCGAGTCCAGTTGATGAACATCTGCCCGAATAAAGAAGGAGCCACTACTCCACTCCTTAACCTCGAAAGTATCCTCATTAACCCCCATGAGCATACCCCCGGAGTGACCCGACGCTGGCAAAGAGTGCCAGGAAAAGCACCCTCTCGGATCGATACTCGAGAGTTCCGCCGTGGTAAAGGAGGGTTTGATGGTCTCCTGGAGACCAACAAAATCCAGGTGCTCTCGGGAAATGAACTCTCGGATCTGGGTACGGCGTCCCGGACGCCCGAACCCCCGGATGTTATAGAAGCCAGCCCGCATCTACGCGGCACCGGTCTTCCTCCGTCCGCGACGGGAACCCGTGCCCCCAGCTCGGGTGCCTCTCAGTGGGGAACCGGGGTACAGGAAGAGAGCTGCTTCCCAGGCAAACCCAACTGTGTCGCACCCGTCTCGCTCTCGCCACCCTCAACCCCCATGATTGAGGTAAGAGCGGAGGAATCGTGCACAGCGGCCATCGTCGCTGCCAGATCCTTGCGGAAGGCAGCCTCCGCTAGAGAAGCTTGGGCCAATTCTTTGGCACGCACCAGCGAAATGGCCTCCTTGGCCGTGCCCACTTCCAGGGAGAAGGCAAGACCCACATCGTGCAAGACCGACTCTAAATGCGTATCAGGAAGGTCTTGAAGAACCGCGAAGGGAGAGGAGAGCATACCTTGCGCTGCCGCCGGAGTATCGAGGTTCTTCACCGCTGCGCGCTTCTCCGCCCGCTCTGCCACAGGGACCGACGCCGCCGGCCCATGGAGGCGAGCGCTCTTGCGCGGGGGGCCAACCGCCACCGTCTTGGTGCGGCGCCGGCGTGGCACCGCTCCTGGTGCGTCCTCCACAGCGCCCCCCACCTCCTCCTCCGAGACCAGATCCTCCAACTCCTCCTCGCCCGCCGACAAGTGCTCCGTGGTCTTGGACGGGGAGCCCTCATCCTCCGACCCCACCGAGGCGAGCGTGGAGGAGTCCAGCGGCGGGGACATCGGGGCATCCCCGGGGTGGAGACGCGACGGGGCCAAGATGACCCGCTCCCCCTCCCGCAGCTGCTCCAACACCTTGAGCGGGAGCGGCCACGGACCAGCCTGGGAGAGGTGGCTGCCGTACTCGTCGATCACGGGCTCCCCCTGAGCGCGTTCCACCATCATCGCCTCAGCCACACTCGCATGCGAGCCACCGGCCGCAGCGGAAGGGGCAGCCCCTCCCATGGGACCCCCCTGGTTGGACGTCGAGTCCAGAGCCGCACCCGACTTGGAGTTGGCACCCGTCTTGCCCTTCTTGCCGAGCGCCTCCCACTCTTCCTTGGATGGACTGAGGTCATCATCCTCGTCATCGTCCTCGTCATCCTGGTGCGGAGGTGGCGGGGGCGGCGGAATTGCCGGCACCCGGGGAGCCTCAAGCTGCACCCAATAGAGTAGCCCTTACCCTTGTGGAACAGTTGGATGGTGCCCTTGAGCTTGGCTGGGTTACGGCAAGCCACCCGCATCCGCACCGGACCCCGGCGAAGGAGCGAGGCCGAGTCCACCTCGAGGGGACACCCCAGCATGCCCATACCGGCCATCAGACGATCCTCCTGGCGGAAACGCCGGGGTAGGCCCGCAAGCCGGACCCACACCTCCGGGAGCACCACCGACGGTGCAGGGTCGTCATCGTCGAGCATGATGGATGCCTCAACGTCGTTGAGGGGAAAGTAGAGCCGCCCACTGCGGGTACTCATCCTCAACGTCTCCCGATTGGGGAACACGACAGAGTAGTCGCGTGGGGTCACATTCCTGATCTGCCAGTCCCACTCGGCCTCAACCAAGTGGTGCAGCTCCTGGTCAAGCGCCGGGATGGTGAGGGGGTTCCCATCTTTGAAGGTGATGATGGCCCTGTTGGACTCCGCCTCCTCATCCCTCTCATCTAGCTCAAAATCCAGGTCGAAGTAACCCTCACCCGGGATCGCTTGCCCCAACGTGCGCAGGCGCGGACGCTGCCTGGCCGTGCAAGCCGCGGAGTGGTGCCCTCCCTCCCCGCAAAGAACGCAGACCGGGGGGTTCGTGCAGTCGCCTGGACATGTCCTGGCTGGCCGCATTTGAAGCACTCGATGTGGGAAGAGGAGGCCCCAGCCTCCTTCCCCTGAGCGCTAGGCCGTAGGCCCTCGGCAGTCGGGCGCTTGCCGGTGTTTTTCTCGGGGGCACGACCCCGGACTGGCTCCGCAGCACGGGAACCAGCGGCCGCGGCGGCCGCCGCCTCCTCCGCAGCTTGCTTCGCCTTCGCTTCCCTCTTCTTCTCCCTCAACACGAACCACGCTGGGGGTTGTCGTTGGCACGGTTGCGCCCGTCCTGACCCTCAGGATGCTTGCGCTTGCCTTGCGCCGCCAACGCCTGCGCGCGGAGGACGCCCTCGCGCTTGCCCGCCGCGCCCGACGGCCTGCCGTCCTGCCGCGGCCCGCCCCCACGCCTGTCCATGGCCGCGACCTGCGCGAACGACTTCAAGAGGGGTGGTGGCGGGGGAGATCTCCGAACGCGGCGCGCCCTCTTCCTTCCTCGCCTCACTTCTTCGCTCGTGGCTGGAAACCCTAGGGAGAGGTCGAGGAGCCGCGCCTTATCCACAGCCAGTTATGTAGTGGCGGCGGCGGCGGACGCGCATCAGGCTCCGGAGCGGACCGGGCCAAGGACGCCACCTCCACGGCCTGCTCCCGAAGCCCAGCACCTGGCTCCAGCGGAAGGAGGCCCAGCCCCGGGTGGAAGTCCGCAATTCCCAGGCCCAAATCTAGAGGGCCCATCACCGCAGACTGGGGAGGCCCAGGCATGGGCCCAACAGCCGGCCCAGCCCGCCACGGAGCTGGCCCCTCCTCGACGCGATGCGCGTCCGTCCGCAACCCTAGCGGAGCAGAGGAAGGCGACGGCGGCGCCGCCGCCGCTTCACAGGTGCGCGAGGGAGCCGACCACGGGCTGGCCGGCGGAGAGGGCAGGCCAGGAGCGCGCCGCCCCAAAGCCGCCCCAGCTCCCCGCCGCCGCGCATCCCAGCGCCGCACAGAAGCGGAGACTCGTCCCACTTGCTCGCCGGCCGGCGAGGAGAAGCGGGAGCCACGGCCGCCCGGCGCAAACGCCGATCTCCGGCCAGACCGCAGAGAGCCCCCGCGCTCCTTAGCAGCCTGAAGGAAATCCCCCAGCACGAGGGGTTCCTCCGCTGGTCGCCGACGCGGCGACCCGACCTCACCGTCGGACGCCTCACGTTTGATGTAGATTCAGCCAGCACAAAATTCCATTGTTAGATAGTTTTTACATTTGAAAACTTACGAATTGCATTTTACCGTTTCCCCATTGCCCAACAATTAAGATGAACCCTGAAATCGCCAATGTGCCATAAATATTCCCACAAATTCATACCCCGAATCAGTTGTTCTGTTACTGTACGCACCTTCCTCCTCGCGGTGGCGCACACAGTCGGCGAGGGATCCTCCGCCTACTTCGCCGCTGGACCCCGACGCGTCGTCGCTGGCGACGATCTCTATCTGCAGAACCCTGTCGGAGAAGGTGGCCGAATTGAACGCGAACTCGAAGCTGGCCACCACGCCGCCGCACGGGAAGTCCAGCCCCGTCTCCGCCTCCGCTGACGCCCCTCCGACGCCTCGCCGGGGTCCATGAGCCCCGCCATCTCTGGACGGGAGAGGGAGCGCAGACGGTGGCCGTAACCTAGCCGCTTCCGGAAGCTTCTTCCGAAATGCGAGGTCGGCGACGCCGCGACGGCAGTACCCTGCAGTGTTTTAACTTTTGGGAGACCCAGAATTTACACGGAAACCCCTGGGAAAATGCCCATATGTTACAAGTCTGTGTGTAAAAGACCACGCGTACAGAACCAAATCATAATCAGGTCCTTCAACACCCCACAGCCTTTAATACGGTCCCCGGGGGTGGTGTGCAGCCGTGACCTGAAGCTTCGATACAAGATTGGTGGAGAAGGACCCAGTCATGATCTATCATTTCATTCTAGAGTATTTCTTGTAAAACTAGAAGGCTACAATGTAATTTCTTTTCTAACCGAGGTCCTCTATGTAGCCCTTCCCTTGTTAAAAAAAATGTGATCACACAATTTGAACCAAGATAGGTGAATTGACAGATTTCGTAGAACTAGAATTTCTCATCTCTCTACAGAGTTTGTGTAGGCCATGCACGAGTCTAAAAGATCATAGTATGTTTCTTCTTTCGGAAGAATGCAAAACTCCTGGCTTTGCATCAGAGGCAGGCCAGTAAGTTTCTACATGGGCAAATTTTCAAGGGACGCACGGACGACATTGCATATAGCAATCAATAGATAAAAATCAGCAAACAAAAGGTTCTATCAGGTGCCAGTTGGGAGGTTTATCAGCTGCCAAGACACTTAGTAGACAATTGCTTCAGCCTGCTGATTTTATCTTGGAGCGTGCATGCCCACCATTACATGCTACACATGAGAATATAAAGTCTTCATGGAACCTCCGAGAACTTGCTATCCTACTGAACTTACTGAATCTCCAACAAAAGGAACAGAGGACAGACGCACCAAAACACGTAACACCCTGAGAACTTGCTATCCTACTGAAGCTCCCAAGGATAACAAAGCAAAATGCAGCAGACAACGGCATAGGAGCGAAATTTTGGGCATGACAAGGACAAGGTCATGAGAAGCAATGGATTAGGCCAGATCCGGCTCCGGGATGGCATCAGATCAACAGTATGTTCTAGTTTGCGATTCCGACTTCTCCACCACTGTCCAATCAGCTCTCAGATGCAGCACGCCTGTCATAAGAAATGAAAGTCTACCATGCAGTATCAAAAGACATCATCACATCCAAGCTTCAAACCAGCAGTGAAGGTGCAGTTATCATCAAACCTGCTCACACATTTCCTCAGTGCTTTCGTCCTTGCAGCAAACTCATACTCCGGTGCCAAAGCTGTACAGCCCATTCAAGTGGTTCCTGATACATCTTGCTATGAGAAATAAGACCAACCCTGCATGATGGAGAGGGTGCAAGTAGCACATGGATGTTGTATTTATGTGAGAAATGTTGAACAAGCAATTACCATCCCCGTCAACCAAAAAACCACACCAGTTGAAGACATAAAATTCAATCCATTTATCAAGGAATTTCCTTTTTATTCAATCCGACTTGAAGTTTGGAATGCATTATGTGACAATCATAAATTTTGTTACCAATAGTCCCCACATGAGCAAACTCCTTGTACAATATGATGGAACCTATTGATGTCTTTGAGGATAATTTCTCTATCTGTGATAGTTGAAATGAGCTTTGCAGCATGATGGCAATCACTACACGTTCTCAGATTCATTGTTATCCTAATAGGTGTCCCTTGACTAGTGTTTATAAGAACAAACGCAATAGCCAATTTTTCACTGTGCACTGAGAGATGGCCCTCCTTGTCTTCCTCTTCAACATCATGAAGTGTACCCTCAACTTCTGGGTTATAACCCATTCCCCTGATCCTTCCTAACAACTCATCCAATTTCTCGTAGATCATTTCCAACTGTGGATGAGATCTATCACCAGCATGAAATGTGTGAACCTGATCGCCTATCTCAACATTGCTACCACCAGGCAATTTCTTGATACCTTTGCTTGCCATGACACTTCTCACTGAGTTAACATCAGCCCATCTCCCAGCCCTAGCATAAATATTCGATAATAGCACATAGTATCCCGATTGATTGGGTACCAGTCTGAACAAACTGTCTGCTGCCAACAAACCAATGTCCATATTGGAGTGAATCCGACAAGCTCCTAATAAGGCTCCCCAGACTCTCTCATTTGGCTTGATAGGCATCGCCATAATAAAATCATATGCCTCGCCTATACATCCAGCACGCCCAAGAAGGTCCACCATACAAGTATAGTGCTCTGCTTTAGGAGTTATCCTATATCTACTAGTCATGCAATCAAAATAACGCTTTCCAACATCCAAAAGCCCAGCGTGGCTACATGCTGCAAGAACAGCGACGAAGGCAATAGAATCCGGTTCCAGACCTTGTCCTTGCATGTTCTCAAACAGGTTGATGGCCTCTGTCCCATGACCACGCGCACCATATGCAGAAATGATTGAAGTCCATGATACTACATCCCGCGCACTCATGGCATCAAATACCTCCCTAGCATCCTTCAAGCATCCACAGTTGGCATACATGTCCATGAGAGCATTCTCAAGCAACATATTAGGGCACATCTTTTTCCTCCTAATAATCTCATGGATTCGCTTACCCGGTGAGCACGCTGAGACCTCTCCACAAGAAGGAAGAACAGTTGCTAATGTCACAGCATCTGGCTCAACCCCTTCCTTCTCCATCCTCATGAACAGCTCAACAGCCTTGACATGCAGTCCATTGATAGTGTATATAGACAGCATAGCATTCCAAGAAATAAGCCCTCTAAACCTCATCTCATCAAACACTTGCCTTGCAAATGCGATGTCCTCTGCCTTGGCATCACCCATGGCGGGCAGGATGCTTGCCATGGTCCCAGCATCAGGCTGTGTACACTGCAGCCCCATCAACTCCCTGAAAACCTCCACGGCCCGGCCAAACAGGCGTGCGTGAGCGAACCCGGATATCATGGCATTCCAAGAAACGACATCGCGGTGCGGCATTTCAACGAACATCTGGTACGCGTCGTCTGGGCGGCCACACCGCGCATACATGCTGATCGCCGAGTGCGCCACGAAGAGATTTGCGTCGAGGCCGAGCCTGGCGGTGGACGAGTGGATCTGGAGGCCGAGCAGGAGGCAGCCCGACGCGGCGCAGGACTTGAGAGCGAGCGGGTAGGTGTAGTGGTCGGGGGAGCAAGAGGGGCCCTGCGGCCGCATGGAAGCGAAGAGGAGGAGGGCATCGCGATGGAGGGAGGCCCTGGTGAGCGCGCGGAGGAGGACGTTGAAGAATACGGTTGTGCGGTCTGGGGAGGACGCGAGCACGGCGCGGGCGGCCGGGAGCGCGGAGCAGGCGGCGTAGGCCTGGATGAGCTTGACGCGAGCGACGGCGGCGGAGGGGTAGGAGGGGAGGTGCTCGAGGAGGAGGAGGCGTGCATGCGCGGCGCGGACGGTGAATAGGTGTGCCGGGGAGCAGCAGGAGTCCACCAAGCTGAGGAGGGCGTGTTGGCCGCCGGCCGGGGATAGGTGCGGGAGGAGGCTCCGCGACAGGTTCATCAAAGTATCTTGGCGCGGATGCCGCCCGCATCAAACGTTTGGCTAGCCTGTGAGGCGGTTACCGAATACCGAATACCGGTCCGCCGGATCACGATTTAGGGCTACTTTGATTCAAACGAATTTTGTAGAACTCTTCAACGATAATTTGGATCTTGGTAATTTTGTCTTTGCTTAGCGAAATTACAAGTGTTAGATACTTTTCTAAGGATCTCTTTGTACTTTGGAGAGAAAATTCTAACCACTTAAAACATTTTTTTACATTTTTTTGTTTTTTATGAGTTGTCAAACTTTCTTATAATCCTATACGATTGAAGAAGACATGTTACGCCAATCCTTTGCATATTCATGTGTTTTAATAATTCCGCGAATCAAAGAAGTCCTAATATTAAAACTTCAAAATAAAAAGATCGCCGGTTTTCAAACATATTTGTATGCAACATTTTACACAAATAAATTTAAAACATGCCTTGACAAAATAAAAAATTCAATATTGTAGTGATTTCTTTGTACAAAGAAAATTTCAGTGACGCTAATGGAACGAATTCTTATACCAATTTAGATTTGCTACTATTTGTAAAGGTATTTATATTTATTATTCTCGAGCGGTGCAACAAAATTTGACTTGAAAATTTGGACGGTCCCACCGACCGGAGGAGTAGGGGAGAGGAGGCCAGCTCCCTCCTGTACATAACGGTAGTTGTAGCATTAGGGTTATGGTTTGTGTGTTGTTTGTCTACATGGTGTCATGGGGTTCTCTCCGCCCGGTGCTTCAACGCAATGTCGATTTCCAGCAGACCTATGTTGATGTCACAAACCTGGTTAACTATGCAGGTGCACATTGTATGTCAGTATGCAGATGTTTTGTTGAGGAACATGCTTAAGTGTTGTTAGTATATGTTGCACGTAGTTCGGATCTGTTTGGTTCCCAGCCACATTTTGCCAAGTCAAAGTTTAGCAATTTGGTATGTGTTTGATTTTTGTCACACTTAGTATTGCCACACTTTATCATCCATATGGCCCATATGTCATAGTGACTTTTTGCCAAGTTTTGCCACACTTTGTCACGCCCAAATTCTTGGCCATACTTTTGTGGCTGCCACACTTGCCAAACATAGGCTTGGCAAAATGTAACCGGGAACCAAACAGGCCCTTCTTGTTTTGCTATTTTTCATGTGTTGATATGTAGCAAGAGGCGGTACGATCACCAGGCAACAAAACACGTGTGGTTTGTATCTTATCACCCTGAAACCACAAGTACAGTAGCATACAAGAAAATTAAGCAGCGATGGAGGCCGTTCTCCCTGTGTCACACCAGGCTCACCACATTCAGGCACTTCTCCTCCTCTCAACATGGGCGTCTATGCTTATTTGCAACCTGCGACCAAACACGCCCTAGGAGAAGCACTGATCATCCACATTACCATGGATCCGTGAAATGATTCCCCGTACAAGTCCCAACTCACAAGTGAACCCAGAATATCTTGCATGTTCACGTACACATCGCTGTACATACAACACCAACATCTTAAGTTCTTAACAGCCACGAAATGCACTCTATTTTCTTGCGACGTACAAATCACACACAAGTGGCAAGTGCAGTACTTACACCCAACTAAAACCTGCTAGCGAGCTCACACAAGAAACTTGACGAAGTGATGAACATACTAGTATACAGCGGCAGTGGAGCCATCGAGCATGTGAGGCGGCTTTCACTTTTTCTTTTGCTGGGTAACTTTTTTTTGCTGGCTAATTGATTGTTTAGCTACGGCGTGCGCTGCTGAGCTCGCCAGGGACGACTTCTTCACCGCGCCCTTTGGGTCAAGTGCTTTCCGGATCTTGAAGACGGCCCACGCAACTCCAAGAGCATTCCCGGCGGCGTGAAAGTAGTCCTGTGTTATCTCTCCTGCTTGGTCACCGTACCTGTAAAAGAAACCAGATCATGGATCTCATCAACAAGCAGAGCAGCATCAAACAATCACTGTGCAAGCTTAAGACTAGTTGTTTTTTTCATTTTGGAGATGCCCATTAAAATAAGAAACTGCCACATAATCTTATGGTTAACTCCTACTCAGACTACCTTATACTCTGCTCAGACTACCTTATACTCTGCTAGCACTTCGACAAGTTAGTATTAAGTAACACTGCAAGCATGAGGTCGTGAAGAAAACAATACAAGGGCATACAGATGTTTGTGCCCATAACTATCTGCCTTCCAATACGAAGGACAAATGCATAGTTTTAACCACAGTGAGGTTTCTACCCTCCTATGCAGCACAACAATAGAATGACACAATCAATCTTCTCTTCCACAAACAACATTTGATTGAGTGAACAATAGATACAAACTACAGTGTGCATTAATTACCTGTGCGTTACAACTGAAGTTGTAACAGTTGATGATGTTTGCATCACGTTCTTGCCAGATACCTCAACAGCATCCCATACTTTACCTGAACCATTGATTTAGTGTGAATCAGCGAATAGTAATTTGTGATGCAGCATCAATTGTACATATCAAATCTAGAGTGTGTTCATATTTTAGGCGCCTCCATTCAATCTAGTACTTGGGAATGGCAGGCCGTAAAAAACATACTCTTGGACTGCTGAACTCGCGCAAACAGAATTCTGAGCACATTGAGCAATTAGTACTCAATGTTACATAAAATTCATCTTAAACCAGTATGTTCTACTCCATATAATAGTACACTAAATACTTTAGGATTTGCTTGGGAAGGCATCCGTCTAGAACATAACAAAGTCCTAGTCACAATATGATTTCATTCTATCCACTGCTTTGTTGAATGTGATTATTAATTCAATCCAACTAAAGATCAAATGGGAGATTTTTTTTCATTTTTATTTTAACAGAATGACAGCACCCAAGTTCTTTACATAACCATCAAACATAAAAGACATCTAACTTAGAAGTAAAGAAACTTGAGAATGTCTAGCATCATAGCTGCGCTTTATATTCAATCCTTTTATGAGAATATATATATCAACTGTTAACCTCCTAATTTTATTTAGCTAATGTAACATGCACAGCTAGTGGCAAAAGCTTACCAAATCCTTCGAGTGAAGCTAGAATAACTTCACCAGGCATTAATTTAAAGAACTTCCGGGCAGGTTTGGAGTTGACCACAGTGCTGGTAACAAATCCTGAGACCTTGAGAACACCTGAGAGGATTGAGTTTGCCACATTGTTGGACATTTGAGTTACCCTTCTAGCCCTGCAGAACACAGAAGTGCAATGCGTAAGCCAACTACATGGAGTAAGCTGGATATTGCACATAAATTGATTACCTTTAACATTTCAATAAATATCATGATAACAATAAACAACCGAAACGGAAATGAGGATTAT
This sequence comes from Poa pratensis, assembly GCA_947311845.1. Taxonomy (NCBI): domain Eukaryota; kingdom Viridiplantae; phylum Streptophyta; class Magnoliopsida; order Poales; family Poaceae; genus Poa; species Poa pratensis. The sequence goes on along the minus strand of CAMZMU010000076.1, from coordinate 28,362,545 downwards.
CTCAGAAGGAGATGAGGATAACGCCCCTTACTGTCAAGCCAAAAACTATTAAAAGTAGAAGTTGTTGGACATCTGACTCTAAGCTACTAAAATGGTTGTCCCTAATATCTGATTAATGCACACAAGTGGGCTATAGCGAAAATATCATGGTGGGCAGTCGTTATCAAGAGATGCCAGGTGTCTTCCAGATAGGAACAAGGAAGCAATAAGTGAAGAATGGATACTTGTAGCATTGGCTAAGTTCACGGTCAATTAATCATAATAAAGATGAATGCCCTCCTCTTGAAGACAGGATCGAGAGGATTACTCCTGAGTGGGACATTTGCTTTGCATAACCAAAAAAGGGCCTGGCTATGTCTTCTTATTTTAGATAGAACATGCAAAAGGCCCAACATGTCTGGCCACGCAGAAGACACGCTCTGTTTTTTTTTTGCGAAAAGGACCCTCGTATTATTAAAAGAAACTCACAAAAAAAATTGAGGTCGTTCTATGTCCGAGACACTGAGAACAGACATGACCAGATTCTGAAATTTCGTTCTACGTACTACCATGGGCAAAGAATTAAGCACGTACTCTCGTGAGGTCACAAATTATGTGTGAATTAAAATGTGATTAACGGTAATCAGAGCACAAATAATCGAATGGAGAAACACAAATAACACACACACACGGATTAGCTGATTCGCTGGATCCTAGCTATGCTCAGGTACAGGTCAGATTAGTATAGTACGGAGTACGTATCAACACCTACAAACTGAATGAAATCAACTAAGCGCGTACGGGACTAAGCGATCGAATTAAGCACAGGCGTGCACTCCACTACATGTAACGTAGGTACGTTTGATTATAACGTCAATGAACTGATCAATTAGACACCTATAGAGTATGTGATGCAACTAATGCCGACATGTTAATCGGATCACTCATTAAACTTCAAATTGTCTAATGGTACTGCAACTTATCAAGACTAAAATTTATCAAGAACAGACTGAATTAAGTGAATCATCATCTAGTTCAGCAAATCCAAATTAAATAAAATGCATCTAAAATCTAAACTACTCCAACATGATCTGCTCTGCAACATAGTATGAGATAAAATTGATAAAATAAAAGCAGTACTACTGATTCTGTTCATCATCCATACCTCTTCATCCTCCTGAGGGAGCTGGGCTTCACCTGCGTAGGCTTCCCGTTGGCCCCCGCACCCTTCGTCAACACGGCCTCTCCGCATTTGATGCCCCCAGCTGTGATGTCCCCGCACCAGATGATGCCCCTCACCAGCTGCCCCGAGCCCTTGGCGATAAGCCTGGCCACGGATGAGCTGTAGTCGTCAACGTTTGGCGCGATCGTAGTCCAGAACGCCGCCGACTGCTCCTCCATTATCTCCTTCTTGTCCCCGGCGGCCTCCTCGGGCGTGATCTCCGTCACCAACGCCCTCGATTCCATGACCTCGGCGGACTTGCTGCTTTCTCCCGCATCGACCTCCTTGACGGAGAAGGTGGTGTACTCCTTGAGGACCGTGTCCAGCTCCTCCAGGACCTTCTCCTGCCCTTTCCCCGCGACGGTGAGGCCGTAGCTGAGCGGCGCCTCCCCGTCTGCGTCGGGCGCCTCGGCGTCGTCTTTGTTGTCGGGGTGGTTGGTGTGCGGGACGTGGAGCGAGAAGAAGTAGTGGCCGGCGTCGAGCTTGACGACCGCGACGTCGCTGCCGAGCGGCCACTGCACAGGCTCGTGCGCGTCGCTGGAGCTGGAGCTGGACGAGCGGCCGTTGCTGCTGAAAATGCCGAAGAGGCCCCGGCGCTTGTGGGGCTTGTCCGGGGTGAGGCGCGCGAGGACGGCGACGGCGTGGTCGCCCTGGCGGAGGCGGACGACGGAGAGCGTGCCGGCGCCGAGGTCGAGGCTGCGGTCGGGGTCGACGAGGTGGAGCTGCGCGCCGGGGACGGCGACGAGGGTCTCCTCGACGGTGGGCGGGGCCGGGGCGTCGTCCTCGGCCGCGTCGGCCGGGAAGAGGTTCTCGGCGAGCTCGTTGGGGTCGACGTTGGGGTAGAGCGAGTCGCCGGTGCTGGTGCCGGCGGGGTTGGCGTGGAAGGCGGTGTTGTGGTCGGGGTGCGACTGGGGTACCTCGGGGTAGAGGCTCTGCTGCTGCTTGGAGGCGGAAGCCATGGCGGATTCGCTGCTGGTCGGCTGTGTCGTGTCACCGATTGCCGGATCGAGAGGGGAACGAAAGTGGGGAGGATGTAACGGGAAGAGGGGAGTTTAATACGGACGGAGTGAACCGGTGGTGAAGACGACAGTTTGATTCGCGGTGTCGACCAGGTAGGCGGAGATCTTCTGCGCCGGTGAGGCCGACGCGGAACTGGTCGGCAGCCACGGTTGGCAGGCAACAGCACGGTTGCTTCGTTCCGAGATACCCGTGCACCCGCGGCTACAGAGATGGTGGTGGTAAAGGGAGATCCGGGCTCCCGATCGACGAGAAGACTTTGGAAGAAAGGAACCGGAAGCCGAGCGGAGACGACGCGTAGACACCGTGGGGATGGTCGGGGGCACAGCTCACCGGCCACGGAGGCGCGAACCAAGGAATAAACTTCTTCCAAGGCAAATACGAACTGGGGCGCGCCAGCGTTCAACGCGTGTACTCCGTTTGTACCTATTTGTACCTGCCGTTGTGACGATCAAAACGGCGCCTCTTCGATTCACCGCGTCGCCGACAACAGACGGTGCTTCAAATTTTAAGGGCTCTTTGAGAGAAAAAGATTTTCAAAGGAATTGTATATGATTTCTACACGAGTTTTTTTATGAAGTCTATTTGATTTAAATGATTGAATTCTCCAAAATTTCTATGGCTAGCTTTCCTACACTACAACCTTATAGGATTTCTATCAAGAGGTGAGACCTCTAAGAAAAATTTGTATGTGTTTATGACAACTATGCATGCACTCAATCTCTATACAAATTTGCTACATTTTTTCTGCGGTGCGACCAAACAACATCCACTATTGATTCTTGTGTTTTTGTATGATGATTTAACTGTCATAACATTTTATTCCTGCAATATTCCTATTTTATCGTTTCTCAAATCTTGTGAATCAAATGCAAATACCGGTACAACTGGCTCTGTGGACCATGCACCCCAGCAGTGGCGGAGCCAAGGCTCTGGCTAACACTTCATTAATTTTATCACAAATCTAGTGATTGACCATGAGTTTTTTGGGCATTTCTAGCCGAATTTACAAAGACGGAACCTTGGCCGTCCCCTCCCTCTCGTCTACAGTAGGTGAGGCGATTTTCTGAACCCTCCCCGGTCAACCCACCTCGCCGCCGCGGATCCGGCTGTTTCCTCCCCTCCGCCGGCTGCTTCGGCAGCGGGAGGGTGGGGGAACACCGGATCCCGGTGTGTACATAGTGTAGGGTTAGCTAGGGTTTCTGCCGGCGGCGCTGGGAGGGCGGTGGCGTCGTCGGTGTGGTGTGGTTGTTTTGCAGGTGGAGATCTTTCCCTCCGACGACGGCGCTCCGGTGGAGCTCTGGCGTGGATCTGCTGCCTCCGTCACCCTCGCAGCTCGGTGCTGCCGTGGGTGACGTCCCCGTGCCGGAGATCGAAGACGACGGTCTCGGCTTTTGGAGTTCTTGATGCAGCTCGAGCTCGAGCAAGTTGGCGACGCGACCGGTGGTGCAGGATGGAGGATCTCCGGATTTCGAGTTCCGACGACTTCCCGTCCGCCTGGGGACATCTGCCGAACCAAGGTCAGTGTGGCGATGCGGCGGCGGCGCGCCGTCGGTGCGTTCTGCGGTTCATCGGTGGCTTCGCGTTACAGGAGAAGGACTGGTTTGTAATTTTCTGCTTCGAGGAGGTCCTTTCTGTAAATTGCTTGCTGTAATGCTCTGGCTGTATCTTCGCAAAAAAAGAATTTACATGTCTCAGACTTTGCCCAGGCACCACAAATGACCAGGCTGCGCCACTGCACCCCAGCGTGCCTAAAAGCATGCGTAGACCACATGCAAAGCCATTTCGATATAAAAGCACGTTGTTGCCAGGCCATCTTTATCACTTGGGACCACATGTTTTCATATCAAAATGGCCTTGCAGAAGAACCACTTACAACGAGTTCGATCTTCTAACTGAGATTATGAGCGCACAATGATCTAATTCAATTGTTTATATGTGTCGGTGGTCGTGTTATCCAACGACTCCATAAACTTGTCATCTCATAAATCTCTATCCAACCTAATTTAACGTACCATCACCTTGTTGACATTTTTCCCAGGTATAGGGGAGACCCAAGTAACCCAAATCTCTCATTATGCGATAGTCTACAACATCTCGGAATCCCTCTATCTTCCACTCTCCGGATCATTGCCTGCATACTGCTCAATGGCACACAATCAAATCACCTACGTATAACCACAGAATATCGTATTCACTCCGAGGTTTCTTCATCAGTTCACAGCTTCTCCTCCTTATTGATCTCACCGGATCACCATAAATCATGTGAATCTCCACTCCACATATCTGAACTACTTAAGGAGGATAGGAAATTATTTTGATTCATAGGATAGGAAATATACAGAAATAGGAAAGTTATAGAATTGGAATGTCATGTATACTTGAATACTATGGGAAAAGGAAGTCTCTTTGATGGTAGCGAAGGAATTTCCCATGAAGTATGACTTAATGCTTTTTTCCAATGAGATTTGTACTACAAGATACCTATGGGAAAAAATCCTATGGTATATGATCCTATGAATCAATCAACTTTTAAAGAAAAAAATTCCTAGGATCCAATCCTACAAAAGTGCTATGCTATTCCTTTAAATCTCAGAGGGTCTACCAAGTCCTCTGAATTTTAATGGCCTGGTTTACTTATCAAGAGGTATGTGGGCATCACACCTTTTATTTGTGGATGATTGTCTTGTGTTTACTCAGGCCTCTGATGCAAGCGTAGTGAGACTATGAAACATTGTAAAGACATGCAAACAAGGTTAGGAAAATTGGTCAATCGTTCAAAATCAATGATATTTTTAGTGCCAATTACACCAATGTTATGAAACAAGATGTACATATGCATTTGGGCATTATGGTGGAGGAATTCACTGGGAGGTATTTCAGGCTCCCTACAGACTTAAGGCGGTCAATATAGTCCCAAACATTAAGAAGCTCGCGGCGGTTGGTGTCCAGAAACTAGGTAGTGCAGCAAGGGAGTTTTGGTAAAATTAGTTTGCGAGGAAATTCCAATCTATTCCATGACCCGTTTTTGGTTGTCGAAATATTTGTGTAAGAAGATTATGGGTGTTGTTTCCCGTTTCTTGTGGAGAGGTGACGAAAACAAGGAGAGCAAAAGATGACTATAGTCGATGCCGATTCATGTAGCTAGCTAGGTTATACTTCCCGGCTGTGAGAATATCTCCCCGCAAAGCTCTCACGATCAAGCGCTAAAGTATGCAACGTATCCGAGGTATTCACGCATGCCAGTGTAGAGTCACCGCACCCATCGTGAGATCCAACACATAGACGAGGCGGGAAACCAGTAGAATGTGAAGGATATGTCATATTTGGATTTGGTGGGAGGTTATGGTACTCCCCCGCATTGAAGGTAAGATCATTTGGACCAACATGGCATGGAAAGTGGTGGAACTGGTGATCGGCCATGAGAAAGAACTGTGAAGTAAATGAGAGATGTGTAGTTTAAGTGTGTGAAATGTGTGTGTCTGGGGGGAGGAGGTGAACACGTATTTATAGGAAAAAATGAGCCATTTCCGGACCATTTTGCCCCTTCAAACGGTCCATAATTTGAAATTTGAACGATTTATTAAATTGGCCTCGCATGAGTCCTCGCCCAAATTGCTGCCGTTGTTGGGGTTGCGTCGTCCACACCGATGTTCAGCTGCAGCTAAAATCGGTCTTCAGTATTATCGGTATTTTCGGTCTCAGTCTATTCGGTTTCAGTTTCAATATTTGCTTGCTAACTATAGTCCACGTGTCTAACTATAAAAAAGGCATGTTGTCTAGCCTGGCCAGATTAGCCCGTGTCGTGCTTTGGGAGGGAGGTCCTATTCTATGCCTTCAGCAATGGTTCACACAGAAACACGTCGAGGCCTCGCCACCCCGCCCTCCTCAACCCGCCGCGCATCGTTGGTTCGCCGCCACCCCGGGCATCCCTCTAAACGCCCCTTCCCCAACGTCGGCGAACTCTCCCCGCACCCCAAACCCTAATTCCTCGTCGCCAGTGAGCTCCCCACCCGACCCCCTAGCCCCCAAGTTAGGGTCATTCCTCACCTCCACCTGCACCGCCACGATGAGCCGCGTCGTCGCTGGCTATGGTGAGCTCCATCCCTCGCCTGACCAGCGACGTCGCGGTCAGCCGTGCCGTACCGTCGACGGCGAGGTCGTCGTCGCCGGTCATCTTCTTCCTCCCCGACTGTCGCCTGAGCCGGCCCACTTAATCGCGTGACGAACGATCGGTGGTACGCGAAATGGTTGTGCAGCAGGCGTAGGTAGGAAAAAGTCTATTTAAACCCTGAACTCATAGAGGTTGGGCGATTTAAACCCTGAACTTCAAATCCCGGTCATTTGAACCCTGAACTTAGCAATCCCGGTCTAAATCGAACCCTGGACATGTTTGGTACACCGGGAATGCGACGATCGCGACCGGGATTGCGGACTCTCTCACTGACATGTGGGCCCTACTTGTACTACTTGTAAGATTTCCTTCCCCGATCTTACTACCCTTAGGCTCGCCGGCGACAGCCGGTGCCGCGTCGCCATCGCGCGCCGCCGGCCGCGCTCCGCTGGGCCTTGCCGATCTGCCGGAGCAGAGCTCCTTCCTCTGGGCCACGCCACCGGTCGCGCTCCGCTGGGCCGCACAGCCGGAGCAGAGCTCGCTCGGCTGGGTCGCGCCGCGTCGCCGGAGCAGAGCTAGCTCAGATGGGCCGTGCCGTTCTGCCGGAGCGCTGGTTGTGCTCCGCACCCTCACGCTCACCGAGGGCTGCCGGTACTGCGTCGCTGTCACGCTCCGATGGGCCGCGCCGCCGGTCCGGCCTCGCTGGAGCAGATCGAGGGCGAGGAGCAAGAGGGCGCGGGCACGCGGCTCGCCGGCCGGTGATGGTCGCATGCGAGGCCACGAGGTGGAGGCGACTTGTTTGCTGGGCGGCGCTGGTCTCGTGGAGCTGCTAGAGATCGACGGCGAAGTAGCAGCAGATGATTGGGGGAAGAAGATGAATATTACATGTGGGCCAATGTTGTCAGTGTCTAGCAATTTGATAATATTTTTTTTTCTCTAGCACACATGTCCAGGGTTATTTAGACGGGTTTATTATTTCTGTGCCCTGGTGCGCTCTAATTTCCTTGTTTGTGCCCTACCTGCGTAGTTTTCCTCGTCCGTGCCCTACCTGACTCTTTCGAGGCCCGCGGATGGCGAAGACGGTCGTTTCCGTCCGGTCAAGCCCTTTGACCATTAACGAAGCTATGACATGTGGGCCCAGTGAAGGGCATGCACCCGTGCGCACCCATGCTGCTCGCCGTCCCCAACTTAAAGCTTACAAGTGGGGCCAGCGGAGGAGGAGTGCTTGCATGCAGCCGTACGAGCGCGTCCATGCCTGTGCTCGCCGTCCTCGCGCCTTCAATTGCGTGCCCCCCTGGCCGGCAAAAATCTGCCTCACCGCCTACGCTGCCGGCCCGGCCGCGCATCTGCCCCGTCGTCTTCGCGTCTCTCTTGCCTAGTCTGTCCCGCCGCAAGCTGAGCAGTCTGGCGAGCCGAATCAATGCCCGGTCGCCATTACTGCTAGTCCAGACGCGACGCCGTCCAGACCGCAGATGGCTAGAAAAGGAGCCATTTTCTTGCCCATTGCGCCCACGCCGTCCAGTGATCCCCTCTTCCTCTCCTTGCCACCCTCGCCCAGTCCCTCATCTTTCCATGGCTCGTGGTGGTGGCCGCTCAACTCCCAGCTCGAACCGCCACCGCCACGTCCTCTATCCTTGGTTTCTTGAGTTGAGCGAGGGCAGCGGCAGGGGCCGTGGGCATGGGTGCACTCCTCCAAGGTTGGGCAGGATTCGTTCATCCTGGGAGATTAGTCGATCCGGGGAGTCTCCTCCGAGCAGGGGCAGGGCCATTGCTCCCGATCCCATTCCCTTCATCGATCTGTCCGATGAGGAGGAGGAGGAGGTCATGGACCCGGGTATGGCCTGGGCCAGGGCCAACTATCAAGCCACGAAGTAGGCCAGGCATTCCGTCGAGCAGCAACAGCTCATGGATGCTCTGGTCGCTTCTATGGTTGAATCAGAAGCCGCGGAGAAGGCGAGAGCCGCGAAGTATGCGGACGACCTGCAGAAGGCTCTGAACAGCTCAGAGAGCAAGGGCAATGCCCCAATGGAGGTCGACAGCAAGGGCAAGAGCAAGGGCAAGGCCAAGTCGGTGGAGGTTTTCGATGACGAGGACGAGTGGTAGTCCATTTTAGTTATTGGCTGTTTTAAGGGCAAGGCCAAGAGTACCAAGCAATTTTAGTTGTTGATCTATTTTATAATTTTGTACTATGCACCAATGAATATTATGTTGTTTTGAATTATATCAAACTCTTGCAAATTTCATTTTTTTCTGTGTCATGAATCTACGCAATTACAAAGATGAAAGTCGGAAATATTCACCCCTTAGCTATGAAATTTGGCCTTGTGCATTGACATTTTGAAGTTTCCAATTATGTGTGAAAACCCCCATTTGGAGTGCCAAAATCCCCAGTTTCCTAGTCCTACGCGCGCGGCCAATCAGATCGTAGAATGAGCTTCTCGCGGATCGTCCAGATTCCTTCTAGAAGAACGATCGGACGGCTGCAGTTCAACGCTAGGGTTAGATCGACGGTCATTGTTCGGCGAGGTTTGGGACGGGGTTTAATTTGGAGGCAGTAAACGGGGTTTTGAAAAGTTTGACAAAGTGTCAAAGTTTCATTTTGGAGTGACTAAGAAGGATCCAGGCTTAGTTTTTCATTTTCATGTTTTAAACTTGTTTAAATGTTGGTCAAAGTTAGGTTTGACCAATATTTGAAATGAGCTTAAAAAATCAAAAAAAAATCTAAAAAAGAAAAAGCCTCTGCACATAGTCTTGTTATGTCGCATACTAACGATTCAAGTTGATAAACAAGGTCTATATACATTCAGACGAAAAATTCACGTATCTAATGTGATATCTCAATCTATGTCGTATGAACTCAAGGGTAAAGAGAAGGGGTTTTGGATTTACAACATGGAAATTTCAAAAACCTCACCAAAGTTTTATTTTGAAGTGACTAAGAAGGATCCAGACTTAGTTTTTCATTTTCATGTTTTAAACTTGTTTAAATGTTGGTCAAAGTTAGGTTTGACCAATATTTAAAATGAGTTTCAAAAATTCAAACAAATTCAAAAAAATGAAAAGCCTGCGCACATAGTCTTCTTATGTCGTATACTAACGATTCAGGTTGATAAACAAGGTCAATATACATTCAGACGAAAAATTCACGTATCTAATGTGATATCTCAAACTAGGTCGTATGAACTCAAGGGTGAAAAGAAGGGGTTTTGGGTTTACAATATGGAAATTTCGAAAACCTCACAAAAGTTTCATTTTTAAGTGACTAAGAAGGATCCAAGCTTAGTTTATCATTTTCATGTTTTAAACTTGTTTAAATGTTGGTTAAAGTTAGGTTTGACCAATATTTGAAATGAGCTTAAAAAATTCAAACAAATTCAAAAAAAAGGAAAAGCCTGCGCACATAATCTTCTTATGTCGTATACTAACGATTCAAGTTGATAAACAAGGTCTATATACATTCGGACGAAAAATTCACGTATCTAATGTGATATCTCAAACTATGTCGTATGAACTTAAGGCTGAAGAGAAGGGGTTTTGGATTTACAACATGGAAATTTCGAAAACCTCACCAAAGTTTCATTTTGAAGTCACTAAGAAGGATTCAGGCTTAGTTTTTCATTTTCATGTTTTAAACTTGTTTAAATGTTGGTCAAAGTTAGGTTTGACCAATATTTAAAACGAGCTTCGAAAATTCCAAAAAAAAAAAAAAAGGAAAAACCTTCGCAGATAGTCTTCTTATGTCATATACTTACGATTCAAGTTGATAAACAAGGTTTATATACATTCAGACGAAAAATTCACGTATCTAATGTGATATCTCAGACTATGTCGTATGAACTCAAGGGTGAAGAGAAGGGGTTTTGGATTTGCCAAAACTCACATTGGTGTTGTAGTATCAGGGAAAAAACAGAAACTTGCAATTTCAATATTTTTCAACTTTTTGTGTCCCAGAGTGCGCATTGTGGGTGCCAGTTCGCGTCCAGAACGCGCTTGGTGTGTGACACGGATGCACCTACGCAGATATGCACGTAAACAAAAAATTGATCGCGTAAGTTCTCTTACAAAATGCTTGCGATATCTAGATGTCTCATAACGTTTCCAATTGCAGCCAATTTGACCAGAACGTCAATGCACATCAACTGTTCGACACTTGTACTACACGCGTCAAGGTGCACCAGATGACGTGGTGAACATTTACAGGCATGTCATTTTGACTGGACGTCAAGTGCGGTCACAGGATGTCATCACTGCGAATATAATCTGTAAATGTGCAGTCATTTCACACTGGTTTGGGCAAAAACGAAGCATTCGATCCGTCTGTTCGGTTCCGCAGGCGGTGATAACCCCCAAGAGTAAGGGATCACTGTAGCATCCCTCAATGTGGAAGTAAGGTATCGATCCGCAGGAGCAAGAAGGAAAAGTTATCTATTCCCTACAACTAAAGTGTCACAAGTTTTAGTTGATTATGCACTAAACAAGTTTAGAGAACAAGATGATTGGTTTGATGGATGTAAAAGTGTCACAATCCTCTTCTTTGCAAGAGGACAAGACAAAGGTAGTAGCAAGTGAAAGCTCTCAAAGAGAGAAAGCCCAATCCTCTATGTAGCAAGAGGACAAGCTCAAGTGTGTGTTTCTTATAGGAACAAAGGACATGGTTCATGGGTTCACTTAATCCTCTCTCTCTCTCTCATCTACGGTGATCATCATGTTATAGATAAAGTACACACAATTGTCATGTTTTAATGGTAGCTTTTTATGACGGCTATATGTCCTAAAACACATAGTTGAAAGAAATACTCATTTGTATTGCTAGGTCACCCCTCGTAAGGCTAGCGTGGTTTCTCTCACTCCCACATCATACTCTTTCTTTTTACCCCCAGATAAAGGATGTTGGGCGGTACTGTGTCACTCAATACCTATGCCGTGTCACATCGGCTATCCCGTACCCACATACATCATACATCAAAGTATGACAAATCACAAAAGCTCCAACACAACGGTAAATGCATAATGATACGTCTCCAACGTATCTATAATTTCTGATGTTTCATGCTTGTTTTATGTATCATTATCACATGTTTTATATGCATTATATATCATTATTATACATTTTCTGGGACTAACCTATTAACAAGATGCCACAGTGCCAGTTCCTGTTTTCTGCTGTTTTTGGTTCCAGAAAAGCTGTTCGGGCAATATTCTCGGAATTCGACGAAACAAAAGCCAAACCTCCTATTTTTCCGAGGGACACACGGAGCCAGAAGGGCAAGCCAGGGGGAGGCCCACGGCCTCCAAACCACATGGCGGCGCGGCGAGGAGAGAGAGTGCGCCAGCCTATGGTTTGGCCCACTCGGGACGCCACCGACGTTGCCCCTTCGCCTATTTATTCACCCCGATGCGAAAACCCTATATATATATCTAATACTCCAGAAAGACTTCCGCAGCGCCGCCGCCATCGCGAGACCTCGTTTCGGGGGTCAGAAGTTCCTGTTCTGGCACCCTGCCGGGACGGGGATTGACCCCCGGAGCCATCTCCATCGACTCCACCGCCTCCACTTCGACTCCATGATGGTTTGTGAGTAGTTCCCCCATGGACTACGGGTTCTTGGCTGTAGCTAGTTGGTACTCTCTCTCCCATGTACTTCAATACAATGATCTCATGAGCTGCCTTACATGATTGAGATCCATATGATGTAATTGGTGTTGTGTTTGTTGGGATCCGATGAATTGTTACATTATGATCAGATTGTTCATCATATTATCATACTATTGTTTATTTAAGATCTTGCATGCTCTCCGGTACTTGTGGTTACCCTGATCAAGTAGTTGCTTGTATCTCCAAGAGGGAGTATTTATGCTAGATAGTTGGGTTCAGCCTCTATTTAACCTGGGATAGTGACAGCAAGTTCTAAGGTTGTAGATGTGTTGTTGCCACTAGGGGTAAAACAGCAATGCTTTGTCTAAGGATGAATGTGTTGTTTACATTATGCACAATACTTAATGCAATAATCTGTTGTTTGCAACTTAATACTGGAAGGGGTGCGGATGCTAACCGGAAGGTGGATTATTTAGGCACAGATGCATGCTGGATAGCGGTCTGTGTACCTTGTCGTAATGCCCAATTAAATACTACAGTAAACCTTATCTTATCATAAGCATGCATTGTCATGCCCTTACAATTATCAATTGCCCAACTGTAATTTGTTCACCCAACACCTGTTATTTGTTTGGAGAAGTTACCACTAGTGTAGATAGCTGGGAACCCCGGTCCATTTGCCATCATCATTGCTCTCCGGTCCTATATGTCATTAGAAGTAGTATCAACTATTTTCTGGTGTCATTGCCTCCGTGTTACTGCTGCTGTGTTACTGTTACTATTGCTCTCATATTACTGCTGCTTTCACATCACCCCTGTTACCAGTGCTTTTCCAGGTGCAGCTGAATTGACAACTCAGTTGTTAAGACTTATAAGTATTCTTTGTCTCCCCTTGTGTCGAATCAATAAATTTGGGTTTTACTTCCCTCGAAGACTGTTGCGATCCCCTATACTTGTGGGTTATCACATAACAAATCATCTCACACCACAATATTCACCACAAAGGTATTACATAGATGACCGTAATCATGTTCAGCAGCTCATACGGTACTAATTAGTGAAGCTCAAGAGAGAGGAGAGATACAAAAGTTACCACCACAAACCCTAGTCCAGGGGGTGGACTACTCCCACTTCATCATGGTGATGATGGTGAAGAAGTTCTTGCTGTAGATGTTGATGATGAACACGCCGGAGGGGGTGGAGCCCTCTGTAGGCGATTCAGGCGGCGTTTCCCCCCTCCGATCTTCTCCGGCGGCAGCCTTCTGTCTCTCTGTTTCGTGGTTTTGTGTTTCTCCGCCGTCTCCTTCCAGAGAACGTCGGGGGACCTTTTATATAGACGTTTTTAGGTCAAGACGATGTCGGTGGAGAAAAGATCGAAGGCAACGGAGCCACGAGGCCCAAATGGGTGGGTCCCACGCGGCTACAGTACCAGCGCCGCGTGGGCCCCCCTCGTTTGGCCCTCGAGCCTCCGTTTGCTCGCTTCCTTCGCCCACAGGTCTTCTTCCTTCCAAATATTGACGCCCGTAAATTTTCAGGTGATTTCGTTGACGTTTGGGTCCCTGAAACATTAAAATAAGAAAACGGGGTTTTCTGCCTGTGCAGGGTTAATTGCATAAAAATAGGAAATAAATGAATATTCCCAAAAATCATTATAAAACATTGATATAACCCTTATATGATGCAAATATGATTGGAATATAAGCAATTAAAGTGCAAAGTTCATGTATGCATTTTACATGCATCAGGCGGCAGGCGGTTATCGCTCTACGCGCCGTCGCACTGAATTCATCTCTACCCTCCTCACAGATAAAAACCCCAATGCGTTGCGGTTTCAAAGCAGTTCTTCTCACTTCTCTCCCAAAAAACCCCGTTCTCTCCGATCTCTTCTTCTCTCCCCAAAACCCCAATCTCGATGCCATGGCGGATCCGTGGTGGCAGAACGAGGCCATTCCGAGCGACTCGGATGGCGAGGGCAACCCCATCCCGTGGTGGGACGAGGGCCACAGGCACTGGCAAGAAAACCTCGACAGCGACGACGCTGGCGAGGGCGACAACGACGGCCAAGGCGAGGACGACCATGGCTCCGACCCCGACTCCGACTCCGACGACGATGAGGAGGGGAGGAGGAGGAAGACGAGGAGGAGGAGCCGCCGAACGATGACTCCGATTCCGAGGAGGAGGAGGAGACGACGACGACGACTCCGATGACGACGACGCACCTCCAGCGAAGAGGCGGAGGATGTAGGAGCCGAGGCGGAGGAAGTTGGAGCCCGCCGCCGGCATTGTAGCAGTACAGTAGTTGCACTGCTACTGTTGCTACTGATTAGTAGTATTAGCCCGCCACCGGTGTAGTCGCCGACGTAGTAGCAGTGCAGTAGAGTCGCCGACGTAGTAGGATTAGTAGTATTAGTAATCTTTTGTAATCAGTTGTGAATTATGAATCCTAATTTCAGTTTCAGTTTCAGTTCCCTGTGCAAATTCTAATATTAATCCTAATTCTAAAGTTTAGTTTCTAATCATTTAATTTCGGTGTTAACGACGTACTAATCAACGAATTCTCACTACCCGTCCCCACCTACTTGTCCCACTTTTGTCCCACTTGAGCGGTCCCACTTGTCAACTCACGAGGTGTCCCAGGCCGACCCCACTAGTCAGGTCAAGTGACGGTCAAAGGAGGTTGACCAGACGGAAACGATCGTCTTGGCCATCCGCGGGCCTCGAAAGAGCCATGTAGGACACAGACGAGGAAAACTACATAGGTAGGGCACAGACGAGGAAACTAGAGCACACCAGGATATAAAAGTAATAAACCCTATTTAGACCGGGATTGCTAAGTTTAGGGTTCAACGGAGTTCAGGGTTTAAATCCACGTAGAATAGGCTTCGCCGCTTTGGGCTGGCTTGTTTCGCCTCGGGACGGCTTGAAAAATACCGGCCCGATGAACCCTACTATAGCCAACACATTCCGTTCCGGATCATACGGTCGCAAAGGATCCGGATCCCCCGTGGCTTCCTTCCTCTGTAGGCCGTTTCTCTCTCTCTCGCCAGTTTCCCTCCCCGCCTGGCCGCCTAGACCTCAAACCCCAACCCCACCCCGCGCGGCGGAACAAAAATCAATACGAACCCCGCGCCATTTCGCTGGGCGGTCTTCCAAGCTCTAGCCCTAATCCCCAGTAATCGTCACAGACGCCCGCCGCCGCCTCCAATGGGGAAGCGGCCGCCTTCGCTCGTCATCCTCTCCTCTTCCTCCTCCGACGATGGCGGCGGGGCCCGCTGCACGGCTAGCCGCGCCGCGCCGGCGCGCAGGACGAGGACTCCCGCGACGGCGCCGACGGCGAAGCTGGAGCCGAGCAGCTCGAAGAAGAAGCCGCGCCGCGGGAGCGGGAGCGGCGGGGGGAGGGGGCGCCGTCGTGCCTCGGACACCGCGCCGGCAGGCTCCCTGAAGGTGATGAACTCGAGTTAGAGTGCGGTTACAAAGGCTGTATGTTGCGCGTAGCTAGTACTTGTGATCCGCTCGCTCTTGGTTGGATGTGATATATTTTCACTGCTTGGATTCGTACCCAACATTTTTTGGTTACTTTTAGTGGTATTGACTCTGAACTCAATTTGTATGTATGCGATAGTTGACAGTTAAGTCTAAGAATTTCTGTGTTCTGCTTTCATATGGTATATACTCACTCCGTTCCAAAAAGGATGACTTCCATTTGTGCAAAAGTGGATGTACCTAGATAGATACATCCACTTTTGCACAAATGGAAGTCACCCTTTTTGGAACGGAGGGAGTACTTGATGTGGTCATTTTAGGCTGGCACCGGATATGCTACAACATATGAAACTTGTATGGTCTTTAGGTTGCATTTTGCTGATAATCAGCCTATGAACTAAACCATCGTGTCTGTCTAGTACCCCTTATACTTATTTATCATTTTTATTTGCATTTCAGTCACAACGAAAGCATTTTCTGACAAGATTTATGAATTAGATACCACAAGTCTAGAGTATTTGTTATCAGTAGAAACTACTTGAGGTTAAAGTTGTATGCTCTTGTAGGATCTTAAACTCACAAGATGATCCGAACCTAGATACAACCGTCTGTCTTATTGCAATTTAATTTCCTGTCTACTGACGTGTTCTCTCCTTGTTTGCAAAGGCTGAATTTGATATGCTATCTGAAGATTTTTCTGAATGTCTGACTGACTTGGGCATGTCAGGTACATTTACCTAACCAATTCCTTTTTTTAATATGGTACGAGCACAGCATGCAAAATGCACTGCTATTTGAGTGAGGCACTGTTCAATATTGCCATTAGTTTGAGTCATCTGTACTTGACTAGGAAGTTTATATCACTTCACCTTAAGTTATTCCATTGAATATACCTTATTTAGATTATGGACCGTGTTGGTACTTGGTAAACTCACTAAAATTTCCATATTTTATATATAGATCATGGAACATTGGACAGATGCTCAGTTAGATTTTATTTGCAGTATTGAAGCTATGATGCTTGCCCACATGAGCACCGATACGTTTCATAATTTACATTGTCAATATGAAACTCTTTATGTATGAAAGAATGATATATTGTTTTCAGGGGGCTTTCCTTTGATTGGAAACATATGTTAAGTTTGCTTCTTAGAGAACTCTTGCTATGTTTATATTGAGCCACACAGGATCCTCTTGGAAAGAATATAATTCTAGAATAATAAAGTGTATCTGTTTCTTTGTGATGAATCATATGCAGTAAACTATGGTCATGGGCAGTTTACCCTTTTTTTGTTAGGTTGGCTTTTCCTGACCTCTTTTTTTTGGCATGCACAAGGGGATCAATAACTTGCAAGAGTCAGAGCTCAACCATCTCGATTTTTTTCTTATAGATTCTGCTTAGGGTTCTATCCTTTAGTAACATCGACATTTCCACTCTTTCGTATTCCTGAAATGCCATGATGTTTCTTCTAGAGAATTCTGACATGTTCATGTCTTTCTTTCTTGTTGTTTCCAAAAATATAGCAAATTTATTTGTCAGTAAGCAACGTTTTTCTATGGCTAGTCTTGCTAGTTTTCGATATGTTGATTAGACTACTTCTAGGCAGGGTCTATGCGTCGAACGGAAGAGCTTTGGGTTGACAAGTACAAACCACAATCATTGGCAGAGCTTGCTGTCCACAAAAAGAAGGTTGATTACTTTTTCTTTGTACATATTGTTTATATTGTTGCTTTTTATTCAATTTCTGAATGGCCTGCTCGGTCTAAGTTCTAAGGTACTGCAGTTATGGAAATTTATTTTCCCATTTTGACCCATAGTTTCAACTATGCAAGCTTCCTGGCCTTCAAACATTTCCTCTGTCAGGGTGTTGATGTATGCTTTGAACTTATTTACAATTAAGTGTCACCATGCACATAATCAAGGTTTATGAGTCCAAGAGTTGAGTTCAGTCAATGGGGTCCCTATTCTGGTACTGGACTACTCGATTACTAGTCTTTGACTATAGTTGCTACAAATACTACACTACTAGTCTACTACGCTACAAGATTTGGAGTAGGGAGGCAAAAGTACATGGCTACATGCTGAGTCAGAAGCACGCTATCTTGCCACCAGATTATCAGAAGTAAATCATAACTTCATAAGCAGATAAGCTGCACAAATCAACACAAGTTCATGCTGCGGCTACTAGATATTACTCATTTAACCACCTATTGCTAGTCTGCTACACACTTGATTATACGGAACACAGTGGGACTTGAGAGGCAGGAGAGGTATGGCGAGCAGAGCAGGAGGACGAAGAGGAGGAGAGGAGCAGAGAGCAGAGCTGGAGGAAGGAGAGGAGTGGATGCACTGATCTGAGCCCTGATCTTGGTGCTGACGGCGACGTTCAATAGCCCCTACACCAGACAGCGGTTCGATTTGAGGGAGGCAGGGAGCTGTGGTGGATACGTGGGCTCACTAGGATGCATATCTCCTTCAAAGAGAGCTCAATCTGACGTAGCACCCTATCGAACTGCACAGTGAGTCGAGTGTCTAGTTACATTAGACCAGTCAGGCAGTCACAACCAGTCAAATTTGTGTAGTAAAGATGTCCAGTTGAGACCTATGTACCGACTCATAGACTAGTCGAGTTACCCTTCATCATTGCATAAAATAGAGTAATGTTTGAAAAACAACAGGTTTAATGTACAAACTGTCACACACCTACACTTTTAACTTTAAGGACCGATGTTACAGGCCTGCAGATTTATGGGTATATTGTATCAAATTGCTATAGGTTTAACCATGCACTAAATTTCCCATCCGATGAAAACCCTCTGGACAATGTATGTAGTGAAGATATTGCTTAGTTTTGGTTTTAAAGATGGTGTATATGTTGCTTTGGGTATAGTATGACTGGTTTCAGTGAAGATATTGCTCAATTTTTAACCACGTTGGCATCATGAGGTGGCAACAGGGGTGGGGTACTAAGTGGGTTTTATTGTTGTGTGGAACGGGCGCATCGTTACTGAGAGGCTGCAGGATGCTCCATATGTACTCAGACCGGGATTGGAAATTTGGCATGTGGTGATTAATCCTATAGTCTACAGCTATTTCATACAAAATGGCCCTTCATGTGTTGTTATGTAAAATTTGTTCTGAAGTATGTACTTTTGTGATAGTTTGTACATTACGCTGTACTTGTGTGAAAGTTTACCCTTTAAAGTATGAACGCAAACTTTCTGTGTGTAACATACATCTGTCTTCTTGTAGGTCGAAGATGTAAAGAAATGGCTGGAAGAAAAGTTGGAGGCACCAAAGGTGATTTTTCTTTGAATCCATGCCACTGAATAGCCAAAGAATTGTCTGCTTAGTGGTATATGTTTGGATAATCTGCACATTCACTACTAGGGTCATGTACTTAATATTTATATTTCAATTGAGTCTAAATCCACAAACCTTACAAGTAAGTATCAAAATGATCTGATTGATGTATTTCAAGGTTGTATTAAGTGCTAGGCGCTGATTGAGCCCTTTTCAGAAGGATTAAAGTGCTAGGCGCAATTAAGCGCAAGGCGTTTTCCTCCGCTCAGCGCCTAAGCGAGCTTAATAATGCACCTAAGCATGTTTTTTATTGATTACTTTAATTGGTAGCTAGAATGATTACTGAAAGAGTATTTTCCACATCTAGTCATGAAAATCTTTCAACTTGACTCGTTCAGAACCAGCACAATGCTGCACATGATGGTGAGAAAGAGATTAGAAATTTAATTTTCCCAAATATCTTGCACTTTAAACTTGTAGGCATGAACTATTTACTGTTTCTTAGTTTTATATAACTGTTTGTTAGTACTATTTTTCATAATAGAGAAATGATGACAGTGCAAATACAAATCATGCAGGGAACATTTGGAGGGTTGAGTCTTGTCCTTACTGGCCAAGCTGGTGTTGGAAAATCTGTATGTCCTTTCTTGATGCTAGTATTCTACTATTCTCACTTTATTTTACACTAATTTATAGGTGGGCCCTAAACAGTCAACACCACGTCACAAATTTTATTGAATCAGTTTTGAATATAGCTGTTTGGGTCTGCTGGGCATGATATGGCACAACATGAACCCAGTGCCACTCGACCTGTTGAAAATCCAACCCATCTTGGGTAATAGCCGATCCAATACAGGGTAGAAGTTGTTTAAAAAAGAGATTTCTCTCTCAACCTAACACAATATACCCTGTATGCTGGTGGGCTGATAGTTGACACAAATGCTTCCTTCAACTGTCTCCATTCGATAGTTCACACAAATTCTTCCTTCAACTGTCTCTACTCTAACAATTTTCTTCTGGGTTTGTGGCAATTCTTTAGTGACACCTCATTTCCCCAGGAGGATGTTCGTTCTTAATGCTTAAGCTAAGCTAGTAAGCCAAGAGTACACATGTTCAATCATAAATACCAATATTTCACAGTTGAGAACTTTAGCAGTTATGGCATTCTGTTGAAGTACATTAGCTTAGAAGTGATAATTGACTGTTTGTTCCTTACTATAGGCAACTGTCAAAGCAATCGCTACTGAGATAGGAGCCGACTTATGTGAGTGGACAACCCCAGTACCAACACTTTGGGCTGAGCACGTGCATGCTAATTCAGGTAACCTATCCTTGATGTCTAAAATTTCTTCCTTACACTGCAAACTGTTTGCAGTTTAACCTTCTGATAAGAGCGTGGTAAAAGTCTATACCTAAATAGTGCAACCGTCTTTCATTTTGAATAATTTAGTCTTTCCTTTTTGATAATCATTTGAAGGACTTAAGTATGTATCCAAGTTGGAAGAATTCGAGAACTTTGTGGAGAAGATAAGGAAATACTCATTGCTTTCTCTGACCAGCACTGGAACCCAAAGAAAGCTCGTTATCATTCTGATTGATGACATCCCTGTATCAAGTGGAAAGGCTTCTTTTGCAAGATTGGGGAAATGTTTAACAGGTCTAATTCAAAGTACACAAATACCAACTGTCATTTCACTGACTCACTATCACAAAAGTGAGGCTAATGATACATCAATGTGGAACTCCGAGGAACTTGAGTCCTTACTTCATGGTGCTGGTGCTCATAAGGTACATTTGTCTAGTATATGTACAACTGCAGATTTTGTTTGTCCGCTTTGACTATTCATAATGACAGTTTTGATCATCGTAATGGCAGCTTTGAAACTGTTAATTTCTATGCAGATTATTTTCAATCCTGTAACTATAAGCTCTATCAAGAAAATTCTTTCTAGAATATGCAAACAAGAAAGCTCTGGCACAACTGAAGAATTAGTGCATCAGATCGCTACATCTAGTGGAGGTGATATCAGACATGCGATAATGTCTCTTCAATACTACTGTCTTAATCCAAGAAGGCTAAATTCTGCATTGGCAAGAAATTCTACTCTGCTGGATTTAAAGGGTTATGGTACTCTAGCCCCAGGGCATGATTGCCTCAGCTCTGCAATACCTTCTTCATGTGGAAGGGATGAGACACTTACATTATTTCATGCATTAGGGAAGTTTTTGCACAATAAAAGGGAAATTGATGGTGATGCCAATAACGGTATGTAATAATTACACCATCTTCTGTACAATCCTCTTCTTGACTTTGGTACCTTTCAGACATTCATGTGCTGTATGGTTTATCAAGACTCAGATGCACCGAATCTCTCTTTGTTTATTAAACCAGCATATTGTGATTAAAATTGCCACGCACAATATTTGCTTTGTTTTCTATAGGTTTTATTGTGTAAACATATTCATTCACATTTCTTTTGGTTAACTTGTTTGAACCAAATGGAATTCCATCTGATCTGCTAGTGCATTTTCTACACTAGTTGTGCATATTGTTTATTTGAAAGTGACCATCCGTACTTATCAGTTCATCAGATCTATTTTTATCATATAAGTTCCATGCAAATTTACTTTTTTTATTGTTTCTCCTAGAATTTTCTTGCCCTCTTTGGCTATATCATTGGTACATGGATCAGCACTCTTCAAGTTCCTGTGTGCTTTTCATTTTCAGTAGTTTCATCTTCCTAATTTATGATTTCTAATACTTTGATTCCCATGCTCACGAGTTTCACATTTTCTGTTAGTGCACCGTGGTTTCTGGCTACCAGCACTACATCTACTTTGTACCTTTTTCTGGATTAACAATTAATTTATTATTTGAGTGTGTAGTTGTTTAGCAGTTATGTAGAACCAAGCTTTTGGTCTCTAAACCTTGTGATATTTAAGCTGTAGATCTGGACTCATTTTCGCTCAAAGAACAGCTAAGAAGAAATCCACTAAAAATGGATGTTCCAGAGATGATTCTTTCTCAAGCACATGGAAAAGTACGGACTGTTGCTGACTTCCTATATGAAAATGGTAAACAATAGAGTTCTAGTGAAGGCGTACTATAGAATAAGCTCTGGATCTTACCTTACATGTTCTCTTTATCTTATGCTTGTTTTCGTACTTGATTTTACATGGTAGGCATCATTGGATATTATGGAGTGATTTTTTTCTGAGAAAATGCAAAGGACCTTTCCGTTTCATTGCATTGAAAAGGTAGAGTTAGGAAAAACTACAGGGTGAATGTATGAACTATCATAAACATACCGGTTAAAGAATCAATTTCACAAAGCTACATATTTAAGGTCCAAATCGCTTGTCCCTTGATCCAACAAGCAATTGTCAGCATGGAAATGTTCAAGATTTTTTTCACTATGACATATGTGTGCACCGTAAAGCGTCTAGTTTTCAGAATATAATTGCCCCATAAATCTATAGTTTTGTGAATTTGGTCCTTAAACCTGTATATTTATGAAAGTATGTACATTAAACATTTTCGCAAAATTTAACCTATGTTGCACATTTGGATCTGATGCTCGTTAGTGAAACAGTTATTCTAGAACTTCTAGAAATAGGCCTATTGCTGTTTTAACTAAACATGCTGCATTTCGGTCTCGCGTATGAACATGTATCCATGAGCCATTTGATTAGTACATTCTAATATGCCTAAATTCAAGTTTTGTGGTGCATGAATGAGGATGGTATAGATTTACATGCATGATTCTCTTGTACCCCGACTGTGAATCTAGAAAATAGTGTGCTCAGTTATTGATAATTTGTTCTCCCTTTTAATGAATTGGTAATTGGTATTTTACAGCTCTTGATTTCATCGACCATGATGCTATTGATGACGCATGGGTTGTGATGTCATATTTGAGTGATGCAGACTGCCTTCTTGCTGGTAGTCCAATCACATCGGCTCGTTGGATTGTAAATGAATCAAACGAGTCAGATAGCATGTCACAGCTTATTGGAGCATCTGTTGCAGCACGAGGAGTTCTTTTTGGAAATGCACATGCCTCACCCTCAAGGTACTTGCTTGTCAATATGATAATTTCTTTGAAGGATTCTGAGCTAACATTTTTTTGCTCTTATTTGGCCTAAGCAGATGGCATACAATCCGTAGCCCAAAGGTTTGGCAAATTGAGCGTACATTTCGATCCACGAAGGTAAATCTGACACCATGCCATCTTTCATGCATTTAGCTTGATTGTAATTTGGAAAAACGAGTTACTGTACTGTATGTTCTCCATTTTCTTCCTTTTGTCTGCCATAATAATGAAGAAACGTTGTGAGCATCACTATGTTCCTGTACTGTCTTTCTTTTGAAGTCAATCGTCCCAGAAATTCTTTGTATGCTCTTGAGGCATTCAGATGCTCATCATCTGAACATATAATAAATCTTGTTTTACTTTAATGTTGAACCGTGTTGATGAAAACTTCGTAGTAGTACTTTAAGATCAGTGTGGTGGTGATTAATTTTACATCTTCATTCTGCTCATCTTTGTCATCTGGTATCTGATGATCTGCATTTTCGTTTTGTTGGGAACAATGCAGGATCAGATATTTACAGAGAGATTTGATTGTTCAAGTACATCTGGTTCTCGCAACTTCTCCGACGTAGTCACCGACTTCAGGCCTTTTGAGAGATGGATAGGCCATCACAGTGATATGCCTAGAAGCAACTCCTCGCACCATGATGTAGGAGGTCGCCGGAACTTGATTGGTAATCTTGATGGTGAAGGAAATAACTCTGAGGAAGAGGAAGATGCATAGAGGAATGCTAAGACCACGCTGATATAGTTCATATCAGATCTAATCTAGCTGCACACTGATCAGTAGAGGTCTGTAGGAATCTGTAACATGTAAAGCTCCAGGATAATACCTGGGTGGCTGGGTCATGCGTTTTTGGCCATCTGTTATTCCTGCGCAGCTCAATGGCCTTAGTTGCCTACTGTTCCGGCTCGCTTCCATTTTCAAACTCTGTACAGTAAGTAAGCTGAGCAATTGCGCTGCGCGCGTGTTATGCAGGTGAACCTAACCGCAGTGCGCGTTTGGCTGGGCACCAACATGTGTGTCAGATGCGGTCTGACCTGAACAAAATCTCAGCTGTTGGCTTAAGGGCAATGTGATCCCACGACCAAGAGAATCCTGGAACACATTAGTTTATCGCTAGTCAATCCAACACGTAAAGTTTAATCATCTTCCAACGAACGGAAGATTCTGAGAATCACATCGTCACCGCCACCGGGCAACCGGTAGAAAAGAAGCAGGGGAGCACGGACCGACACACGAAACTCTCCCGTCTGTCATCACATCATCACCCGCCACGATCCTCTCCCCGCCCATCATCGAATGCTTCGCCGCCCCGTCGTGGTCGGTGCTCGAGCCCTCCTCGCCTGAGTATTCTTCCCCGCCGCCTGCCCGGCGGATCGAATCGCGCCTACCTGTCTAACTCGTGATCTCGCCTCCAGCGCGCTTCGTCGAGGACGTCGGGTCCGGCTGGCGGCGGCGGGCGGCGGCCATGTTCTGGAAGGACAACAGCGCCCGGAGCAGCAGCAGCAGCGGCGTGGGCCCCTTCGGCCAGGTGCGCGTCCTCGTCGTCGGCGATTCAGGTCCGTCCCCTGCCTCACGTCTGTGACTCGTCGAACCTCTGGTAGTTGGCGAATGCTATTGCTATGAGATTGTCAAACGCAAATTAGGGATGTGTTACCGATGACTTTGATGGACCGTCAATTGGTAGGTGCCAGGTTCAACCTTCATGAGTACTCGGGATCACGATATGGTGAAGAAATCGAGTATATAGATTGCTTGAATCATGTACTCCGACTTCATCTTTCTGTTAACCTTTCCTGCTTGGATGTGGGTGTGATTGGGCTGGCATTTGGTCACTATTATCACAAGACTGATGGAGTGGGAGACAATAGTCGCTAGCCCTGTACATTGGTTTGCCTTCTAGGCATCCCGATTTTCCTAGAAATCATCATTATACAGAGCCAGTGAAATCACATGCAAAAGTTTGAATGTTTTGTCGGTGGTTTAGTGCCCCCAATTATTCATCAGGCACGTTCCTCATTGCCTTACACTAATAAAAGCAGCTTTGCACTTTGGCTAGTTGGCTGGTAGTGCATCGTCGTAAGCTGCATCATCTGAACATAGATTAGTCGAGACGTTCAATCGATTTACTTGGATCGTCAAATGGCCATCTGTACAAAATTTTAAGTAGTTTTCCAGAGAGCAGTTCTTCTAGAGCACTTCATAAATCTACAGTTCCCTGTTTGCCACTGCAGAGCTTCTATTACTTTTATTCATCATCGTCGCGGGAACATTTCTATATTATCACAGTTATCTCTCCGTCAAGACCCAGTCGTCAAAGACCTATGTGCCCCTAAATTCACACAATAAGACGCGAAATCAATTAATCAAAATCCATTCTGTGCCACTTGTATTAATGCTGCAGTTTTTTCTACCCTACTGCCTATTTCCCCCTAAATACAGTAAGCACGCCAATAAGTTCCAGAAAATTAAAAGGATTTGTTTTTGCAAAGCAACCTTCTACTGGATTTTCTATCCTTTTCCTATACAAGTTACTCTGTTACACCACTATGTTAGTATGGTTACGGGCTGCAACATTCCGTATGCTCCTGGAGAATCGGTTGTTAAAACAATCACACATCACATGCCATGCTGTTGTACGCTGCTGAATATGTTTTTTCAGCTCCATACATTGCCCTTATCTCTCTCTGTCAGGTGTCGGTAAATCTTCACTGGTGCATCTCATCTTAAATGGTTCTTCTATTGCTCGACCAGCTCAGACAGTAGGATGTGCAGTGGGCATTAAAGTAGGTAGTCATGTTTTGTGCTGTCCCCACTTGTTCCATTTGCATTCTGTATCTACTTACACTGTCACTGTTATTATTTCAGCATGTTACTTGTGGAAGTGCAGGGGGGTCCTATAATAACATCAGTAATGATGCTGAAAGGAACTTCTTTGTTGAGCTTTGGGATGTCTCAGGGCATGAACGCTATAAAGCTTGTCGTTCGATTTTCTATACACAGATCAATGGTAAATGATGCTTTTCTCTTAATTACCAGTGTTTTACTGCTCTGCATCTTTGTACCCATTAAGGCATATCTTTAGCAATTTGTTACAGGATGAGCAAGCTGACCTATTTTAGTCAGTATTTGACGCCAAAAAAAACTGTTCAAGGGAATTACTCCTTATTATATTTTGCAACTGCTAATGCCTAAATCCTGAGATGTAATCCATGACAGCTCTTTTTGTATGTGTTTTAGTGCTTCAGCTTGTTCTCCAGTAGTTATGTCAGCTGGTGAAACCTCTTAGAAACTTCTGTATTTTTTCTAGATCCGTAAACAAAATAGTTGTTGCGTTTCTTATTAAATTTACAAATACAACATTCACCGTACCCGATGTTATCTGTCAGGTGTCATATTTGTTTATGACCTCTCCCAGAGGAAGACCAAGACAAATTTGAATAAATGGGCAGTTGAAGTTGCGGAAACAGGCACCTTTTCAGCTCCACTTGGATCTGGTGGACCAGGAGGACTTCCAGTGCCTTACCTTGTAATTTCTAATAAAGTGGATCTTGTTCCAAAAGATGGCACTGGAGTCAGAAACGGAAGTATCGTTGATGTTGCCCGTCAATGGATTGAAAAGAGAGGTCTTCTTTCGTAGTGAAGAACTTCCACTCACAGAAAGTTTTCCCGGGAACTCTGGTCTAAACTCGGTTAGGTTTCTTGTTGAAGAATTTCTACTGATATCTTTCTCTACATGCAAAATTCATGTTCTGTTATGGAACTTTTTCATTCTGTGTCGTTTTAGTTATTTTTCCCTCGAAGACGTATCCAAACGTTACAGTTATTTACTTATGTCTTGCATAATTGCAGGCTGCCAAAGAAGCAAGATATGATAAAGAAGCTGTGATCAAGTTTTTCCGCATGGTTTGTTTATAATTGTTTCATTGATTTGTTTTCCCTGCACTTCCTATTTTCATCTGCTAATGCTGTTGAAAAATGCATCTTTCAGTTGATCAGGAGAAGATACTTCTCGAACGAGTCTGCTGCCCCAAGTCCCTGGTCTCTTACTCCAAGGGAAGATAACATCCTTCCAGTAGTGGCTCTCAAAGATGATGCTGATACCTTTCAAAGGAAAAGGTGAGCGTGCCTACACATTAGCTCCCCACTCAAAGAAATCCAAACGCATACTTACAAATAAATGGACATGAAAGTACAAAGGAGAGCAATTTGTTCACCTGGGGCACAACTCTGACCTGAAACATGTATAGTTGCACTTACACACCAAATTTTGCAGCTATAGCGGGGAGGACTATAAGTTCAGTGGAGTACCGCCACTGCCAGCACAGAGGAACCTCACACCACCACCAACTCTAGATCCACAGCTGCCGGTGTTTTCTTCAGATAACTACAGATATCACAGATACTCCTCACCATCGCTTACTGACATGAGCAGCAATAGAGCAGGCCGTGAACATTTTAATGTATAATACAGTGGATGAAAAGATTTTCATGGACTTTACCTTCAACCTGCGAAACGCATATAGCATCTGCTGCCTTGGTGTTGGATTCCAGCTGGTGTCATGAACCACCTGATGCCTTGCTTTGCAGCATATGGAAGGTGCCAGGTTGGTCTTCCCTGTTGTCCCGATGTCTAGCTGATTGCTAGTGGGCGACTCTTTTATTCCTTTTCTTCCATATCTATTCATTCAAGACACAGTGATCAATTGTTTTTTCTATTATGCAAGTCCTATCCTGGTTCGAAACATACACAGTAAGAGAGCAAAGGAGAATGAAAACTGTACATTGACATAGCTTAGATGCATTTTAATGTTCTAATTTATGTAACTTATACATTACGAATTGGAGCGGCAGAAGGTTCTCAGGGCCTTTTGGGATGTAAGATTTTAAAAGGAGAAATAGGAAAACATACTAATAACATGTCATTGTTTGAGTAATGCGTTCAGTGTAGTGTGCATTAGCGTCTACTTGTACTGATTCCAACATGAAACAATACCAAAAGAATTGATCAAAAGCTGTTATCTGTAAAAGAATTGGTTTTAATATTATGTGTTAATTGGGTAAGCAAAGAGGAAAGAGTGGCATGAAGCGAGCCTAGAGATTGCCGGTGGCAGTACTAGACAAGGTAGCACGAGCTGCAAAAACGAAGCTGGGCGTTGCTTTCCTTGATCCGGACAACAACGGCTTCATGTGTTGGAACAATCTACTCCCTCCATTTAAAATTAAGAAGTTTGAGATCAATTCTATCTAAAATATTTTAGTATATATGACATCAAATGTATATATATACATAATATGAAACTATATTTTATGACACGTCGACTGAAATTGGTATGAATGTATGAAATAATTCGTGTATGGAGGACCTTGCAATACCCAAAATATTGATAAGGTATTATCAAATTATAAGGGTGGGGAAGATCCCTAACATATTTTAAAAATATATAACTTAATAAACAGGTGCAAATATCGTGCTCAATGCATGCCATTCTGATATGCATGAAAGAAAAAGGCCAAACTTATGAGTTCACCCAAGAGGACAAACCTCCAAGTTTGTGCATGAAAGCCAAAGGTTTGAGTCCACGTATGAGAAACAAAAATGTGAGTATGCTCATGGCTGGTTCGACCACGCAAGTGAAGCTCTCTCGTGGATTCGTGACGGATTCGTGAAGCAACGCGTCATGTGCTGGAGGTAGTAACGTGTCCAGAGCTGGAACGGTGGTCAGTCCAGGTGTTGACAGAATAAAAGCATGCATGATCCTCTCGCTTCTATATAAGAGCAGAAACTGAACACTTCGAGGCACAGGAACAGAAGCTGCAAGCGTACTGCGAGAGATAGATAAGTTCGTGTTTGTACTACTACTAGCTAGATTTTCATTTCCCACTTTATACATATTGTAGTCCTGGACAAGAGGGTGAGCTTGCACTGGTGTAAGGTAATTTAGCCTCTTTTTCTTTTTGTTCAGGGCTTCGCGTAAGGGAAAGCCGTATGTAAGTATGGTTGCTCTAATAAAGTGGGTTCCTTTACAATTTCGGTCTAGTTGTACGATGCATGTTTTATGCTAATGATCATATAGGAGAAACCTCTACTTGTAGTTCTTGTTTAAGCCTAGTGAGGCCTCGTAAAGAAATGAAGCCGTAGAGAAGTGTTCCCTTCGGATGAAACTGCCTGGGAAGACGGTAAAAATATATTCATACAATTACAATCTGGAGCAGTAAAAGGTAATTTATCTTTGTTGAATATAGCCTGCAATGCATATGGTGAGTATCAAGTAGGGATATCACAACCACTTCACACCGTCGGCCGAACCATTGCCCGCCCAAATATCCTACAAAACACACATAAAAATAAATTTAGAATTTAATAATCTTAATTAAGTTAATCTAAATTTCGAATTTATAATAATATAATTTTTAATACTAATTAATTTTGAATGCTAGCTAATATTGGTTTATATCCTAATCAATATCGTTAATACCTTAATATTTTTGTGTTTATCTGTGTGTTGGTATCAGAGCAAGGTTGAACCATTGAAAGGCTAAAATATTTGAACCTAGAAGTTAGCGCAGGTAAGGTTGTCAATATTAAAGATAATATTAATATAAGGTGCATAATAAATCCACTTGAAGACCATACTTGGTATACATCTCATAGCCAGTTGAATATACTTGTTGATTTGATCTACAACTTTTTAATATCCAAGTTTCCAAAATTTAGAAAATGTAATGGATGCTATGGAAATGGATTTAGGTAAAGGAAAAAGAAGTGGATACCGAGAAACCACGGTAAAAAATGAAGGAGGAAGAGATATGACTACATCAGCATCTATTTCAGGGGACCCACGACCTGTAAGTTAGACGGTAGGGTCTACATCAGTATATGTTTGAATCTAGAGAATAAATTGACAATCTGAGATAAGAAATGGTAGGGTCTACCTGGTCCGGCTTTTCCTGTGGCATTGTTGCCTTTCCTGTACCTCGACGGAAGAGTGTTCTTGACATCTTAGTCTTGCCAAGATTTTTTGCGTGCTCCATCTTTGGTACAAAGTAGATCTATTTTTTGATAGTGTAGGAATAAGAGGGAATTTTTTTGGCTGATGAGAAAATATGGTTTAGCTGCAGACGTAATGTCCATATATATAGTGCTGACAATCTATAGGAGTCTATGTGGATATGTACTGGAGCCTACGTGGTATCCATGTGTACGCACATCTACTCTAGGGTGACAGGTCGATGGTGATGTGGTGGTCATGCAGGGCATGCGGCAATTCTCAAGTGGATATGCATGTAGTCTGTATAGGTTTGGATGTGCATGCACGTAGACCATGTACAGAGCTGATTTTTCAGAGGTTGTCTCTATATTAGTACTTGACTCGAAAGTTTAACTTTTCTTTGGAGTCTTTTCTGTATTCGAAGTAGCAAGTGTCTTGGCTGCTTAGATCAAAGTTTTAACGTTTCTTTAGAGTCTATCGTAACGATTTTGGGGGGGGGGGGGGGTGGAAGGGCAGAAGGAGGAGGGGGTGAATAGGTAAAATAATTACGGTTAAGCCTTGAATAAATATGTAATAAAACTAGCATTTAATTTAATTATCAAGCCAAAACCCTAAACAATCTAGGTTCACCTATGTGCACCAACAACTTATGTAAACGAGTTAATAAAATATGCATGTGATAGCAAGATAGATAAGTTCAACGACAACAACCTATGGTAACGAAGTCTCTCTTGATGTGAAAAGTTTGTGTGGAAGTGGAAGTAGTTTGCATAAATTTAGCAAGTGTATCTCTCGTGTTCCAATACAGCACATCATGATCCAGTTCTCAGGCGACAGCCACTTTGGCTAAGCTTTGGTCATTATCTACAAGGAAAACTGGATTCTGTTGAGCATATGCGCCACTATCGCTGCAAACAAAAGGGCTTTCGCCTCTAAAGCGATAGACTCTAAAGGAACGTTAAAACTTTGAGTCAAGCAGCCAAGACACCTGCTAGTTCGAATACAAAAAATTCTCCAAAGAAAAGTTAAACTTTCGAGTCAAGTACAAAAGACAACCTCTGAAAAATCAGCTCTGTACATGGTCTACGTGCATGCACATCCAAACCTATACAAACTACATGCATATCCACTTGAGAATTGCCACATGTCCTGCATGACCACCACATCACCATCGACGTGTCACCTTAGATTAGATGTGCATACACATGGATACCACGTAGACTCCAGTACATATCCAAATGGACTCCTATAGATTGTCAGCACTATATATATCGACATTACGTCTACAACTAAACCATATTTTCTCATCAGCCAAAAAAAATTCCTCTTATTCTACACTATCAAAAAATATATCTACGCCGTACCAAAGATGGAGCACGCTAAAGATCTTGGCAAGACTAAGATTTCAAGAATACTTTCCAACGAGGTTCAAGAAAGGCAACAATGCCACAGGAAAAGCCGGACCACGTAGAACCTAGCTTTTCTAATCTCAGATTGTCAATTTATTCTCTATATTCAAATAGATACTTACAGACCCTACCGTCTAATTTACAGGTCATGGGTCCCCTGAAATAGATACTGATGTAGTCCTATCTCTTCCTCCTTCCTTTTTTACCGAGGTTTCTCGGTATCCACTTCTTTTTCCTTTACTAATACCTAAATCCATTTCCATAGCTTCCATTGTATTTTCTAAATTTTGAAAACTTGGATATAAAAAAGTTGTATATCAAATCAACAAGTATATTCAACTGGCTATGAGACATATGCCAAGTATGGTCTTCAAGTGGATTTATTCTGCACCTTATATTAATATTATCTTTAGTATTGACAACCTTACTCACGTTAACTTCTAGGTTCAAATAGTTTAGCCTTTCAATGGTTGAACCTTGCTCCAATACCAACACATAGATAAACACAAAGATATTAACAATATTGATTAGGATATAAAACAATATTAGCTAACAAATTCGAGATTAATTAGTATTAAAATAAATTTAGATTAGCTTAATTAAGATTATTAAATTCTAATTTTATGGGTGTTTTGTATTATCTTTGGGCTGGCGAAGCCAATAGTTCGGAGCCAATAGTTCGACCGACGGTGTGTGCAGTGGTTGTGATACCCCTACTTGGTACTCACCATATGTGTTGCAGGCTATATTAACCTTTAGCTACTCCTGATTCTAATAAAAAATGTTCTTACCGTCTTCCCAGTCAGTTTCATCCGAAGGGAACACTTCTCTACGATTACATGTTCTTTACGAGGTCTCACTGGGCTTAATTAAGAACTACACATAGAGGTTTCTCCTATAGGATCCCTAGCATAAAAATACAAATCATATAACTAGACTGGAATTGCAAAGGAACTCACTGTATTAAAGCAACCATACTTACATATGGCTTTCCCTTTTGGGAAGCCCCGAACACAGAGAATACGAGGCTAAATTATCTTACACCAGTGCAATCTCACCCTCTTGCTCAAGAACTAAAATATGTATAAAGTGGGAACGGAAAGGTAGGTAGTAGTTCTATAGACACGAACTCCTCTCTCTCTCGCAGTACGCTTGCAGCTTCCGCTCCCGATACCTCAAAGTGTTCAGCTTCTGCTCCTTATATAGGAGTGAGAGGTTCATGCATGCTTTTATTCTGCGACACCTGGACTGACCACCGTTCCAGCTCTGGACACATTGCTAGCTACAGCACATGACGCGTTTGCTTCACAAATCCACAAGAGAGCTTTACTTGCATGGTTGAACCAGCCATGAGCATACTCACATATTTTTTCTCATACGTGGAATCAAATCTTTGTCTTTCATGCACAAACTTGTAGGTTTGTCCTCTTGGGTGAGCTCACAAGTTTAGTCTTATTCTTTCATACATACCGGAATGGCATGCATTCACGAGCATGATATTTGCACCTGTTTATTAAATTCTATTTTTTAGAATTTTTTTTGGGGAGGGGGGGTCTTCCCCGCCCTTATAATTGATAATACCTTATCCGTTTTTGGGTATGGCATTTTTCTCTAGATTTATTCAAACTTGAACAAAGTTAAAAACTTCAATTAATTTGGAAACAAGGGAGTATTCTCTAATCCTAGTTTTTTCTTCGAAAAGGAGGATAACCCCGCCTCTAGATTGGATGCCCACAAAAATATATTTTTCATTACTCAACAGTCAGCCAAAAACTGGCATCGAACCCAAACAAATCAACACCCCCCCTCCTCTAAAAGAGTAAAAACCCGCATGCTTTGCGACATTAACACCATCACACTACCACTAAACTATGGTAGAAGACCAAAACAAACGAAAATTACATGACTCCTACGCCAAGCCGACGAGAATAGATAGCCACACATGTCTTGATGATGACAAGTCAAATCATAAGCTGATCTCGGGATTCGCATCCCAGAGCCAAGCTTTGACCCACCACTTTCAACAAGGGAACGACGCGGGTGCACATGGACATTGCTTGATAAGTGATTTAATGTTTCCACTGGAGTGCACATACTAGCCATTAAAGCCGTCTCTACCATCACCACTTGACCGACTAAGGACTCCTCGCTATTCGGATGTCACCGGAGGAGATATTAGAAGCTGGTGATATCCCATAGCATCACTCTTCAAGTATTGTTGCGCCACCTTCGGTCAAGTAGCAACATGCTTGACTTGATGCCTCTAGAAGATATGTCGTGTGTAACACCTGCAAAAGGCGTCATGCGTAGCACCTACTGGCCAGGCAGGACTTACTCCTCCGCAAAAGTCACCGTGTGTAGCATTTTCCAAGTCAGATCGAACCGATCTCGAATTGGATGGGGTGTCCCATACCGCCAATAAATAAAAACTCTACATTCCAGGAAGAGGACGTTCCATACTGCCATCGTTCTCGACACACAGAGTTGGGTCCATCACCAAGATACGAATACCGTAACTTCCACACAACCATGGTGTCTGTTGTCGCCAAGAGCAGGGCCGTCGCCAAAATTCCGAAACTCCTTTGTCACCAATATAGAGCATATGCAACCACAACGCGCCACACATTGGACATGAGTGGCATGCAGTCGTAGTCGCCGTCACCTAGACGTTGCAGTGAGACCGCCACCCAAGATGCCGGCAGATCTGGAAGCCACCCAAGATCTCCCGTGCCCAGCCCCCTTCCTCGCCTCCACAGCCCATGGCCACTGGGCCTCCACGGGAGCAGCACGAGCACCTCTGAACCCCACCCTCCTACATCAGTGCAGCACCATCCCACCACTAAGCCTCCCAGTACGGTCGAACAGTAAGATACCACACTAGTACAGAACGACACATCGGAAACCCCTCTATGGAAACGACACGAGTTAGGCGACGAGAATCGCGATTTTAGCGTTGCGGACGAGGCCTGGCAGAGGCTGGTCCGTCAACATTGGTTACGGAGGATTTTATATCTCCGTTACCAAAAGTATTGGCAACGGTCATAAATTCGTCTCCGTTTCCAATATGTATCTCTATGGCTACGGTTGTTTATGTATATCCGTTTGCGATGTGCTTGGGAAATTGCTGTTGCAAACTGGAAGCGCGCCTGTTCAATGCGGCTTAATTCACGAGGGATTGGAACCGCCTGCTCGACGCTAATAAAATGTGACTGGAACCGCGCGAAGCCAGGGAGGTCCCGCATTCTCCCCTTCGTTCTCTCCCACATTCTCTACCACACTAGCACAACCGCCATGGAGGAACCCTGGTGGCAGAACGAGGAAGTCCCGAGCGACGACGCGAGCGCTGAAGACCGTGGTGAAGTTCCATGGTGGGATCAAGACGGGCCGCCGGACTCGGACCCCGACGACCCAGACCCGCCATCTTCACACTCTGTAGAAGACGACTCCGACGACTCGGACCCGCCGTCTTCACGCGAAGGAGAAGATGACTCCGAAGAGGACGAGTCGCCGAGGAAGAGGAGCCGGAGGACCCGCCGGAGCCGTATTCTAGCCAGGAAGAATACGACGCCGCCGCCGCCGACGACGACGACGAGGAGGCGTCGGAGGAGGCGCCGGAGGAGGAGGCATCGGAGGAGGAGGCGCCGGAGAAGGACGCGCCGGAGGAGGACGCGCCGGAGAAGGAGGATCACGCTCCGGAGATGGAGGCGCGAGAGGAGGATTCGCCGGAGAAGGACGCACGGCCGGAGAAGGAGGAGCACGAGCCGGAGGAGGAGGAGGAGCACGCGCCTGAGGAGAAGGCAACCGGCAAGAAGCGACGCCGCGCCGCGGATGACAATGGCGCGGAGGCAGGGCGTAAGCAGAACAAGTAGAGTAGATAGTTAGTTCAATTTTATCTATCGATCCTTTGTAAGTAGGCCCAGTGTGTCAGTGAAGAAATTAGAGGAAACGGTTGTTTATCGCCTCCGTTTGCGATGTTATACTTTGTGCCATAAATGTGCCACTGCGGCAACCCTAACGCTCTCGCTCTCACTCTCACTCCACAGTCATAGTGTGGCGGCGGCTCCAGACCTAACCCTTATCTCGCAGATCTGAGCGGCGCGTCGGGCCGGCATCGCCGCCGCGCATCTTCCCCAGCGGCGCGTCGGCGCATCTTCCGTCAGCGGCGCGTCATGAGCCGCCGCGCATCCCCCCCAGCGGCTCGTCGGCGAGCCGCCGCGCATCTTCCCGAGTATGTCGCTGACGCGGATCTACTGGTCTATTGCCGTGCATCTTCCCCGGGTATGTAGCCGACTAGATCTTACATTTTGTTTAAAGTAGCACAGAAAACTTGTCTAGTATTTGAAGTCTAGTATTGTGTTCTGTCTAGTGCCGATGATGAATACACCCCTCGACACTAGATCTTACATTTTATTTAAAGTAGCATCTACCGATCTAGTATTGTAGTACTGTCTAGTATTGTAGTATTGTGTTCTGTCTAGTATTGTAGTACTGCCGATGATGAATACACCCCTCAACACTAGATCTTACATTTTATTTAAAGTAGCATAGAAAACTTGTCTAGTATTTGAAGTCTAGTATTGTGTTGTGTCTGTTTTTAGTACTGCCGATGATGAATACATCCCTCAATACTAAATCTTGCACTATTTTAAGTCTACTAGGGTAAATTAATTTCAACGCTTTGTAGTACTACCGATGATGAATAGATCCCTCACTACTAGTACTACCGATGATGAATAGATTAATTTCAACCCTTTGTCAACGTGCTAATCCTCGTTATGGTTTTGTGTAGCTAGTGTATGAAGTAATAGTATATTTCGGCGACAATGCATAAAAATGGTGAGGCAATTGAAGGTAACATCACCTTCAAGTTCTGCCTCCAAATCGTTTCGATCGGACCGCAAGCACACGGATATAGGCGCTTAAGGTGTAAACTGTTTTCATCTTAAATTGTATTTATGTCATGTAGCATCATATTTGGCTCTTTTCTAACTAGACATCCATGTATTTTATATGCAGAAACGCCATGCAGATCCAAACAAGCTTTAAAAGAGCTAAATACAAAGTGGGATCATATCCGTGAACCGTCGTGTTGTGACGTTTCGCTGCACTGTTCAAAACACTTTTTTAATTAAGAGTGTCTTGGACAGTGTGGCCGAAATGTCACAGCGGTGTCGTTATTATATTTCGGCGACACCGTCCAAGATGGAGCAAGCCTCAGTACGAAGAATTTGGCAAGATTAATTTGCTAAGGAGCCTTGCGAGCTCGGTGTGGTTTCTTGTTTTTAGTTTCTCCATCTATTTTGTGTATGTGTGTAGCAATTTGGCTGCAGATGTGATTTGGAGAAGCATGAAACCGCTATCGAGTCTTTTGCTAGGTCGATGTGATTTGGAGAAGAGTGGAGTGTCATAAAAGTTAAGTTTAGGGAGGCATGAGAATGATAGGATTAGCGAGGTATGTGTAACTCATCTTTTGATGCTATGTAATGATGACAATTCTTATATACGTTATGAATGGATTTGCTAGCAACTTTGTGCTTCTGCTGTGAGATTTTGAATGTCAATTGGCAACCGCATTGCTGCTGTAGGCTTCTGAAGAAATCTCAATGCAAACGAGTAAAATAGAATCTCCGTTACTGATGCACCGATACATCGGAAACGGAGATTGGTCGGCAACCGTAGCAACTTATGCCTCATCGGTGACGGTTTTTTGCCTCCGTTCCCGATGAGGTCCTTCACATCAGTCACGGACGCGGGGACACGACCTTTCTCCGTTGCCGAAGGGGTTTTTGGCCCGTTTCCGATGTGTCGTTCTGTACTAGTGCCATAGCCACCGCCCTGATTTCCCCCCTATATATAAACGCAGAGGAAGACGAGGAGAAGCCCCTCAACCACCGGCTCCTTCCTCTTTAGACCACCAAGAGACCAGATCCCGACCGCCACCATCACACGCATCGTGCGGCCTTGCCTCGGAGCAGCCTACGAGAGCGGTGACGGGAGGGAGGAGGGTGTCGGAGGAGGCCGACTAGGGTTCACCCCTCTGTCGCCAGAGGGAACGACTCGATACATGTAGAAATATGAGGCAACACCAGGACTAGATTGAGCTGGTATTCGGCCACTAGATCGCATAGAGGGCATGACTCTATATATGTAGAAATATGAAGCAACAATGCCAAGCACTAGATTGATCCGGTATTCTTTAACCCCGGTACCACTCTCATATTTAGCTAGTATAGTCATTCATAAATATTCATGACTGAGCTTCCATGCGTCATATAATTTGCCCCAAAACAACACCAAGAACAACTAGCTCGATCGGTTCCCTATTTTAGTTGAAGTACTAGATTCCGTGCCTTCAAAAAGCTAAAGATTGGTGATGGAAGATGAATTTGAAGAAAGCTGTAGAATAGACTATTCTTGACCGAATGAACACCTGATTTCACAACGGAATAGCAAACAAGCGACAGCATCCAATATTTTTCTAAGCACACAGGTTTATATAATTTCAAAGTCGCTTGTACATCACCGTATACAGTAGCAGTATTAAGTTCTTGATACAAGGTAATTCAAAAAACTCATACCTAGTCAAGAACGAGAACAATACTACTGTAGGCACGCGCACGCAGGCACTTAACGTAAACCCTAGGTTTCTACCACACAAAGCTTAATTAACACCTTCTTCTTCTTCTCTCCTGGACGTACGACTCCTCTTTTGCAGCGCGTCCATCCAACGACCACATCACGATCACTCCACCGACCATTGCTCCAGCATCACACGACTCTTCTTTTCTGTCTTCTAGTAATACATTTCTTTTCTACTTTTAGTACGTAGTACGTATTTTTCCCAGCCACGAAATAATAGTATTGGAGGGAAATAATAGCAGAGAAACGGCACACCGATAACACGTTACAACTTACACATAGTACGCCGGCCGTACGCAGCACGGCAGGGTAATTGTCATGATGCTAGAGCCGGAGGAGGCGGCGGAGGCCGTCGGCGGTGCCTGCCTCCGCGTTGCAGGATGGGGCGGCCGGCGCCACCCTGCCTCCGGCTCTGACGGAGGACGACGACGCTTTCACGACGAGGGAGAACTTGGGCAGCGGCAGGCTGCTGGGCGGCGGCGCGAGCGCGTGCAGCAGGTCCTGGACGAAGCTCCGGGCCACCTCCTGCTCGAGGTCGTCCAGCGCCTCGGTCACCACCGTCGCCGGAGGCAGTGGCGTTGCCCGCTCCAGCGGCTTGTTCTTCTTCTGTACCCTTGCCAGCTCCGTCGCCGGCGGCTTAGCCGGCCTCCTCCTCCTGTCACTCTGCTTGATCAGCTGGGGCGACGACGCAGGGGGCGCCGCTGCGGGCACGACGGTCATCGGCGCCGTCGGCCTAACCGTGCGCGGTGGTGCGGGCGGTGGCGGGTAGGAGAAAGTGGTGTACTTGGTGGCGGTGGGTGGGAGCGGCAGTAGAGGTGGCTGGTTGGACGGGGGGAGTGGGAGAGACGGGGACGAGTATATCACAGGCCTCGCGTGTTGAAGCGCCGGAGCTGGAGCGGAGCTCCATGCGCCACCTTTCTGGAAGTGATGGTACTGCGGGCACGTACGGGAGGATCCGTACGCGCCGTGCGGCCTCGCCGGTCTCGTGCCGCCGCCTCCATAGAAGCCCCTCTTCCGGTACTCGAAGCTTCCGGAAGATCGATCAAGCAGAACGTTTTCCATGTCTGGGTAGCTAGGATGAGAAGAACAATAGGTGTCTGGTTAGGTACGTGTGCTCTTTCTCTCTCCAAAGAAATTAAGAGCTAGCAAGTCTTGTTGGGATGGATAGAACGAAAGGAAAAATAAAGAAGGATGGAAACTGGAAGAACTTGTATTAGTTCTGCATGAAATCTGCAAGAACTAGCTAGCTAGATCCTTGGGAGGAAAAATAGCAAGGATGCTAGGATGGATCGGTGGTTGTAGATCGACAAGAGACCCAGAACAAGAACGAAATAAACACAAAAGGATCGAAGCTATTTAAATCAGTACTGAAGAACCGAAGAAAAGGGGCTCTATAATATGTACGGGAGAGATGAGGGAACAGCTAGCCAATGCATGAACTAAGCCCACCCTTGCCTCCGGGCTGCGGCTCTAAGGAATGCAATTCCTTCCCTTTTATAGAGCAAGGTTGATGAGATGCGTTGGGTGAGTCTTGTGGGGGCATTTGACCTCATATAAACTACCGCCCTCATTTTCTTGTGTGTTGGTAATGGCCGGTTTGCACGTGTTAATTACATCTTCAGGGGTTAGAAACTTTTCTTCTTGACACCCCTCCAGAGGACGGTAATTACTTTTGCCAGTTGTGGAGAATTATTCTGAGAATAGCATTTAAGAACAATTTTTTTTCGTAAAAGTGCATCATCTTTATATTTCTTGCTTTTTAATACATGCACATTGCACACATTTAGTCATTTTGTGCGATTCACATTAGTTAGTCTTTATATGTGCAAGAACAATTTCTCTTGGCCGGCTACCTATGAAGTGCAATTGGAATAGAAAAATCCTTATCTCCGCTGAAGACATTTAAACAAATACACCACATCTCAATTTTGGATTCCTATTTAGTATTTGGGTGTGTCTACATCCATGTCGAATTAGTTTTTGTAAGGGTTAAGCCGCCGGTGTTAATTAACTGGTCTAATCTTGGATTCTATCCACACATAGTCACATAGAGATATCGAATGGTTCAAGACGTGCCGACTTAGATGTAAGAAAAATAAATAAATAAATTTAGATGTTAGCAGAACTTATTTTCCGTTGAATAAAACAACAGGTCTTTTCTTTATACCAATAAAACAACAGGTCTTTTCTTTATACCAATAAAACAACAGGTCGTTGTGGGATAAAACAAGAAGCTCAAGTGGGTGCTTGTGCAAAACTAAAATGCCGACATGCTGGCAACCACCGCCACTGATCTAGCACTAGATTACGAAAACAACAGGGCGTCAATGACCCTGGGCCCCAAAAGTCTCCTACAAAACGTGGCCCCACGGCGCAGCGACAGTACGCGGGAACCCACCACACCTGATTTAAAAGAAGATCTGCCTTTCTGGCTGGTGTCGTCGCTGTAGCGCGAATCCGGCGGACAGAGACAAACTCCGGCTAGGCCGGCAACCGCCAAACCGGCGACGGCCGTCCGATGGTCATCCTGGCGGGTGCATCCGGCCGTCCGTCTGATCCGGGCACGAGGACACGCGGAAAGCGACGCCGACCTGCTTTCTTTCCTCCTTTTGCTCCGGCGAAAGGGTCCACCGGCCGGCGTCGTCGCCGCCCCGGAAAATTCTGTAGCTTGCCTGGCTTTTTTTTGAAAGACTTGTGCACGTCAATGGGCAGGCGACTTTTCGCCTAACCAGCGTTTGCATAGCGGCACAAAAATTGATAAATATGTACATTTCATATCTTCAAAATATTCAAAAATTTGTCATTTTGGTGTAGCCCATAATATAATCGGTTTGCATTGTAATTTTGCATACTTAAAACCGGTTTTTTCCAGAATTTAATTAATACAGGTAAATAAAGCTTTTGAATTTTTTAGTCGAGGGAGCAATGGAACTTGATAGTCAAAATGACTTTTCGACACTATAGCCTATACCATGTATCGATTGATCATCAGAAGCGTTGCAAGTGTTTTTGTTTTCATTTCCAGAAAATATTGAACACT
Source organism: Poa pratensis (assembly GCA_947311845.1). NCBI lineage: Eukaryota > Viridiplantae > Streptophyta > Magnoliopsida > Poales > Poaceae > Poa > Poa pratensis. The sequence goes on along the minus strand of CAMZMU010000076.1, from coordinate 28,321,652 downwards.
TCGTATTCTCAACGAAGATAACCGTTAGTTAAAAATGTGAAGGATCGAGTCCAACGAAATTGGCTTGGAAATAAAAACCTCTGAAGCAATTGTCTTCGGAACGAGCTGCTTGTCTTGCAAGTTGCAACAATAGAGTCGTCCATCGTTACCACGATCCCATTTTTTTTGTCACGAATACCACGATCCTATTACAAGTCACCAAATTTTTTCATGAGTAGGAGTACGAAATAACACGCCACAAGAAGAGATTGCCGTTTATGCTCCGTAAATTTCAGGAGGATGGAATTATGGTTGAAATAAAATAATAAGATGCCCCGTCCGTATTTTAAGTGTCAGCTGCATGCTTAGGAAGTAAGGATGCAGTTACTTACCCAAAAGGAAAAGGATAGTACTGTAGAATTTTGGCACTAATTTTAACTTTTTAAGGCCAAACATCTAACACGCTAGCTTTAGTTTGATAAGAAGATATGTTACTTCTGCAAAAGTGTTGAGTAGATGATCCTTTCATTTTTTTTTTGAGGCTAAAGTGGTCGTACCACTGCTCGAATAGATAGAAAAGAATTGACCCGGTTTATAAGGGAAACCGGGTCCGAAAACCATACAAATACCCTGTTTATGAGGAAAACAGGGCCAAAAAACCGCACAAGCGAGGGGACCGTCGCCCTCACGACGCAAGCCCACCAACCGCCACAGAACACACCACCGACCCCGGGGCCGCCGCCCCGGCGTGCACCACTCGGCACCAAAGCACACGAGCCACAACGCCGCACAGACCAGCCGTCTTGTAGCCCTTGCTACCTCGCTAAAGACGACCGCCCACAGACCTCAACGTCGCACCATATCCCGGGGCCGCCGCCCCGGCGTAACAACCAGATCAACCTTCGCATTGCCCGGAGGTGATCCAGCCGAGCCGACAAACTTGCTGCCCTCGCAGTCCAAGGTTGCCACCCAAGCCTGTGTAAGGTCACGGTCCTGCCCCATAGGACCGCCACTGCAACAGGGACCGAAGCCGCCGCCTCGGTGCACCACCACCTTCCGGAGCCGCCGCCCCGACGTCCACCACCCTCGACCACACGTCCTCTCTGCACATCCGCCGCGAAACCGTCGCACCGCGCTGGCCAAGAGCTCCAAAGCAGCGCCTCCAACAAGGTAGTGACGAGATCGTCACCGCCGCCCGCTCCCGAAGAGCATAAATTTTCACCCGGAGCTCTTGGATCCACACGCGTTAGACGAGGTCGAAAAGCTCCACAACGACGCGATCAAGAAGGAGAACGACACCCGAGGGCGCCGCTGTCGTCGGCACCGACCGAAGTCCGTGCGAGCTTTCGCCCGGAGTTCAACCCGTCCGCAAAGCTTCGGGAGCCACAGGATGGCATCCTGGCCATGTCGTCAACCACCTAGCTCCATGGCACGCTGTCACCGCCGCAGCACCTCCCTCCACGGCAGCCGCCATGACCGCTGCGGTTGATCCTCGAATCAGCCGCGAATCCGGGGCCGCCGCCCCGGCTTGCCTCCGTGGCCAGCCCGCGCCTCATCGGTCGCCCCCCTCCGCGCCGGCACCGCCACCTTCCTCCCCTTCCTTGGCGCCGGGCATGACGCGCAGCCTCCGCCTCGTCGGAGAACGGCGGCAGGAGAGGCCACCTCCTGCCTCCGCGCCGGAGCCTCCACCCTCCCCTGTCGCGCTGAGCTCGGCGTCCTCCTCGCAGAACCGCCGCCTCCGTCCATCTGCTGCCTCCGCCTGGAGCACGCCGTGGCAAGGGAGCCCACGCGCCTCCACCGTCGAGAGCCGCATCACAGCCACCCAGACCAACGGCGCACCGGACGGCGCGCACCGGCCGCCGCCACGCACCGCAACCGCACGGCCACTCCACTACGCACGGCCGCGCCGCCGCACCTCCGAGCCATCTCCTGCCCCAGCGCCCAGCTCGAACGGCCACGCCCTAGCCCAGGCCCGACGGGCCCAGATGGGGCCCGCCAAGCCCATCGGGCGAGCCTCCACTCCTGGCGACGGCGCGACGGCGCCCCCGCCTCCTCACACCGCCCCCCGCGACCAGAACGACGACCTCCGCCTCCACCCGAGCCCGCCGGCTCGGCAACCTCTGCCCCGACCGCCGCCGCCCCCACGGGCCGGTCACCACCAGCCGAGAATGGACCGCCCCCCGACCGCCTTTGTGGCAGAGGAGGGGTGCCGCCACCGCCGCGGCCGAGGCCGGCGACGGCAGCGGCAGGGAGGGTCCGGCGGGAAGGGGCTAGTGGCGCCGGCAAAGTCGCCCCTAGCGCCACCTGGGGGGGCGACGCGAGGGGAAGGAGTTCGAATGAGCCTTGCGATTCAGCCTTTGATCCTTTCATGTGATGCCCCCTTTGGGAGGATCTGTCTTTTGCATCCTGGGAAGCACGTGTGCACACGGCCACGGGTGAGGTGAATCTATCTTCTAAATTTTATTCGTGGAGAGGGTTGGATATTTGGTAAGCACCGACCAGGTTTAAGTGAAAAAATATACGAAATATTCCAATGACAAAAAATAATAATTAGATGAAGAAGCAACTGTATTTATGCTTTTAGTATCTATAACGTCGAATTAATAAGAAATATGGATGCTAGGATACATGTGAAGCAATAAAGATTTATAACATAAAGGAGAACATTATGTGGAGTTGGGCAGCTAGACTTTGAACTTTTGTTAAAGGGAAAGCTCAATATGGAGCTTAAAGATGGTTTTACATCAACCTGAAAAGTGTAAGTGGAAAATTATGGTAAAGTATGATAATTAAGTACGACCAATTTGGCAAAGCCTACTTAAAAAAGTAAGACCCCTTGATGGTTAACGTGCCTTCCTCTCGATAATGTAATGATTATTATTAGACTATTCATGAAGTTTGTGCTCAAATCTTACTGTAGATTGTTGATTTACTACGATAAGTCGCTAACTAGTATATATAGCTAGCAATATATAGTGGTTATGCACAACCCCATGTAGGCATGTAACATAAAAAAAATTCAACACAATGAAAACACAAAGTTTAGAAGTTTGTACATACTTATCTTATAAAATATTCATGTGTCAGAATAGTTTTTTATCAAGCACGAGAATATTTTAGTATTGTGTCAATTGAATGAGAAGATCTTTTCTCGGTTGACTTTAATCTTTTTCATGCATATGTAAACAGAAGAGACAATATTTGTTCTCAGATTTTATAATTGTGAAATCTTGCAAGGATCTTAACACCAAATCAGATAGATTGTTGAAGTGCATATGTTAATTGCCTAACTCTTTCCGTCCATTCGGAGTTTTTTTTTGATTGTGTTGGCTACTGCATGAAACATACATGGTATCGGCGCCCAGAGTGTCGAGTTTGAGTCCTGACTTCCGCTATTTATTAAAAATTGCTCGTAGCCCCCTTTGTGTACACGTAGAGGTATCTTAAATCATACCTCTGAGACTCGCGTGCCGTCTCTCTTCCGGTTGCACGTGTTGGCATCTTCGCGTGGGCCACACATGAGATGGGGTGTTACAGTATATGTGGATTGCACTATTTTTTTATCAGTCCGGGCTTTTGATTGCGTTGACTAGTGCATGAAACTTGACCAACATGTCATGACGCTGACTGGAAATAAGAATTTCTTAGACATCCAAGATTTAGAAAAAATGGGTAAATACAAATTCTATTCATATATCATAAAGTATTCTCGTAACAAATTCATGCACTCGTGAAGTTTACTAGAAGGAAGCAACTTATAATTGGATAAAATGAAATGTAAGATCAGAAATGGCATCATATGACATTTTGTATTTTATTTGTAGGGCAGGGCCAGCTCGATCTTATAATAACAGACAGTGAGTTAGATCTTTTCCTGGCTTCTCCAAGTGGGCATATACAAGTCAGCAACATATGTCACACGCACAAAGAAGAAAACATATGCAGGTCATACAGATTCAATGGGCGGTGCTCCTTAAATTTTCTGCTTCCCCACTTGCACTTCTTTTGTGCCAAATGACGAGATCAATCAAGGCAACCAACTCCTCCTCCAAATAAACAACCCTTACGGCCATCATTAGCTTCCAACCCGTTCCAAACTTCCAAACCTAGTTAATTTCTGGAACAATCTCGAATCATATCGATCGTGCTCAGCAAACCAACCGCACATCCGAATACCGATTCTTCCATGGCGTGTGCTCTAGAATGTTAGCTGAAGTCTAGCCACCGACCTTAATTATTCTGAGCTGGAGTAGTAGATGTGGCTACGATCGACGACAGCTAATTCCGACAACTACTCCTAAGTCCTAGAGGACATGGTTGAGCAGCAGCAGACGAGCATCAAAAGAGAACGATCCTTTGTTCCAGCCCTTGACCTTCCCAGCTAACTTATCGATTGAGGGTTGAAGATCAGATTTGCGCAGCTTGCTGTCGGAGAGCGGCATTCCTAGATATGTGCAAGGAAAACTCTGAATAGGGCACTGAAAGGCGGCTGCCAATGCCTGGGTGTTGATTGCATGGCATTGGATTGGGATCATGGAGCATTTATCGAAATTGGTGAACAGCCCAGATGCCTCTCCAAAGCAGCCTAGCACCTGCTTGATGGCCATGACCTCTGCATCTTCAGGATTGGCAAAAATGACCACGTCGTCGGCGTACATCGAGATACGGCATTGCGGCAGCATGTGTCTCGGCTTTGTCAGAGCGCCTTTATCTTCAGCTAGCTTGAGCAGTGCTGGGAGGACATCCGAAACAATGACAAACAGCATGGGAGATAGGGGATCTCCCTGCCTAAGTCCACGCCTGTGAATTATGTCCTCCGTCAGCTCCCCATTCACCAAGATTCGAGTTGAGGCCGTCAGTAGCAGACATTTCTCTATTTTTCCAACTACTAGTTTTTGACCCTCCTGTTTGGCTAGTGAAAGCAGTTGACAAACTGCGAAGAGGATTTCTCTGGAGCAATGAGGAGATTGCCCAGGGAGGACACTGCCTTGTGCGCTGGGGTGCTATTTGTAGGCCAAAAGAGCTAGGTGGGCTTGCGATCCCAGACCTGCAAGCAAAAGGGCTTGCCCTACGCGTCAGGTGGCTCTGGCAAAGTTGGACTCAAACAGGAAAACCTTGGCTGCACCTTCTAAAACATGATTTGAAGGCAAAATCCTTATTCAATGCTGCTGTCACCTATTCTCTTGGTGATGGAAACAAATTAGATTTCTGGAGGGATCCTTGGCTCGATGGACAATGCCCAGCAGCTAGCTGGCCAACCCTGTTCAAATACTGCACCAAGAGGAACTTGTCTGTCAAAACAGCCCTGGAACAAGATAAATGGATACACCACTTCAAAAGGGACCTGCCAGCCGATGCAGTCTTGCAATTCATGGAACTTTTCAATCGCTTGAGTACTGTGCAGCTGCTGGAAAACACCGAGGATGCGGTCACCTGGAAGCTCACAGCGGATGGCAAGTTCAGTTCTGCCTCGGCGTATGCTGTGCAATTTGAAGGATCAACACGCACCTGCTTCAGTGAAATCATTTGGGAAAGTGATGCCCCGTTGAAATGCCGCATCTTCGCATGGTTGGCAATACTTGGCAAGTGCCATACCGCGGATTGCTTGATGAAGAAGGGCTGGCCACACAACGCAGCTTGCGTCTTTTGCCTTGCTGAGCCTGAGACGGCCATGCACCTGCTAGCCTCCTGCCCGGTGATAATCAGGGTTTGGGAGAGGATCGTCGCCACGGCCCAACTACCTCTTGCCATGGTACCCAAGATGGACACTGCCTCGCTGGAGAAATGGATGCTCACCTCTCGAGCCTTGCTGCCAACACCATCACGGAAGAATTGGAATGCTGTGGTTCACCTTACATGGTGGAACGTGTGGAAAGAGCGGAACAACAGGATTTTTCAGAATAAAGCAGCACCACTCAGCCACATTTACAATGGCATAATGGAGGAAGCGAGATCTTGGCGGCATGCAGGAAAGACCAGAGCAGACATGCTGCTCCACAGACCAAGGGAACCGGACTGATGTGTTAGGTTTTCATATCTTTTTGGAGCCTGGCATTTCCGGGCTCCTTTTATGTTCATTTCTGTTTTTTTGTACATCTTGTACTCTTCTTCTAAAGCAATGAATAAGCAGCTCCGACTGCGGTTTCGTCTAAAAAAAAAAATACTCCTAAGTCCTAACCAATCGGTAGTAGTACTGAGTACTGACGATATCACACACTTGCTCACAAGAACATGAACAACAAAATAGTCTCCGTCGACCGTCGGCACATCAATGCGATTTAATCTCGTTAATTATGGAATATCTATCTGCCATAATAACACGCGAGCAGGACGTAGATCGGGAGCCAGGAATCATCCGTGGGCTTGCACCGCCGCGCGCCAGCTCTCCCTTTCAGATCGATGTGATGGGAAATCGTGGATCTGCCGGCTAAACTCCGTGGGGAAAATGGTAGCCTCATGTTCTTCTTTGCTCTTCAGGCCTTCGTGGCTAAACTCCGTGGGGAAAATGGAAATCGTGGATCTGCCGGCTAAATTCCTGATTCTTCAGGCCTGCGATTCCTGAAATCTTACCACGAATACATTGTGTGGGTGTTGGCACAGTGGCGGCATGGCGCGTGCTGCAGGAAGAAGAGTCCAACGCACCGCACGTATCCTTCTAGGCGAGCGTGCGATGTCGATGGATGGTACATTGAAAATGGTGCTGCAAATATCCGTGGAGGCAGGTCGACAGGATGTGCTCAGTGAGTCCTTGCAGTCTTGTAGGTTGGCCAGAACGCACAGTATCGGGAGTAGACTACTTGAATGGATATGCACGATGCTGCTAACTGCAGTCAACAATTCAACACTCGCTTGAGATATCTGAACCTTAACCCTCAAGGTAAATTAGAAGTCCATAACGGAGAGTCTCCGCTTTTCCTTGGTTGCATCACCCAAACTCCTGCATTTGACGAATCCTGTCGCCGTTTCCATGTTGGCGTTTACCATGCATCTCATGGGGAATAGAATAGTGTAGCCGGGGTCGGCGTCGGCGTTTTCTTGAGCGCCGACCGTTGCACCACGCCCACATCTTCGTCCAGCTGCGTTAGTATAAGCAAAGCAGCCGCCTGTTCACAAGGCAAAAAGAAACATGGGCGGGCGGGACCTGCGACCTTTTCAATGTTTATGGCCGCCCCCCGCCCACCGCTCCGGCTCCTCCGGCGTCTGCATGTTAGACTATGTATATAGTAGCATGTGCTGTACGTGTTGTATACGAACTCCTGTAATCCGTATTATACCCAATATAAATACATAGCTGCCGAACCCTCAAGGGTATGGAGCACAATCCCCAAACCCTATGTTTAACATGGTACGTTCGATCCGCGCCGCCAAGCTTCCGCATCCTCTGCCGCCGCCGCGTCGGCCTCCGCCGCCGTGCCGCCTCCTTCCTCCCTTGCGACGAGGTCGCCGGCGTCCGCTCCGCTCGCCAGGGCGCGTACTGCTGCTCAATCTTCCCCAGCCGCCGTGGACGCCCTTCACCCATCGGCGCCCTCGGAGACGCCCGTGCGGGCGCAACCTTCCTCTGCCGCCCGTGCCGGGTCGGGCGCCTATGGCGCACATGCGCAGGTGCCATACGGCATGGTATTTTAGTTTATCCCTAGTGAGGTAACAAAGTAAGGTAAAGATACCAAAGTGGATCGCAGAACTTTCTCTCACGTTCACTGCACTAGCCACCCCCCGTTACTCCAACTAATGCACACGTTCCCCCACACACGCTCTCATAAACATGCTTGATCAAAACAAGTAGACAAGAACGGGGTACATAATATGCATCTATACTCATAACTGAAACAAACATTGCAATCTCAAACATATATTAACTCATAAAGATCCACCACAAAGGTATTACAACGGTGACCGTAATCATGTTCAGCAGCTCATACGGTGCTAATTAGTGAAGCTCAAGAGAGGAGAGATACATAAGTTACTTCCACAAACCCATAGTCCAGAGGTGGACTACTCCCTCTTCATCATGGAGACGGTGGAGAAGTCGATGGAGAAGATGGAGACCACGCCGGCAGCGCCCCGCCGGAGTTTTCCCCTCCAATCTGCAGCTTCTGATCTCCGTTTCGGTGTTTCTGTGTTTGTGCGGCGCTCCTTCCAGAGAACGTCGGGGGACCTTTTTTATAAGCGTTTTTAGGTCAAGAATATGTCGGTGGAGAAGAGATCGAAGGCAACGGAGCCACGAGGCCCAAATGGGTGGGTCCCACACGGCCCATGTACCTGGCCGCGTGGGCCCTGCTCATTTGGCCCTCGGGCCTCCGTTTGCTCGCTTCCTTTTTCCGTAGGTCTTCTTCCTTCCAAATATTGACGCCCGTAAATTTCCAGGTGATTTCGTTGACGTTTGGGTTCCTGAAACATTAAAATAAGAAAGCGGGGTTTTCTGCCTGTGCAGGGTTAATTCCATAAAAATAGGAAATCATTGAGATATTTCCAAAATCATGATAAAACATTGATATAACCCTTATATGATGCAAATATGATTGGAATATAAGCAATTAAAGTGCAAAGTTCATATATGCATTTTACATGCATCAATGTGGAGCTCCATCCCGGACAGGATGATAGTTTCAGGTGGATGTGGGACGCCAGCGGAGTTTATACCTCGCGCTCTTGCTACGGGGCCTTGTTCGGAGGGGCCACCCAGATGCCCTGGGTGCAGCAAATCTGGCGAGCTAGAGCCCCGTCCAACCTCAAGCTGTTCATGTGGCTTACCCTTAGAGATCGTTGTTGGACAGCGGACCGACTGGCTCGACGTGATCTCCCACGCCCGGAGGCTTGCCCTTTTTGTGACCAAGTGGAGGAGACCATCGACCACCTGCTGGTTGGCTGTGTGCTGGCTCGTGAGGTTTGGGTAGCCTGCCTCCACAGCTGGGGTTTGGAGGCCTCGATCCCTGAACTTCAAGGCACCCAAGTGGAGTGGGTGTCCTCTCGCCGAGGACCAAAACGGGACGTGCGTGACTTTTGGACGGCTGTGACGCTGGTTTGTTGGTCACTGTGGAGCCATAGGAACGATATCGTCTTCAACAACGCGTCTCCCTGCTCCGTTGGCGGTTCTTCAGAAGATCGAGGAGGAATCCGAGACGTGGAGAGCAGCTCGACTGTTTAGAGGTTGCCTACTATAGCGGAGCGGTGGAGATGCCGCGAGTAGTAAGCGTTGAGTTGTAACTTCCCCGCAGCGTGGGTGCGCGCTAGGCGTCTGTGCCAAGCCCGCGATGTAACTTTGGCCGCTTGGCCCTTCTTCTATGAACACTGATATCCAAGGCATATCCTTAAAAAAATACTTCCTTTTCTTTTCTTCCATGTTGCTTCTCCATGCACATCATCTACCACATGCAGATTTTTTTTTCACGTAACAAATCTCACATAACCAGCATAGAGCACGGCTTCCAGCACCTTTTCTTTTCAAGGGTCCTGCGCACCGCTGAGTCCGGCTGACCTGAACATGTCCCGATCCGCGTAGGCTCTCGGCACGCCCGCACAAGCTCTCTCCTGTCCGCATTAGATACGGCCCAATATCCGCTGCTTCCGATTGCTGACGATCAAACCGAAACCTTCAAATCGCCACCCTGCAGACCAAAAAAATCCACCCGTGGCCTCGCGTGCTCGGCCTTGTGCTCTTCTACGCGAATACACGCACGCACGTCGCTTCGCACTGCCACCACTCGTTCCGATCTCGTCGGCGATTGATCCGTGTTCCGCGACTTCCAAGATTTTTATTAAAACCCTGTAACAGTGGGAAAGGATCCTACTGCTTTGCTATATTAAAAAAGGTGACCAAAAGGTCATGGAATATTTACATGGTTTTACACTCAGAATGAAAGTAAGAAGGAATGAAACACTATCAACTAAGGATTTGATGAAGGTGTGAAATAAATGTAAAAGTGTAGATTCGAACTCAGAACCATGCAAAGCACTGACCGTAGATGAATTTCTTCCGGCTTGCTTTCCTATAGATCAGTTTCCGTGGCCTTCGACCTAGCTCTGATACCAATTGCTACCGTCGAAGGCGCATAATTGATCTACCGAGAACCAAGCAATCACAGTATGATGACGACACCGAGATTTTTCCTATATCTACAGGGCATGACTACGAACGCTCTTCCACATGAAACCGCAACACCTGGCCGCCCTATGCGCCGGCGCATGCCGCCGGCTCTCTGCGTGCCTGTTGATATCAAGTCGTCATGGTTACATTGTGTGGTGGCCCCTCATTATATAGGAGGCACAGGCTACTAGTGTTCGATTCTATCCACATCTAATACAACTCGAAGTCCAAACATAACCCAACTCATATACAATATCCGACACAAACACAACACTCTGTGTAAAGAAAATTAGTGGTCAAATTGAGATTAAAAAATATCTTTTAGAGCACTGGTTTCGTCTTTTTCTTATAGAGCATCACACAAGCCACATATTTAGAACGTTTTTATATGTTCATCACCGACTTTTCTGATAATTTTTTGAAATATTTTACAAGTTTTTGATTTTTTTTGTTCCGGCAGGACCATGTGACCTCGAGAGCCAAAGCGCCCAGTTTAACATTGGATCTCTACTTTAAAATTGACGAAGGAAGATAAAAACACCAGTCTTATTCTTACGTACGTTCTTCACCCATCATGAACATATCGTTGCCTGTCGTGCGCCAAATGCCTCTCTGGCCCATCATTTGCATAAACCAGACAACGTTGGGGTGCAACACTTAAGGTGAGTAACTCCGCGGCAAAATGAGGGGAAGAACGTACACATGCAGGGGGGACCTACAAAAGTATTTACCGGGTGTCCGCGCATATACCTGATATGCCCGGCGGATCTTAGTGTAAGTCGGGGAAGAGAGAACATCCCCCCCCCCCGGCCACCCACCCCCACCCCAATGTCATGAGTATTACATTTAGCCTATAAGCCCTTATAAAACGGTCCGTTTTCCTCCCCGCTCCCAAATTTGACAAAACAAAAACTCTTTAGTTTTGACCTTCTAGCCCATTTGCTCTCCCAGGAGTTGGCTAAATATGGTGGCATAAATGGTGAAACATTTTCCTATAAGGTTTATCAAATTTAATAAGTTTGATTTAGGACAGAATATAGAAATACACTTATTCTTTGCATAAAACAAATACACTTACTCGCGGATGGAGAAATTGTCAGGTTCAAATAAATACGGTTGCACATTCATGAAATGTGCAACTCTGGTGTTAAATATATGTGCAATTGGAGAGAAATTAGAAATGTTGATTGATTCGATAAACATTGGTCGGCTTATTCCAAAACATAAACTAGTTGACTGGTCTAATGCAAGTTGGCAATTTAAGCTGCTTTCTAGGCCATTCCAACCATCTTCTTGCTAAGTACTTCAATGCACATGAATATAAATTAAATACAATTTGGAAAGTCAAAACTACAAATACAAAGCAGAAATCATGCTTGTATGGGCAGTTAGGCGAACCGGGAAGCTGGACTTTCTACTTAGCTAGCCAAAACAGAGATCAGGTATCGGTCGGTTGGACAACTAGCTCGATCAATCTAGTGGCTACAGACTCTAACTCGTCTGCGACACTAGGTGGTCTTCATAGTGTGGCAACATCGGGTTGTGTGGCTAGCCGTAGTGTCAGTCCAAAGTAATTTTGGACCCAGGGCGAGTTAAACCATTATAATTATATCAAACTCTTATACTTATATATACGATAGTTTCAGTATATCTTACAGTGTTAGTATATATCTTCTCAATTGTATTTAGCACAGTTAACTAAATATAAATTTTATGCTTACCCTTCTTGTATTGTAACTAGGCAAGATGGCGCGGCGACACGCCACGCCCGTATGGATAATAGTGTATTTTCCCGTGGTGCTAATTTCTTTTGATAATTATCAGGAATGACGCCACATATTTTTGTTAACTGATGTGTACACGTACGTCGGCTTTCAGTTATTTAGTTCGCAATCAGTCTAGTAATTAGCACATATAATTAAACTAAGCTGATACATCCAACCTGGAACACTGAGAAGCTAACATTTTAGTCTTAACCATTTTGCCATCATTAGCAAAAGATAGTCTAGCCTATTTTTTTTTTTTTAGAAAACACAGCGAGCATTGTTTTCATTATATTATAATGAGAAGCTCCCAATACTGAGTCTCGTACAGAGAGGCCCAGTAACAAAGGGAAAAAATTAACAGGACTAAAAGAGAGAGATATCCACTTTATAACGCAACATGACAGATAGTTTACGTGATCGCCGTCCAGTCAGCACCCTTTTGATGCCAGCAGCTCTCCAGAAAAAATAACGATATGCTTGCCCTAAAAAGTTCTGACGTTACGCTCCTTCAAAACTTGCCATAGGATCATCATGAACATAAGAGGATAAATTCTTGTCTTTCTCGTTGCTCATCGGGGATAAGACATAGAACCACCAATCCTGGATATTGGGGGCAGTTTGGCCATCAGAACCGGACATGGCAACAGATACCTCGTTGAACAGAAGGCCCAGACACCAGTCGTATAGTGGGATGAGAGGAAAAGGTGGCTTGGAGTTTCATCAGCCAAGTTACAGAGGGGCATGTAGGAGTGTGAGGCCAGCATCTTTTAGCCAGATTGTCCGGCATCAGGCACTTACCTTGAGCAGCTAGCCAGGCGAAAAAATTACTTTGGGTAGAATTTTGATCGAACAAATTAGTGTCAACAAAATTAGTTTCAGTTCTTTCCAAAAGATGACACTGAGAAGCAGACTTCGGAGAGTACTTTCTGTCAGCTGTTCACTTCCAAACCACGACATTCGGCGTGTCTGAGAGCTTAATCACCTGCTATTGTGCCAAAGATTCACATACTCCTGAAGAACCTGCTCCAAGGGTTTGCTTTGATATAAGAAATCGCCTTTGGTGGAGTCCTTGGACCACTGTAGTTCTTCTTTTCGGACTATGCTTGTACAGGTTTGGATATTTTAATCTGTCGGCATGCCCCTCTAACCAGTGGCTGCGCCGTGTTCTCACCATTACCAATACATATTGTTGTGCTGCTTGGAAAATAGCAGCAGATTCCTTTGAGGTTGGCAGAGCGAGAGTCCAGCGTGATAGACCATACAACAAACATAATTTTATCTGCAAAGAGTGAACCTGCATCCAACCTCAAGCATTTCTTTTAGCCTTCAAGATCAGTAATGTACATGGAGTCATCACGAACTTATAAAACGAAAGCCTTCAATCATCTACAGCTTCAGCAAGAGTGCCCAACACGGTTTTCTCTGAATCTAAAGCTTCAACCTGGTAAGAGAACTCCAAAGATGGATTGCTGTTCATACTCACTAAACAACATCGGATTCATAGCACAAAAGAACACACTATACTTGTCAAGAAGCAAATAAAAGAAGGAGGAAGACATACCTTAACAGAAATCATGTTGACATGCAAACGCACACACATTGATGCTTCTTCCGACGCAGATAAAACCTATCTAGCCTATATCTCTCAAATAAGAACGTGTATATTCGAAATCGGTATGACCATGCACCTGCAACAAACCATTGGTGAGACCAATTACCAAGACGTCGTGGCTAGAACATATTTTGCATATGCATATAACCTACTGAGATGCAATGTTGGGTACTGATGTATCGGAAAGGATAAAGAGGGACATTTTATAGGCACTATAATATACTTGTATGCAAGTGGATGGGAGAGCTGAGCAGTAAACCTCGGGCATTATTGGCGTTTCCGGCGAATCAGCGATCGTGAGTCGGCCCTTAATCATACCTGCCATTCTGGCGAGCTTGGACCGCATCAAACGATGAGCTCATGCCAAACTCCTCGTCGAGCTGCTACCACCATGTTCATACATCATATACGAATTAGAAGGTCGCATGGACACACTTTTAAAAGCATGAATGCATGACTTGGGTAATCAGATTCTTACATTGGAGTCTGGATATCAATACATTAGACTTGCATAGCGGTAACCCGATTTGTTTGCTTCATTGCAAATTGACGTGTTCATGTTTTTTGAAAGTACAATACCACATCTGCACACAGTATAGCACTGGGACGTCAAATAAATCTGAACAGAAGATGAATGGTATTCATGCGACATAACTGGTAGTCTACAAATATGATGCCAAAAGTAAAGTTTAAGAATCTCATATGTAACTAATAGACTGTATAAATTCATAGTATCCATGGTTTCTGATGACTCACCTTTTGATATGGGCAGAAATACACACACATTGTGTTGAATCAAAATAATTTTGTAACCAAAGCTATATTAGTTTTTTGATGTACAGATAGGCTTAAAATTTTAGATAATTGCACTCGTCCTCATTTTTTGCAGTCGAATTAAGATCTAATGATCTTTATATTAGGAGACATACATACTGAGTGTACTCTTAACATATATCCTAGTAGCGGTTTGTACTGTACCAATATGTAAGCATATTTATAAAAAGTTCTAGAGTAAAAATTGAACTGTTAGCTTGACTCTCTATCTTTTTTTGGTCAAGTTTTTTTTTCAAGTTGCATTGTGTTCAATAATAATCCCGCAACACGTGTGTTTTATGTACTTGATATCAAAATATAAACACTTAAAGGACACCAACGATAAAAAAAAGATTCTACAACTTCACGTTCATACGATTTGATCTGTTAGGCTCATCAAAATGTGCTTGCTATTATCTATTGTACTATTCCCTATCATGTAAGTTTCTCAAATAGAAAGTTATGCATAATATTAAAACTGAAAACTTCGTTATACGGGATGACCAGTTGGTTTTTTCCTACGAGATACATAGTTTGGTGTGAAGACTTTCTCCTACAGAACAAATAAATTTTATAGGATTAATACTTTCTTGGGCATAATAGATAAATATACATTGATTGCGATAATATTCTTCTATTTGGGGTCATCGTAAACTTGAGTCTCGTGGTGTTGGTCCTGTTTGCCCGACTTAGAAGCCTGCTTAAGGCCCCTGATGATGTGTTCTAGGTTCCCGATCTTTCGATGAGAGAGGATAACTATGATTTTTGAAGGATTTGACTCTCATGATTCGGCTACCAACTGTACAGGGAGAACCGTACACGAATGATATCCACGGCAATCGTTGAACCAACTCCACGATATTATCAACCGAGCTAACGGCACGACCAACCTGTCCACGAAGGACTTTTCGTGCACGCAAATCAAGAACAGGCAAGAAAACAATAACGTAAGAAATCTGGAATTGCGGATATGAGAGATTAATAACAATGAAAGTTGGGGTTCCGAAAAATGTCTTAACGGTCGCACTAGCCGCTACGAGCTTAGACAAATAAAAGTAACACAATAGCTAAACTTGTCTAAACAGAACCCATCTAAACCCGGCTCTATTTATTGGATGTCCTGGTGCAGGTCACCAAGTCGGAAACGTCGGGGCGTCGAGTCTTCCTGGTGTTGCGCCTCATCGTGGGCTTTAAGAGCTGGCCAATGCGATGCCTTGTGTTGGACGTGGCGAGCCCACCTTGTCCTTTTATCGCTCATGCGCATGGTATTGTTCAGCTAAGCTTCTTGACAGCGTATTACATCGTGTTGATGAGCTGGGGAGCGGCTCTATGCGAGCTGTATCATGGACTCGCCTGCACGACGGGGGTCGATCGCTCACATTGGGCCGGTCTGCAAAATTACGTCCACTCGGTCTACGCGAGAAGTCGCTTATGTTTTTTCTGCAGGTTATAGCAGAATAGCAGGTACGCTCGCTTGCGCATGCGGGGACCTGCTAGCTATGTTTTTTCTAGGGTAATCTGCTCGCGATTTATGCGTACGTATCTTGTGGGAAAAATAAAGTCACGGGACAGAGTGTGCACACGTCCCCCACACCAGCATGTACGTTACTTTTTTTCTTCTCTTCCTTTTGTTTTCGTAATTTTCAAAGTGTTCTAACAAATAAAAGTACTTTTCATTTTCATAATGTTCCTATAATTTTAGAAGTGTTCTAGAAAATATTCATCGGCTGTTTGATTTTTTCAAAAATAAACTTTTTTCAGAAATAAACCATTTTCAAAAATGAATATTTTTCAAAATTGGAACCATTTAAAAAAATGAACCATTTTCAAAAAAGGAACATTTTCAAAAACCGGAACCATTTTCAAAATCGAAACCATTTTTAAAATCAGAACCTTTTAAAAAATAAACATTTTCCGAAAAATGAATCATTTGCAAACTGAACCATTTTCAAAAAAAGGAACATTTTAAAAAATCAGAATAATTTTAAAAAAATCGGAACCATTTTTTAAAATCAAAATCATTATTTCAAAGAATAAAAGTGATCCGAAAATAATAGTAAATTAAAAAGGAACTCAAATTCGGGTGAACGAAAAATACCGGTGTACAAAAAATGCGGGTGAACCAAAAATACCGGTGAACCAAAACTAAAAGTGAAACAAAAATGACGGTGAACCGAAAATAATAGTGAACTGAAAAGGAACTAAAATTCGTGTGAACCAAAAATACAGGTGAACCAAAAATGCAGGTGAACCAAAAATGCGGTGAACGAAAAATAATATTGAACCAAAATCCCGGTGAACCAAAACTAAAACTGAACCAAAAATGATGGTGAAGCGAAAATAATAGTGAACTAAAATGGAAAGAAAATTCGGGTGAACCAAAAATACCGGTAAACCAAAAATGAGGGTGAACCAAAAATACGGTGAACAAAAAATAATATTGAACCAAAAATACCGGTGAACCAAAATAAAAGTGAACCAAAAATGACGGTGAACAGAAAATAATAGTAAACCGAAAAGGAACTAAAATTCGGGTGAACCAAAAATGAGGGTGAACCAAAAATCGGAACCATTTTTTTCATTCGGAACCATTTTTCGGTTCGGAACCATTTTCAAAAAGGAACCATTTTTCGGTTCGGAACCATTTTAAAAAAGGAACCATTTTTTCAGTCGGAACCATTTTAAAAAATCGGAACCATTTTTAAAAAAGGAACCATTTTTAAAAAAAGAACCATTTTCGAAAAATCGGAACCATTTTCAAAAAAGACCCATTTTTTTCATTCGGAACCATTTTTCGGTTCGAAACCATTTTAAAAAAGGAACCATTTTTTCGGTTCGGAACCATTTTTTTGGTTCGAAACCATTTTCAAAAAGGAACCATTTTTTTCGATTCGAAACCATTTAAAAAAAAGAACCATTTTCGAAAATCGGAACCATTTTTTAAAAATAATTATTTTCCAAAATATGAACCATTTTCAAAATAAGCGAAAATTAAAACATAAAAAGGAAAAAGAAAAAGGTGAAACAAAAAAAAAGGAAAACAAAAAAATAAAACCTAAAAAAGAAAACAGAAAAAGAAACGGAAAAGAAAACATAAAAACAAAACGGGAAAAGAAACAAAAAAGAAAAAGGAAATGGAAAATAAACAGAAAACGGAAAAAGAAAAAGGAAACGGAAAAATAAAAAGAATACGGAGAAAGAAAACAGAAAAGAAAACTAAACTAAATAATAAAAAAGAAACAAATAAGAAAGAAATGAAATAATAAAACGGAAAACAAAAAAGAAAGAGAAGAAGAAACGAAAACCAAAAACACGTAACAATACAAGGGCCAACAATTATATATGAACATAAAGACCTTTGTGGCCTATCGGCTGTGCGCTCTGTACTTGTAACTGGGCGTCGCGAGTTCGAATCCCAGCTCTGCACCCTATTTTCTCTCTTTTCGCTGTCGAGAAACGCTAATGGGCCGGCCCAGCAAAAAACATTACGCAGGCGAGGTGGAGTTAGGACTCGCAGAAGCCGATGAATAGGGTTGGCGGACGAGCTAGCTTCTTGGATTCCAGGCCATCGTACGTACTTGTGATCCTCTTGTGCATGGCAGCGTTTTGATCAGCTAGGAGCCCAGGACCATGTATGCATCTCCGATAATTCTGCGTGAGACACAATTATGTGTAGTAGTTTTGCCCCGAAGAATTAAATTAAATATTAGATATTTAATAACAGAAATCACCTGACAAATATATGTGTGCACAATATTTTTGGTCGTATCGATAAGGGTCATGTTCTCGTCACCCATTGCGGCAGCCACGAGTGCCAATCATTATGTCGCCGAAACATCGGGTGCACATCAACATGTCGGTGTGCTACCTCACTTGGAGCTACACTACCCTTTGCATTGTCGAGCTCATCCTCTTCTTGGTGTTCCACCTGAAGGCACAGTGACAACGCTCACTGATCTGAACAATGAGCCCTCTCCGGTTGTGAGCTTTGCCCTAGCTGAGTTCTGTCTCTACTCTACTTTTTTCACTTGGATGTATCAAAGTGTATACTATATACATGTATTACTTTGGTTGGACCCCTTCCACTTGGGGGCCTAGGGCGGTCGCCCCTCTGTACCGCCCTCTAGGCATGCCCTGGCTAGCCGGTGTCTAGCTATCTGACCAGTTATGCCACACACGTGCATATAAGATATGTTTGTGTCAACCAGAAAATTTAACAGGTTTTCTCTACAACCCGCTAGCATTGTGGGTCCGCCACAGTACACATGTACTCTTGTACAAAGCGTGTAGGCTGCGGGGCATCAACTGGTACTAGGGATATTAGCGCGGCAATGCCGCGCCCGTTTGATGAATTTCAAATCTGTTTTTTTAAAAAAATGTTGAGATATGAATATTGTTTGAATTTGGAAAAGTTTGCGCTTAGAGGAATGTTGAGATTCTAAAAATTGCCTGCATTGGAATGTCATTAAATTTGCATTCTTCTAATGTTTACAAAATGGGCATGTTTGAAAGTCATATGACATTTTGGAATATTCAAATTTGTACTTTGAGTTGGAATGCTCAAATATAATTGTTTTTCCCATAAAATTGTCCAAATATAGGCCAATTTGAATTATTCAAACTTATTTGGTTTTTTTGTGAAAAGTAGTTTCAAATTTGTAATTTGAGTTGGAATACCCAAATATGATTGCTTTTCCCATAAAATTGTTCACATATAGGCCAATTTGACTTATTATTAAAACCTATTTGTTTTTTGTGGAAAATAGTTAACATTTTTTCCCTAGCATTTTGATATATTTTTTATATTTTGTCGACGGGTATTTGTAGATTTTTTACTGCTTTCTGTTTTTTTTGTGGGGAAAAGAAAAAGGCAGGTCATGTCCAGGAACTTAGCGCGGCAAATGCCGCGCCTGTTCGGTGAAATTGAAATTTGAAAATTTCGACATTTAAAAGTTGTGGAGATTTGAAATTTTTTGAAATGCGAAGAAAGTTTATGTTTAAGAATTGTTTAGCTTTCGAAAGTTGATCATATTGGGAAGTTATTCGGATTTGAATTCTTTTTAGGTTGAAAACTGGGTAGATTTGAAAGCCATTTAAATTTTTTAAGTATTCAAATGTATATGCCGTGCCCGTGTGTTAGAATTCAAATTTTGAAATGTTCACATCTAAAAATTGTGCAGGTTTGGAAATTATTGGAATGCAAATAAAGTTTATTGTTAAAAATTGTTTATGTTTTTTTATAATAATAATTTTTTTTCTGCAGCATAAGCCACGCGCGTGTGGTAAATTTCAATTTTGGAAATGCATGCATTTAAAAATGTTTTGAAGTGTTAAAATTTTCATATTTGAATTTTGATCGTATGCCGTAAGTAGTTAGCAATTTTTTTTCTTGCGATATCTTTGGAATATTTTTTTAGTTTATTTAAATTCAACTACGTAAGTAGAGAGTGTTTAGTTCAATCTGAATATTTATTAATTTCAATTGCATAGTTGGAGGGAGTTTAGTTATAGTATCTGTAAATTTTATTTTTTTTCAAATTGGTATAATATATTTGAGTTTCATATTAAATGATTAATTAAACTCAATAATCAGAGGTCATACATTGTATGAGAATTTATTAATTTCAATTGAAATTAAATCCATAATTGGAGGAAATGAATTTGCATTTTGTTCAAATTTTTATTTGATCAGTTTTTTTCGTAAAATTTAATTACATTATTAGAGAGTTTTAAGTTATATTAACTCTAAATATGTTAGCCTAATTGAAATGATCAAGTATAGTTGCATTATGCTATCATATTTTTATTTAGCACTATAATAAGAGGAATTATACTATGGATTTCTGCTAATATTAACCAATTTGAGCATTAATTTAATTTTGAGGATTTCTTATCCAAAAATAGTTTTAGTTTTGAAAATTATTGGAATTCAGAAAAAGTTTACGTTTAAGAAGTGTTAAGTTTTCAAAAATTGTTCATATTGGGAAATTATATAGGTTTGAATTATTTTCACTCTACAAAATGGGCAGATTTGGAAGTCGTTTCAAATTGAAAAGTATTCAAATTTGATATTCGGTCACATGACGTAAATAGTCCTTTTTTTTGTGGGTATTTCATATATTTTTTTTCGGTGGGTAGATTTAAAGTTATTGAATATGTAATATTATTCATTTTCTGAAATTTAAATAAGATGGTAGGGCCCACATGTCAGGAATTTTTTTTTTTGGAAATGTTTGAGAAAAGACGAAAATCCTGACGGGTGGGGCTACGCTGACGTCGAAGTGACGTCAGCAATGGCGTGGACTCGCACTGCCGCGGCGGCGTGCACGACGCCGGCGACACGTCCGCGCGTTGTGGGGCACGCGCGTGTCCGCGGCGAGCGCGCCTGGTCGCGGAATGGTCTGGAACGGCGGCGCCGCTGCGCCTAGGTCGCGGGAGTAGCCGCCGGCGAGCAAATCCGCCGCGGTGGATGCGGAGCACGGCGGACACGATTCCGGGCGGCGTGCGGCGTTCCGGTAAGCGGAGCTCGGCGAGGAGGGAGATGCGGCGACGGCGGAGGTCGGAGCGTCCGTCGATCTGGACGGGGAGAGGCGCAGCGGAGTGCCGGCGCGTCGGCGATTTCCGCCGTCGTGTGGGGAGAGAGAGGGGGAGGGGGCTCTGCGGATCGTTATGCAGAAAAGTCCGCGGCTTTTTGTGCAATCACAATTTGGTCCTTGGCTGCGTTAGATTTTGGACTGCGGGGTAATTAGTCGGGGTGCGAGTCTGTTTTTGCAAACTTGGCTGCGCCAAAAATCGTGCGGGGGCGACGTGTCAGCACGCGATTGGTAGAAAGTAAAATGCTACAGTAATACTGTAGCGGCAGCTACAGTGTTTTGCGGGTTTTGGAGCGATCTGGGACGTCCGTGAGGTCAATCGAACGGCTAGGGTTTAGGGGGCGACGTGGATAGCGAAATGGAGGCTCAATCCGACGTACTTTCATACTAGGGATATTAGCGCGACAATGCCGCGCCTGTTTGATGAATTTCAAATATGTTTGGGAAAAATTGTTGGAGTATGAATATTATTTTAATTTGGAAAAGTTTGCGCTCAAAGGAATGTTGAGATTTCGAAAATGGTCCATATTGAAATGTATTCGTATCTGTATTCTTTTAATGTGTACAAAGTGGTCAGATTTGGAAGGTATTTGAAATTTTGAAATATGTAAATGTGAATTTTGAGTTTGAATGTTCAAGTAGATTTTAGAAACTGACCAATTTGGAATTTATTCAAATTTATATGGGATTTGATCGCATGACATAAATAGCCAACATTTTTCTTGTGGTTATGTTGATATGGTTGTTATATTTCATTTTTTTTTGTCTATTAAATGCTCAGATTTGAAATGCATTTGAAATTTTAGAATATTCAAATTTGGAAGTTGATTATATGCCACAAATAGTCGACGTTTATTTTTGTGTTCATGTTGATATATTTTGGTATATTTTTTCCAACGGATAGACTTGAAGTTATTGACATTTCACATTTCTTTTATCTTTCTCTTTTGCTTAAATCATACTCCAAATTTTTTTTTTAGACAGGTGAGTTCGTTGTTATAAATTACTGTCGTGTCATTGTGAGAAATAGTTGTTTTGATTAAGTTCTAAATCGAAATTTTATTTTACAGGTTCAAAGTAAAATATATTTGGGAACGACTCGAATAATATATTCGGGAAAAGCTGATAGAATATATCTGAATTGAATTAGAATTTTTTGTTTCGAGTATGCACGAATATTCAGCAGTTTGAAATGTTTTTCCATAAGCTCCATAATTTATATAAAAAAGTCATAAGCTCCATAATTTATATAGGAAGTTATATTAGTTTTTTGTAATTATTTTTTTAAAAAACCTGCAACAATATTTTATGGGGGGGGGGGGGGGGGGGGGGGGATTTTGGAAGTAATTGAAATTTGTGAAATTTGTTTTTTGGGGAGGAAGAATTATTTGGGGATTTTTTTTGTGCATTTTGTATGTATGATTTGCAATATTTTAATTAGTAAATAAAAAGGTTTTAGTTCTTGTGAAATTTTGAAGTCTATGTTGTAACTTAGAAAGAAATTGAATATTTTGGAGAGAATGATTTTTTTTTGAGGAAATACATTTTCTGTGCTTTTTTTTATACATGGTTTGCATTGGTGTAATTCATAAAATTGAAGATTTTAATTCTGTGAATTGTTGAATTATATTTGCAAACTTACGGAAAAAGTATACTTTTTTTTGTGCATTTTGTATGTATGTTTCTGCATTATTGTAGTTAATAATTTGAAAGTTTTAAATTATGGTGATTTTTTTAATCTATTAATGAGGCCTTATGTAATATTTGAAATTTTTAAGCTTCGTTTTTTTTTAAAAGGTTCCAAAGTTTCTGAAATGCTTATTTGATTTGTTAAAAATTTGTAGAAATTTGTTTGAACTGGTTTGAATTTGTATTTGGAAAATTACAAAGTTTTCGGAAATAGAAAAAGAAAACAGAAAAAAAAGAAGGCCAAGCCAGGCGCAGAGCAAGCGGCCCAGCCCAGCAGCAAGCCCGCCTCCCCAGCCCAGGCCCACGGTGACGTCGCGGTGATGTGACCAGCGGCCGGGTCCGCCGCGGCGGCGTGGAGCTCGCCGGCGTCGCGCCACCGCGTTCTTGGACGCGCGCGTGCACCCATCCGACGCGCGCGGACGCGGGCTAGCCGTAGGTGGCGGCGCCGCCCCTTTTGGGTCGCCGGAGCGGCCGCGGCGGCGTGCGGACGCGGCGGCGGGCAGCGGGCGCGGCGGCGTCGATTCCGCCGCGCAGACGGCGTTCCGGCAGGCGATCTGTGGCGAGGAAGGAGAGGAGGCGACGACGAAGCTGCCCGTGCCCGTAGATCTGAGCTGGAAGGTCCGAAATGACGGCGTGCGGCGTCGGCGGCGCCGCCGATCTCCGACCGCGCGGGGAGAGAGAGGAGAGGGAAGGGGGGTGTGCGGACGATTTTCCATGGAGGACCCTGGCTTTTCGGGAATTTGTGTAATGGTCCTTGGCGGGGTTTTTTTTTGTAAGATGGCGGGGGGTTTTCTGTGAAAGGATGCGCCAAAATCCATGCGGGGCGACGTGTCAGCACGTGATTGGTAGAAAGTTCAGTGCTACAGTAAGCTACAGTGTTTTGCGGGTTTTTCTGCGATCTGGACGGTCCGTGGGCGCGATCGGACGGCTGTCGTTTAAAAGGCGACGTGGATAGCGAAACGGGGAGTGAATCCAACGTACTTTCATATATAGTAGGAATAGGAATATATAGTAGGATGGAGCGCAAAAGAGGCCCTTGAAGATTGCGATTGCAGCAAGTTCGAGCTCGGCTGTCGCCGGACAAAACCGATGTTTGACTCCAATTGCAGTCTTCGGTATCTTCTATGCACATCATGGTCATCTAGAATGTCTTCTGTGCAGCTCAAGCGTTGCTGGCTTCTGCTCTGTTGTGAGAGCTTTGTATCCTTGTACTGTGATCGTTAATGTTAGTATATCTTTTATGTTAAAAAAAAGAGGTGAGTATGCTGCAAAATGTGAACAACAAAAGATTGAGAGCTGCAAAATGTCATGATGGCATCGGGGCAAAACCTATATCGCGCATACCGCGACGGTTGCTTAGCTCCGCGTACCCCTTAGTGGGCCGGCCCACGGCGCGCTCACACGGGAAGGAGGAAGAAGACGACGCACGGGGAAGAAGAAGACGCCGTCGCCGCGGCTGCTCGCCGGCACCATAGCCACTCACCGATGTCGGGGTCAACGCGGCGGAGGTAAGGCCAGGACCTCGCCGGAGCCGGGGACGACGCGGCGGGCCGTGGCGTCGCCGGTGGAGGCGAGGAAGTGCCTTAACTAAGGGCGGTGCGGGGTGGGTGCGGGTGGGGAGCTCGCCGGCGACCGGAACGCCGATGACCAGAGTTAGGGGTGGGGGTGGGTTGTGGGGGGGGGGGCTTAGAGGGATGGCCGGCCGGGGGGCGGCGGACCGGCGGAGGCAGCGGCTCGAGCAGGGCGGGGCGCGGAGGCGGTGCGGCAGCGGCGCCGAGCGCGGGTGGCGGGAGAAGGCGGTTGCGGCCGGCGGCGGCGGCGGGGGATCGACGGGAAAGACGAAGCAAGAAAGGAAGAAGTCGATGTGGAGGAGGAAGAAGACGTCGTGGGCCGGACCAGCGGAGGGTACGCGGAGGGAAGTTAGCTCCGCGTGACGCGCGGTACATGAGGGTATCACTATCGGACGGGAACCCTTCCGAAAGGAAAAAAGTAGCGTCACAACGTGCCTCGTGGTGACCCGATAGACCTCCATGAGTTGCAAAATCGAATTTGATTACGTCCAGACCGAGATCTCCGTGCGCGCGTCACATACGTACATGGCGCTGACCAGGTCGTACGTCCCCAGGCGAAGCCCCCCGCGCGCTGCTCTGGACGAAGCCCCCCCGCGGCTGTGTGTATGCGCGTGGCAACGCGTACATCGGCGACACTGGCGGCCGTACATCCCACGAAGCCGCGCGTTGGCTTAGCTCGATCGATCCGCGGGCTGTGTACCAAAAATACAAATAATTCACATTGTACATGTACAAAGTATGCCGAGCATTGTGTACACAACATGGATAGATACGGCGTACAAATTATAGGAACTATACATACACAGATTGTATAACTACACATACACATGTTATACAACTGACAGGTTGTACAACTACACATACACAGGTTGTACAACTACATACCACATGTTGTACAATTAGACAGACACATAATGTACAGACACAGCTTGTACAACTATATAGACACATGTTGTACAACTAGACAGACACATATTGTACAGACACAGGTTGTACAACTACGCAGACACAGCTCGTACAGATCACAGGTTGTACAACTATATAGACACAGGTTGTACAACTATACATAACCGGAAGTACAAAAAAAAGTTCATCGAAACATATCAACATAGGATCTAGTTTTGAAAATCTCGACGCGAGGAGCTCAAAAGTGAAAACGGTTCGTAATTTGGATAAACGGTTCTCGAGATATTTCATTTCAAAAATTTGATTTAAAAAAATAAAACGGAAAAAACTGCCCTCCACCTCACTATCCCTTCTCTCTCATCATACAAAAGTATAGAAAAAACAGGAAGTACAACGTACAGAGAAGTTGGAGTACAACTACACATAACAGGTTATACAACTATACATAACCAAAAGTACAAAAAAAAAGTTCGTCGAAACCTATCAACATGGGATCTAGTTTTGAAGATCTCGACGCGAGAAGCTCAAAAATGAAAACGGTTCGTAATTTGGATAAACGGTTCTCAAGATATTTCATTTTTTAAAAACGAATCTCAAAATAAATGCGCATACAACCCTCTACACGGAGAAGCAGAAATCACACCAAAACTCTCTCGTGCTGCCACTTGTCACATATTTAAGCACCCACGGGGGACCGCGTGAAGGGAGAAGCTGACACTTGTCATCACGCCACGGTTCGCTGGGTTCTCTTAGGGAACCCTTTTTCTAGTGATTTCCGGTACAGGAGGTCCCTGGCATCGGCAGGTGAGCGTGGGCATTGGGCAGACTGGCCCATCGACTATGGCCAGCCGCTCTGCTTTAAGCACTTGACTCCCATCTGCGCTCGACTACACCGGCCGCCACCGGTCCCTGCCTCCTCTGTTGGCCACTCCGGCGACGCGAGGAGGTGGGGACCATGGCGCTTCGGGGCTTCGGCGCCGGCCTGTAGTTAGGGTTTACCTAGTGTTTTCTTGGGGCGCCGTTGGTGTGGTGGGAGCGGCACCCGGGCAAATAAATCGGCCTCAACTCCACTCCCACACCGGCGGCGACCATCACGGCAACGCCTCGGAGTTGATGGCAACGTGTGCTGCTTGGTCCTTCAGATCGGCAGCTTGGTCTTCTCGCCGTTCTTCAGATCTGGCGAGATCAGTTTCTCGTTGTGTCGCTGGCGTTCGTGGTTATTCGCGACGACGCTGGCGGCCGGGGCGAGGTGGTTCTTCTGGAGCGAGGATGTTGGTCCGGAGGTGGTGGATCTGCCGTTCCTCTCCGATTTCGTCGATGGGAGGCGACAGATCTTGGTCCAAGACAGCACGGGGACGTCCCCCGGTCGACGTGCCACAACGACATGTGCCTTGCTGCGTGCAGCGGGCCTGTTCATCGACTCACAAAGCCTCATTGGCGATGGTGCTTTCTCGGATCTTGCAATGGTGGAGGCTCGGCGTCTTTTCCGGCGTTCGCCTCGGCAGCGCTAAAGTTGGGCGACGGCCGCTCGCTACGGTGGTTGCAGGAAACCCTAGGGATCGTTTTGTATTTCTCGATCTTTTAGGTTTTTATCTGCAAATTCAGGATAATCATTTTATCCTGGTTTGTCTTTTAGTTTCCATATATGTTGCTTATTGTAACTTGATTTTCGTTTAATAAAATATGTGGTTGCTCTAAAAAAAACTCATAATCCTGTAACATATGATTCTCTAGGACATTCCAAAAGAAAATAGAAATGAGCCCCATAATTTGTCTGGTTTACCGTTTAACACCACCTAATCTCCACTAATATAAAAAGAGAGAGTATGTCAGATCCGGAGGATCTGAACCGTACACCAACTCAGATCGAACGCTCCATGTAAGCCCAATGATGTATGATGTGCACCCTCACACCATATCGTTTGCGTAGTCACACGATCCGAAGAAGAAGAAAACCGCTCGACATGATCCGAAAAGCAACTACCGCTAGGCCGCTCCTCCCCGCATGTTCCTTTCCGCCTAATCCCGTCGTCGCGCCATCGGCCAGGGTCAAACCCGTCGTCGAGCGGCGCCGTGGCGTCGCCCCAACCAAGCTCTGCTCCCGTGTAGAGCGCTGCCTCCGCTGCGCCGCCCGCCACTGGCCCCATGCGCCTCCAGTACTCTACCGCCACTGCCCTCGCGCCACACCAACTATTACTACTCCCAAGCTCTTGTATTTCTCTCTCACCACAACATCGCGCTGCACGGCCGCACTGCTACACAACGGCCAACGCGCCTACGAGATGACATCCTTGCTAGCCGGGGCGCTCGACACACCGCCGTACTGCTGCTCGAGGCGAGGAGATCACCGGCGTCCTGCTCGCCGAGGCGGGGAGTTCATCGACGTCCTTTTCCTCAAGGAGAGACGGCGGCGAGTTTTCCTCAAGGAGAGACGCCGCCGTCGCCGCCGTCTTTGCCATGGGCTGGCGCCCATCCACGCTTGCTTACAGGGAACCGCCCATGCGCCAAACAATGCGGATTTAAAATCACCAATATTGGAAGCTTGCTGATGAAATCAAGTAGAGATTGTCTCATGTGGGGTCCTTGCATGGTATGTGTTTGCTGATTTTTCTGAAAGGCAGACATTGTATAATGCTATGTTCTTTCAACCTGTATGTAGTATGTTGATGTGAGTTATCCAATGCCGAGGATTACAGCGACATGTTCTGTTTGAAGAGCAAGCAGGCAGAGCACGGAAGTGATATGATACTCCAAATTCCCACTAAATTGTAATGCAGAGGATTACATCGACATGTTTTGTTTGACGAGCAAGCAGGCAGAACATGGTTAGTGATTCCAACTTTAGCATCTGATAATGGGATGTGACCTATTTGTAATGTTTGCTTTCCGTAGGACAAGGTCAGCTGATTTCAATACCACCTTTGATCATCTTAGGTGATTTCTGCACCGGTACAAGCTCATCTTAGATAATTTTCTGAACCAGTACAGGCTCATGATATTTACCTCCAGCGGTCTGTCTACTACTTGGTCTGTCTACTACTTGGTCTGTCTACTACTTGTTGTTTACCTCCAGCGGTAAATGCATCCTGCAAGACCCACTTGATATTTTGCCAGACGAAATGCAGAACAACTTGTAACTTTTCTAAGTACGTAACCGAACTGAAGCAAGATTCCGTCAAAAAACCATGTGAAGGTGATGAAATTCTTTTTTGTCTTTAATACATTCATAAGAATAAATAGTTTTCTTACTACACTTGGTATTTTTGGGGAAAGAGGACACACTTAAACAAGAGTGATGTTTGTTTAGGTGAACTTTTGCACTCCAAAGATGTAAATGTAATTAATAAGATCCAAGTTTCATTTCTCTGTATCAGGTGTGTGCTAACAAATGCGAAAAAGAATGGTGCACAGAGAGCAAAAGGAATGTCGTAAAGTGTCATCTTTGCAGATACATGACAATATATTTGCAATCGCACAACATTTTTCATTACCAGTTTTGGTTCTAGATATTGGCCGTACGGCGTACTGCTGCGACACACTTCTGTTTAGAAATATCCTAATGCAAACTTGTTTTCATAATTTCTCATAGGCTTGACATGTATCCAGAAGATTGAGATTCCAGGAATAAGAATAGTTGGGGCATGCAAAGGGTTCCTCTATTCGAGTGAATCTATTGAAATTATCCAAACCAGTGTATATACATGTACGAGTTTGCATTTGTGATGAAACTCTAATGCTCTACTCCCTCCGTTCACAAAAGGATGTCTCAACCTATCTCAAATATGTAGGTATCTACACACTAAATCATGTCTACATACATGCAAATTTGAGAATGATTGAGACATCCTTTTGTGAACGGAGGGAGTACCATTTTGATAGTTCTTTCTGCTATTGTCATGTCAATTACCTCATTCGTACAGTGGTGGAGCTCGTTGTGTATGTTTATTGGATAGTTGCATCATCAAAATTTCGAGGTTATGCATTTTTTTTCCGATTATAGAAATATATAATCGCATACCTGTGTATATCACTGGCTTCTCGATGGAAGTCGTCGTCAAGGCGCACCCGATCGACCAGAGCGCAAGAAAGTACTCCACCATTCCACCAGGTAGATTCACATCTGCGTCGATGACTCGATGTGCGACCAATGTACCTGGCGTGGTCCTCAAGAATGATGGCATTTTCTTATTCGAGTACCTGCGAACCTCGAGAAGCATCAAGGCTTTGCTTTGTTTTCCTCGTCGACGCCGCTGCAAAGTGCTCCTGGAAAACGGCACAAAACGCACGGGATACCGAGCAGACTGGCTTATAAGTCTCCAACAACCTTTGTATAATTCCTATGGATTTGTAAAAACTGTTTTTTTACAAATTAGGTCACAAAAACTAGCTCCAGCAGCATTTGTATAAATGGTCCCCACACCAAAAATTATAGCAAGCTTTGTAAAACTGCACCCTCCCTTTGCATATTTGCAAAGCCAATAGCCACTTTGTATATCGGCCAAACGTGGCGCGGGAGAGCCAACTGCCCCGCACGGAAAAGTCACCGCGCGGGATGCCGGCACCGGCCACCGCCCAGCCGCCTCCCCCGCCGCCGTTCGCCCCTGCCGCCGCCTCCCCTGCGTGCATAGAGCTTCCCCGCAGCCCCGCCCATCCTCTCCCCGTCGGCCCGAGCTTCCCGGCCGCCAAATCGAGCTCCGCCCCGCCCCTAAACCTGCCGGACGATTCGGCCCGGTGGAGGCCGCCGTCGGTGCGGGCGAAGCTCGGCACGGCCCCGCCCATGCCCGTCGTCGTCCTTCGCCGCCAGCCAAGGGCCCCTCGCCTCCGCACTCATCGGAGGACGACGACGACCTCGCCCTGCGTCACCTCCGGCCCCGCCCCGCCTCCTCCTCCTACCACGCGATTCCAGCCGCGAGCGGCCAATTCCGGCCACGCCCCGTCGCCTCGTACCGCCAAACCCGCCCCGCCATACTTGCGTGGTGCATCGCCGGCCAGACCCCGCCGTTCTTGCGTGATTGGAGTCTTCTGTGGATGACAATGAGACCCCACATGTCATTGATACATGCATAGGATTTTGCAATTTGGATATACAAAGGCTGGCAAAGCAGAAAAGTTGTAGGCTTTGTAAACCCCTCTCTCTCTTTCTATAGCAAGTTTTTTGCAATTCAAGATACAAAGGCTGTTGGAGATGCTCAAATCCCATGTACAATGCAAGGTGCTTACAAAAATAAACCAAGCATTTCTCTAAGCACCAATGCTTATACATATAGGAGAGATGCCTAGTTAATCATTTGTCTTGTGTAAATAAGCACCGGTGCGTAACCAAAAACCGGTTTATTTTGCTAAACACCTTGCATTGTACATACCCTAAGAAAAACAACCAGCGAACTTTATCGGCTAGTATGTGTAGCTCGGTACAGAAATAGATTATCTGCTCATGGGGTTTTGCGCCGATCCATCTGAAAATTGACCGGTACATTATACATAGGGCAAGATCTCATGGATGTGCCCATCCGCATGTGCAGAGATCGAACACAAAGAGAAAAGATACATCACAATTCACATATGACTCCATAATCAGACAAGGTTTCGGTTAGATTCAGTAAAAGAGAATGCTAATAATAATACTGCTACTGTTTCTCCGCTAATAATATATTACTCCTGTTTCTCAGCTTTCTTTCCGTTGGTGACTCCTGTCCTCCTGACCGGCAACCATCGTTGCCCACGAAAGCAAACAAAGTACTGCTCCACACTGCTGTCACTGTACTCCATGCTTTCGCTGTGTGCGCTTTAATCAATTTTGTCAGCAGAGAAAAAGGCCCCACGTAATTAAACTACTGCGCCCTGCCACATTCAATACGCAGGCCCGACCACAACCGTTACCACCGCAGTCCAACTCTTTTTGACTTCTACTACCCCGCTACTGCCCAACCGCTGGCCACTGAAACACTGACCGGGTCGACGGGCCTCGTGTGTCCCCACTTGTCAATCACATCGGCTGCATCCACGTCACCACGATGGGGCTCCGCACGTCGTGCCCGCGTCCGTCCGACCACACGAGGTGTCCATACACCGGCCCCGCGGCGGCGGCGGGAGCCGAGGGCGCCGCCACCGTCACCGCGAAGCTCTGTTTCTTCACCGTCGGGGAGAACACCAGCTTCTCCGGCTTCACCGCCACGGACGCGCCGCCGCTCGCCATCTCCACGCGCGCCTTGTACGTCGCCGACGCCTCGGTGCCGACGTTCGTCGCCGTGCGGATCACCGTCCTCGACTGGTTGCCGCCGCCGTAGAGCACCACGGAGATGGACGGGTAGTTCAGGTCCGACCCCGAGGGCCTCCTGTTGTTCGCCGCCAACGGGCACGCCACGGGCTTGTGCGTGATCACCTCGATCGCGTTCGCCTCGTACCCGATGCTGCACATGAACGCCACGTAGTCCTCGTCCCCGATGTCGTACACCAGCCCCGGGTCCAGGGCCCTGCCCAGGGCGACGTGCCCCGCGCCGTAGTCGAACGGCGTCGCCGCGCGCCCGGCCTCGGCCTCGTCGGACACCGCGGCGGCGCGGTTGTCTGTCACGATGGCAGTGGTCATCAGCGCCGAGCGTATAGCCGCCGGTGACCACCCGGGGTGCGCCGACCGGAGCAGCGCCGCGGCGCCGCTCGCGTGCGGGCACGCCATGGACGTGCCCGACAGGATGTTGAACTCCGTGCGCCGCGGGTCGGATTCCAGGCCGGTTGGGCCGGTGGCGCCCGTCCACGCCGCGAGGATGTTGACGCCCGGCGCGATGAAGTCGGGCTTGAGGATTTCCGGGACGAGGCCGTTGGGCCCGCGCGCCGAGAAGGAGGCCACCAGTGGAGCCGGCTTGACGCCGAGGACCGTGCCCCGGAAAACGATCGTTGCTGTCGGGTTGGTGGTGTTGGCGGCATATTCCTTGAGCGCGTCGCCCTCGTTCTCGCCCACCGAGCAAGCAGGGAGGACATGGGCGTCCCCCACGAGCCTTCGCCGTTGGCCTCTCCGTTGGCAAGAACCATCGCGGCGCCACCAGCTTCCTTTACGACCATCCCCTTGGCCACGCGTGGGCTGCTGCCGCGGTCGCAGATTACGATCTTGCCGGCCACAAGCGACGGGTCGATGGAGTTCTCCATGCACAGCGAAGCCGACAGCCCACCCGACCTCCCGGGGTAGTACAAGGACAGCATCGTGTTGTTGGCCAGCGGCTTGCCGGAGTACAGAGACACTCCTGACAGGCGCCTACCGTCGCCGAGCACGATTTCGGCGGGGAAGCTGCGGTCTATGGTGCCGGCCCCACGGTGGCGACCCACGGCGCGAGGTTGGTCACCGACATGGGAGCGGGCCCTTCGTTGCCCGCGGAGGTGGCCACGAACACTCCCCGCGAAACGGCGCCGTACGAGCCGATCGCGATCGGGTCGATGTAGAACGGCGAGACCCCGCCGTTGCCCCGCCGATGGAGACGGAGATGACGTCCACGCCGTCGGCCACGGCGCGGTCGAAGCCGGCAAGGATGTCGGAGTCCAGGCAGCCGGCGCCCTTCCAGCACACCTTGTACACGGCCACCCTGGCCTTGGGCGCGACGCCCTTGGCGACGCCGGAGGCGTACCCCTCCATGCTGGCGTCGTAGGCCACGCTGCCGGCCGCCGTGGTGGCCGTGTGCGTCCCGTGCCCGTCGGCGTCCCGCGGCGACATGTACTCCACGGACCCGTTGGACGCCGTGGCTGAATTAGTGCCGTAGTGCGTGGCGTGGCCCTGCGAGAAGAACCGCGCGCCGACGAGCTTCCTGTTGCAGGAGGACGCCGGGAACGCGGGCCCCGCGTCGCAGCCGCCGCGCCACCGCGCGGGGACGGGCGGGAGGTTCCGGTCGGAGAGGCTCCGGCGCTCGGGCCAGACGCCGGTGTCGAGCACCCCGACGATGACGTCGGAGCCGTAGTCGGCGAGGGACCAGAGGCCAATTCGGGCGCGGAGGCCCATGAACTGCGGCGACCTGGTGGTGTGGAGGTGGCGGACCTGGTCCTCGAACGCGGCGAGCACGGCCGGGTGGCGGCGCAGCTCGTCGGCGCGGGAGGCGGGGAGCGAGGCGGAGAATCCGTGGAAGACGGTGTCGTAGACGTGGAGGGGCTCGAGCGGTTCCGCGGCGGCGTCGGGCGAGGCGAAGGCGGCGGAGGAGTACCAGTGCGCGTGGGTGGGGAACACCGTGGGCTTGGCGCGGTGGTCGACGCGGAAGATGTAGGTCTTCTTCGCGTGGCTGCCGCCGTTGCTGGCTCCGAGTATGGTTTGCGAGAGCGTCGGGGTGAGCAGGACGAGGCAGAGCAGGAGGCGCCGGTGAGCACCCATTGGATAGAGCTCGCAGCGAGAGTGATGGTGTCGTGGAGCGGTGGAAGCGGCAGGGCGTGGAGGAATTATGGTGGCGCAGTGGGCGGTTGTCTGGCCTGGGCTTGTCGTCGTGGGTCTCGTACCAGGTATAGCAGTTATGAGTTATGACGCGTCACGCCACGCTTAGAGCATCTCCACTCGCGGCGCCCAAACGGCCGCCCAAACGCCTTCCGGACAGGCCGTTTGGACGCCGTCCGGACTACTCGGCGCATTTGGGCGCCCTCGCTCCCCACTCGCGGCGCCCAAATCGCGCCCAAATTCGAATGTGCCGTCAAAATACACTACGCCAAAATATGTCGCCAAAATACGCCGGGATTGCCCGGCGTCTGCTTGTCGCCGCCGCCGTCGTCGTCGCCAATCTAGATGTTGTCACCGGGCTGGGGCACGTAGTCATAGCCTGGCTGAGTCATGTCGGGGTCATCGGCGATCATGTCGGGGTCATCGTCGACCTGGCCGTCCGCGCCGTGGCCGGTCTCGGCGCCGTGGTTGCCGCCGTTCTCGGGCCGAACAAGCCCAAGCTCTTGCAGGATCGCGGCGCGATACATGTTGTGCGCCGCCCTCGCCAGCGGGTCCAAGTTGGAGACGTCGGCCGTCAAGATCATGGAGTCCTGACTCCTCTTCTTGACGGCGGCTTTCTTCTGCTCGAGAATGATCTTGACGTCGGCCTTCTGCATCAAGGTCGCCCACCTTGCGTTGTTCTCCTCGCGCCTCAAACTCGAGTTGGAGCAAACATCGGCGAGGACCTTGTCGATGGACGACTGCACTCTGTCTGTCTTTGCCGCCGCTGCCAAGGCCGCTTTCGCCTTCTTGTTCCCGATTGGCCGCCCCTCCGAGTTTTGGGGATCGGCGTTGAGGTCGGCGCGGCCGTTCTTGTTCAAAGTCCGCCGGTGCGCTTCCATTTCTCACAACTTTGGAGAAGCTTGTAGCAATGCATCAACTTGAAGTCTTTCTCCTTGTTGATGGATTTGTACAACACAAGGGCGTCGATGACCTACAACAAAGCAAGCCGACGACGATCACAATTGTACTTAAGCAACAAAACAACAAGGGGATCGCAAGCCGGCGGTCACCTGGTCCGCCGGCCCTTCCCGCTCTCCTTCCGGTCGACGATGTTCTCGTGGCAGCCGTGGAACTTGTTGACGAGGCGTTGGACGATGCGCCACCTATGCTCGATGGCGCCTTGCTGCGCACCATGCTCACCTTGTAGAAGTCCTTGGTGAACCGGCGCTCGTCCTTGATCCGGGACCAGTAGGCGGTGCTCGACTGGTTTGTGCCGGTGATCTCGCCAGTAGTAATGGCCTTCCATGATTCGACCATGCACTCGTCTTCCTTGGTCGTCCAGATTGTGTCGCGGCTGCCCTTCTTCTTCTTCGCCGCCTGCTCGCTGACCACAGTGTCGGTCACCACCCCCTCCTCCTCGACCTCGGCGCCGTCCTCGTCGTCGTCCTCGTAGTACTCCTCATCCTCGTCGAACCCATCGTCGTCATCCTCCGCCCGGACGTTGTCGTTGATGATGTCGTCCATGATATGGGCGGTCTCCTACACACAAGAAGCAAGGCCAGTAGCCACGACTCGCCTATGCACACGTCTATTGTACATGCCATGGCTACAAAATGCGGGTTCATACCTGCATGAGCTCCGGGGCGTCGGGAGTCATTCCGTCGATCACATGGGAGGCGCCCGCGTCGAATGAAAGGCTCCGACCGGCGGCCATTTGGACGGCGGGATCTCTCCGCATCGCCGGCGAATTCAGATCGACGGGTGGTTTAGATCCAGGCCACAAGAAGGGAAGATGACGTTGGGGTCGAAGCCGCCGTGATGCTGGCTGTCGCCGTACTCGGGGGAGAACCTGGTACGAGGCGTGGCGGCGGCGCTGTCGGCGAAGAAGGAGGAATTCGACGGCGAGTCGCCGACCTTGCATCGTAGAGTGGCGCTGCTCTCTTGGCTTCCTCCCAAGGCGAATGCTTGGTTCAAGGCGGCGACGGTCTTGTTCATGGCGGCGATCTTCCTTGCCGTCAATGGCGCCGCCGTGCCGAGCCGTTTCCTCTCATTCTGCTTCACGCGGCGCCCGGCACGGTTCTGCGTGTCCAATCGGCGCCGGAGTACGTCGAGGTCCCAATCCTCCTGCCTCATCTCCTCCGGCTTCTCTCTGGGCGGGGGGGTCTTGCGCTTGACGCCCAGCGTTCCCCGCCGCCTTCGTCCCCGCCGCCTTCGTCTTCGCTGCCTCCTTGGGTGACGGCGGCGCCATGGAGCCGCCGCGGTGCGAGGGTTTTTCTTTTGGCGGGAGAAGATGGCGGAGAGATGGCGGGGGAAATGCGATTTTTGTGGACGAATTGGGGGAAGCCGGCACTTATTGCGATCGCCGTCTCACTGTCAGGCGTGGCCCGCGCGTCGGAGGCCGACGTGGCGTCGCATTTCCTTCCGTCCGGGGCCGCCCCAAGCCTCCCCAAGTTGAGGGTGTGGGCTGGGCGTGCCGGACACAAAACTGGGCCGCGCCGGACCGAATTCGCGTTTGGGCGCCGCGAGTGGGGGCGATTTTGTGTCCGGCACGCCCCAAAAACGTTTGGGCGGCCGTTTGGACGCCACGAGTGGAGATGCTCTAAGTGTGGATTAAGCACTTGTGCGCTTGCGACGGCCATGGGCATCGCGGCTGCATCAGTTGTAGATTGAATCCGTGGAACGCGAGCGGAAGGTAGGAGCGTGCTTTTGTGGTAAAGTGAACTTCGGGGATCTAGCCATGCTCTGTTTCCAGTGGTTTGTCGTTACCAAATGATGAGTTTCTGCCCGCAAAACCAAGGCCTAACTGACTCGTGTGCTCCCATTAACGACGAAAGATCACTCGGTGACCAACTTAGGGCAACAAAACCAGTGGCACGGAGGCTAGGTTCGTACAATAATAGAACTGGCGAACCTCCTCGATGCCAGAGCATCTCAATAAGACACACCTAAAACAAGTATCAGGTGACAGTGAAATCCAGTTTGGCACATGGGAGACTATATCTTGACGCCGGAAAAACTATTTAAAAAATGTCAAAAAATTGAATAAAAATTAGAGCGTACTTATCTCAACTTTACATATACGAACGTCAAGTTTTATAGAAAACCAACACTTTATAGTATAAACGATTAAAGCATCTCCACTTGCGGCGTCCAAACGGCCGCCCAAAGCCGTTTGGTGCGTGCCGGACACAAAATCGCGCCCACTCGCTGCGCCCAAACGCGAATTCGGTTCGGCGCGGCCCAGTTTTGTGTCCGGCACGCCCAGCCCACGCCCTCAACTTGGGGAAGCTTGGGGCGGCCCCGGACGGAAGGAAACGCGACGCCACGTCGGCCTCCGACGCGCGGGCCACGCCTGGCAGTGAGACAAGAGGCTGCATTAATGTCGGGCGGCATCTCGGTTTCCCAGCCGGGCGCAGCGACGCGTCGCTTCGCTCGCTCTGCGGCGAGGAAGCGTCTACGCCACGGCGGCGTCAATGCAGGCGAGCCGTTAATGGTGTGGCAGGCGAGCCGTTGGACGGCCGGAGTTAAGGCGACCTCATCCGTTCGCCTCCCCGGCTGCTATATAGAGCGGGTTCCTCGCCGTCTCTACCATCTCACACAGCCATTTCCATCCCACACCCCGGAGCGCCATGGCTCCCCGGCGCGCCACGGAGGAAGAGAGACGAGCGCAGACGGAGGCCCGTCGTCGCCGCCGTGACAACCAGGTTTGGCAGAGCGCCATGGCTCGCCGCGGCTGGCCATCGCAGGAGGCAGGCTCGTCGGCCGTCAACGCTCCGCCACCTCCTCCACCGCCTCCTCCGCCACCGGCGAACCAACTCACAGAAGCCGAGGCGCACGAGCTCGTCCGCAGTAACACGCCGGTGCCGGCGAACTGCGTCCTCCCCGAGGGATGGGCCACGAACCCTGTGCACGTCCCCGTTGCACCCATGCTGGCCGGCCAGGCGTGGCTCGACTACGTCGCCTCGTGCATGGGGACGATGGCGCCGGAGCTGCACGACGACCCCAGGTTCGAGCCGAATTCGGCGTACTGGGACAAGCAGGTCGAGCTCGAGCACGCCTACCGCCTCCACTCCTTCTTCGCCCCCAAGCCGCCTGCGGACTGGCTCGAAGACTCCGACGACGACGGCCTCACCAACACCACCGACGAGGACTTCGCAGCGGGCATGGAACGGGAGAGGGTTCGCTACGAGGCGGTGGAGCAGGCTCGTCGCGCAAGATCGGAACGAGGCCACGTGCAACCTCCTCCGACGCAACCTCAACAAGAGGCGGAGGAGGTTGACGGTGATGATGACGGCTTCGAGGACTGGCCGCCGACGCCGGAGTGGGATCCCGGCCACATGCAGCTCGCCATCGAGGCCGACATAGCCTCTGCCGCCGCCACCGCCGCCGCCACCGCCTCCGCCGCCACCACCTCCACCACCGGCTACCTCTACTGCCTCTGCTCGAGCTGCCGCCGGGGTCCTATGCTCGCCGCCGCAAGGGCCGGCGCCTGCCCCAACTGCCGGTGCCCGGCGTGCCACCCTACTTACTAGATCTAGTCTAGGTCTAGATTTAAATTTGAATGAATTATGTTAGTTTGAATGAAATTTCAATGAAATATATGTATTTTCGTATCAAAATTTCATATTTGAATAAGATTTGGGCGTCGCGAGTGGGGAGCGAGGGCGCCCAAATGGGCAAGGTAGTCCGGACGGCGCCCAAAGGGCCTATCCGGACGGCCTTTGGGCGCCCATTTGGGCGCCGCGGGTGGAGATGCTCTTAAAAATTCTCGTGAAAACCGAGCGTTTGCCCTCTAACCTGACACCCATCACTAATTATTTGCTTAAATGTGCAAATCTCGTCGGTAAATTATTTCGTTGCAAAAAATGTTCGTATTAATGATGAAACAAGAGCAAATATGGGAAAAATAACGAGCACCGGTAAAGTCACGGGAGCTCGTACCAGCGACATCTGCTTTAGATCAAACCAAACAACTTTCTCCAAATACCACATAAGATTCACTCCAGAAGGCCTACGAAAAGGTAATTCCACGACAACCATCGGAGAGGAGCTACCAATCCATCATTCCTCCAATAAGTGTTGCCGCCGTGACCGCTCCATTCCCCAAGGATCATTGTAGGCGTAGCCATACTTGTAATTTTTATTTTCGCAATTTTTTTTTTGAGGAAGGATCCGATCCATATATTCAGCGTACTCAGTACAAATTACTAGAAAGTCCAAACAAAGAAAAGGAAATACAAAAGGACCCCGAAATTTACACAAAGCACCCTGAAAGAACCGCAATCGGACCCAAAGCCGGCTCCCAAGAACCTAGCCGCCGCCGCCGTCGCCGTACCTCCTGCCGCCGGGGAGAGAGCGCCGCCACAAGATGTAGAGGACGCAAGAGTCGTCCGCCGCCGCGCGCCGGATCCTAGACTCAATGAACGAGCACGGCCATAGCGCTCACACCCCAGCTCCACCGAACAACCAGCCGACGCAGCGCCGCCCAGGTCAGCCACCGCCAACCCTACAGCACCTTCTGACGCAGCTCCCCTCGCCACCATGGCCGGCCAGAGCTCGAACGAAGGAAACCACCTGCAGACCAGCACCAAAAACGGAACTCCAACCTCCACCAGCTCCTCCCCTCGCCACCACGGCCGTCCAGAGGAGCAAAGAAGGGGAAAGAAGAACCGACGAAACAGCTCCACGACCTCCCCTGATGGGGGGATAATAACCCGGTAGGCCCATGAAGAGGAAAACATGACCCGCCAGGCAGGAGGCCCGGCGAGGCCAGTTAACCCTCAGCATAGGCCGGGTTATGGTGCTGGGCCGGTATCTTGGCGATGACCCGGCTATTCATGAAGAGTATTCCAGAAGGTCCAGAGGCGGTTCAAGAGGCGGTTCTATACTTGGAATACACGAAGGATAAAGGAGTAGTAGTAGGACTCAGAGTTCGGGTAGAACCCGGCTTATCATGTACGCGACCAGGAGGCCCGGTATCTATATAAACCGGCTCCAGGCCCTTAGACAAGGAGGACCTTTTCGTAACCCCAAGCTTTAGGCGAGAGACATACAATCCTTGTAACCTAGATCGAGATCCGGCTCTGTTGTAGTAGCCGGGTTATCGAGACAGAGATCGAGATTAATAATAAGATAGCAGGAAGTAGGTCTTTATCTCCAATGGAGAGGCCGAACCTGGGTAAACCTTTGTCCCCTGCCGTGCTAAACAAACATCCAGACACCAGAGTCGCCTTGCCCAAAAGTTTAAGCTACCCTCAAGTAGCATCTGCCGTGTTTTCTACCCCACGACAGTTGGCGCCGTCTGTGGGAATCGCGTCCAAGGGTGTCACCATCATGGGTGAAGCAAGGCAAGGGGTCGAAAACTTCGTCTTTGGCCAGATCACAACCAATGAGCAAGGAGAGCTCATCGTTGATGATTTTGGCTGGGGACCGGATTCGGATCTACTAGAATCAGGTGATGTTATTCCAATTGGCAAAGTTAATGTTTTTGTGGGCATGATTACAACTAGATCTGCTAGTGATGGAGATTATGAATCTGTGTCAGGAGCCGCCACAATTGTTCAATCTGATGGAGAGGAATCAGTTGGCACAGCTGAAGCTGATGGGGTCCTGAACACGCTGGAGGAACGGCTGGATGACCCGGCAGGAATCCCGGGCGACGCGGTGGAACGAGCCGGGTCGGAATCAATCTTGCCCCTGTTCGAAGGCCGGTTTGGGTATGATGTAGAAGAAGAGGATGATGAGGAACAAGAGTCAAGTCCAAGCCCGGTACGTAGGGTAGCGGTGTACACCGCGCCTTCGTCCAGCATGCAACCGTCACCATCAGCTGTTGTTCCACCGGCCTTCACCCCGGGTCAACAGCAGCTGCCCCCAATTCTGGAGTTGGCAGAACAGAGGGTTGATGGAGAGCCGGCTTCGGTCTCAGAGGAAAGCGAGGGTACGGCAAGATACAGAAACAGTTTTGGGTTCCTGCATAACCGGGCCCAAGGAGAGGAAAGAAGTAACATAGCAGCTGCCCCGGCCTTGTTTAACAATGGCCTGGTCTTAGATCCATCAGCACTTACAAGGTTGGTTACTCCAGAAAACGCAGCAGTTAGAGCAATGGAATTGGATACAGCACGCCGAGCGTTGGAGCAGATGCGCAGGGACGCCGAGGCAGAGAGGCAAGAAATAGAAGCGAGAAAGAAGCAAATAGAAGAAGAGGAAAATCGTCTCAACGAGGCAACCC
The DNA here is from genome assembly GCA_947311845.1 of Poa pratensis. Lineage (NCBI taxonomy): Eukaryota > Viridiplantae > Streptophyta > Magnoliopsida > Poales > Poaceae > Poa > Poa pratensis. The sequence continues at coordinate 28,281,028 of CAMZMU010000076.1, read as the reverse complement.
GGGCACACCGGAGGAGGCATCAAAGCCGGCTGGGCCTTGGGGAAAATATAGCAAACCCAGTGCCTGTGGCAGCATTGTTCAGAACTCCAGAAGATCAGCCTATTGGCGCAACTCAGGTGGCACCAGTGGCTAGGGCAAGTACAGAGCAGAATAGAGGAACAGCAAGAATTGATGTAGCAGCAACAGCAGCGCCGGGTTTGCCCGCTGGAGGAGCCAGGGGAAATCCGGGTCTGCCGCCTAGAACACCGAGGTTTCACACGCCGGTGGGTCACTATTCAAATCCGGCGGATAACGTGTATGCAGCAACTCTGGCACTTGATCGTATTCCATTAGGAGATACACCAGCAGAGATTGAAGCCCGGCGTGCCATAGATATGTTACGTACTGCAGTAGTTCAGCAGACGCAGTATTCAAGAGAGAAAAGTGCGTTGCATTCTACAACGTATCGTAGTAGGAGCCGCAATGGAGGAAACCCGCCGTTGGCCGGGCCTGCAGCAGCACAGCAGCCAAACCCGCCCCAGCAGAATCAGAATCAAAACAATCAGCAGCATCAACCCGCCCCAGCAATTTCTATAGCACAGCAGATAGTTAATAGATCACGTGCAGGGAGAAGTGCAGGTAATGCAAACCCGGTAGTACCTGCAGCAGGAGTACCTCAAGGAGGACCGGGCCCTGCGCCAGCCGCGTCTGCAAGCTCGCCCGGTAATGTCAATGTTTCAGCAAGTTCTTCTAGTTTAGCCGGGCCAAAATGTCTTTCAGATTCCATCAGAGCAGAACCTTTCCCTGAGAAGTTCAAGGAGCCAAGCAAGATATCCAACTATGAACCTAGCATGGACCCAGCCAGTTGGTTGAGCAGTTATGAGATGGCAATGTGTATACGCAATGCCACGGAGAATGTTTGCGCCAAGTACATGTATTTGATGATGAGTGATGGAGCAGCAAAGTTGTGGTTTAAAAATCTACCAGAGAAGTCCATTAATTCCTGGGATGAGTTGAAGGCAGTTTTCACCAAGCATTTTCAAGGTACGTGCAAGCGTTTGTTTTCCATCGAGGATCTTGATCGTTGTATACAGAAAAAAGGCGAGTCAGCACGTCATTGGATGGGCCGGGTCACGGAAATCTTGCATTCCTCGTCTGGTATCGAGCCAAAGGACGCAATTTCATCAATGGAGAAAACTTGTAAGTATGCACCACTTGTCCAGAAGCTGGGTCGCATGAAGGAAGGGCACCGGGTTAAACCGGTCACCATGGCAGAGTTGATGGATGCTTGCAACAGGCATGCAGCCACAGACAAGACTCAGGATGAGCCTGAGGAGGAGAAGGGGAAAGGCACGGCAAATAATGGTGGAAGGAACAATAATGGCTCGGGTAACAACAATAACAGTAACCAGAATCAGCATAAGCGAGGTCACAATGATGGTAGTTCAGAGTTAGTGGCAAATACCAATGCCGGGTTTCAGAGGCAAAGGATGGATGGGAATTATCAGGAAAACAGAGGATATCAGGAAAACAGGGGTTATCAGGAAAACAGGGGTTCTCAAGGCAACAATTGGAATTACAACAGTGGAAATAATTACCAAGGATCGCGTCCAATGAGTAATGAGGAGGCCTTCAGGATGCCGTGTCCTCGTCATAGTAAGAACGGCAGAGCCGCCAATCATTCTTTGGCTCAGTGTGTGGATCTGAACAGGTGGAAAAACAATGAGGTGCAGAGAGCTTTGCAAGGAGCAAATAGAAGTGGAGGACCCGGCACGGGTGGTAACCCGGCCTCGGGACCTTTGACTGGAGCAAATGCGGTACCTACGGGAAATCCGGGTCAGAACCAAAATCAGAACACAAGTAACCAAGGTGGATTTTCACAGCAGCCAAGGCAACTTGGTCAGTATCATATATACACAAGTGGCACAACCAAGAGAGAGAGGAAAATAGTCAAGAGGGCAGTTAACACAGTGGCTGCAGGAGTTCCGAGATATTTGAGGTGGTCAGAGCATGCAGTTACTTGGAGTAGGGCGGATCATCCAGAGGTGGTGGAGCACCCGGGTCTTCTTGCGTTGGTTGTGGCTCCCCAAGTTCATGGTTTTGAGTTAAAGAAAGTGCTGATGGACGGTGGCAGTAGCATCAATATTTTGTACTGGGACACGTTTGTGCGCATGGGTTTGAAGGAGTCACAGTTGCAGAGAACGTCAACAATTTTTCATGGTATAGTTCCGGGAAAATCAGCCACACCAGAGGGTAAAATTTCATTGGAGGTAGCTTTTGGTGAGTCTATCCATAACTTCAGATCAGAGTGGCTCACGTTTGAGGTGGTAAAGTTTCCAAGTCCATATCATGCATTGTTGGGAAGGCCGGCCTATGCCAAGTTCATGGCAAGGCCGTGTTACGTGTATCTCCAGTTGAAAATACCGGGTCCTCATGGGATCATTACAGTGCATGGTAACAGAGATATTGCGGCAGAGTGTGATGAGGGGGATGCAGCCTTAGCAGAGCATGCTTGTGCTAAGGAGGAATTGAAAGCTTACAGAGCAAATCTTGACCCGCAGGATAACACAGCACTTAAAAGGCCAACAACAGAGGATGATAGGGCAAAGTTCAAAGCTGCCAGAGATACAAAGATGGTGGATTTTGTGCCTGGAGATTCTTCCAAGCAGTTCGCCATTGGGACCAACTTGACTGATAAATAGGAAAGCGCGCTCATCGAGTTCATCCGTGAGAATAGGGATGTTTTTGCATGGACACCTAGTGACATGCCAGGCATTCCAACTGAACTCGCTGAGCACAGCTTACATGTTGATCCTAAGGCAAAGCCGGTAAAACAGGGTATGAGGAAAATGAATGCAGAAAGAAGGAAAGCAATTGGAGAGGAGATAGCCCGGCTTTTGGAGGCCGGCTTTATCATGGAAGTGTTTCATCCAGAGTGGTTAGCTAACCCGGTTTTGGTTCTGAAAAAGAACAACGAGTGGAGGATGTGTATTGATTTCACAAGTTTGAACAGGTTTTGTCCCAAAGATCCGTTTCAGTTACCGCGTATTGATCAAATCGTGGATGCAGTAGCAGGTAGCGAGCTTTTGTGTTTCTTGGATGCTTATTCAGGGTATCATCAGATCAAGTTGAACAAAAATGATTGGGAAAAGACGTCATTTATCACTCCCTTTGGTGCTTTTTGTTACAAGACCATGACTTTTGGGTTAAAGAATGCAGGGGCAACTTATCAGAGGTGTATTCAGAATTGTTTTCATGATCAGATTGGACGTAATGTGCATGCTTACGTTGATGACGTGGTAATAAAGTCAGAGAAAGCCGAGTCATTTATTCGTGATCTTACAGAGACATTCAAAAATCTGAGGGAGTACCAGATGAAGCTTAATCCTACAAAGTGTGTGTTTGGAGTCCCAGCGGGAAAGTTACTTGGTTTCATTGTGTCAGAGCGGGGAATTGAGGCAAACCCGGAAAAAATTAGAGCCATTCAAAGCTTGAAAAAGCCAGAGGAACTGAGCGATGTTCAGAAGTTGACGGGTTGTGTGGCAGCGTTAAGCCGGTTTATTTCCCGGCTCGGAGAGAAAGCAATTCCTTTGTACAAGTTATTGAAGAAAACAGATAATTTCGTGTGGAATCAAGAGGCAGATGAGGCATTTGAGGCTTTGAAGAAACAGCTGTCAGAAGCGCCAGTTCTGGCAGCGCCGGGTCCCAAGGAACCCATGCTATTATATGTCGCTGCCGGGCCTCAGGCTGTGAGTGCCGTGGTGGTGGTCGAGAGAAAAGAGGAAGGAAAAGAGAACCCGGTGCAAAGGCCGGTCTATTATGTTAGTGAGGTGTTATCAGAAACCAAGCAAAGGTACCCGCATTGGCAGAAGTTAGTGTATGGTGTTTTCATGGCCAGTAGAAAGTTGAAACCATATTTTCAGGAGCATCCAATTACGGTGGTTAGTTCTATACCCTTGGCAGATATTATTAGAAATTCAGAAGCTACTGGGAGAGTTGCCAAGTGGGCCATAGAGATGGGGGATTATCACATTGAGTATGTGCCTCGCACAGCTATTAAATCTCAAGCATTGGTGGATTTTCTTAATGATTGGACGCAGTTGAATGCGCCACCTCTCACCCCGAGTCTCAAATCGTGGGTTATGCATTTCGACGGGTCTAAACAAGAGCAAGGATCAGGAGCTGGAGTTGTGCTAACTTCTCCCAAAGGTGATAAGTTGAGTTATGTTTTGCAAATTCACTTTGATTGTTCCAATAATGTGGCAGAATATGAGGCTTTGTTGCATGGTTTGCGTATGGCAAAAGAGATGAATGTCAAGCGTATCAAGTGCTATGGGGATTCAGATCTTGTGGCGCAGCAAGTGTCGGGAACTTGGGACAGAAAAGATGCAACGATGGCGGCTTACAGGCGAGAGGTGGACAGAGTAGCCGGGTTCTTCTCAGGCTTTCAGGTGGATCATATTGACCGCAGAAAAAACGATGCTGCAGATGCTTTGTCGAGACTCGGTTCTCGCAGAGAGCCGGTTCCACCAAATGTTTTCTTGGACGAGCTATGGACGCCATCAGTCAAGCTTCAGGATGCAGAGGAGCTGGCGGGTCAGGAGGACCCGGATTCACAGTTGGTAGCAGCAACACATGAGATCCCAGAGTGGACAGAACCTTACTTGGCGTATCTTTTGCGTGGTGAGTTGCCACAACAGGAAGTTATAGCCCGGCAGATCGTGCGCCGGTGCAAGGCCTACGTGGTTATTGATGGCGAGTTGTACAAGAGAAGTGTCTCAGGCGTGTTTCAGAGGTGTGTCTCTGGAAAGGAGGGCCGGCAAATTTTGAAGGAAATTCATGAAGGGGATTGTGGTCATCACGCTTCAACAAGGTCATTGGTAGCAAAAGCTTTTAGACATGGTTTCTTTTGGCTCACAGCCCAGGCAGATGCAGAGCGCTTGGTGAATAGATGTGATGGGTGTCAGAGATATGCCAGACAGATTCATGTGCCGGCTCAGGAACTGCGCACCATACCTTTGACTTGGCCTTTCGCAGTTTGGGGGCTTGACATGGTGGGTCCTTTCAGCATGTCTCCTTGCAAGAAAACCCACCTCTTGGTTGCTATTGATAAGTTTACAAAGTGGGTTGAAGTTATGCCTGTTACAAACTGTGAGGCGGCTACAGTGGTCAAGTTTATGAAGCAGATCATACATAGGTTTGGATATCCTCATAGTATTATCACAGACAATGGTACTAATATGTCACTTGGAGAGATGGCAAAGTTTTGTGGAAATAATGGTATACGTTTGGATGTGGCCTCAGTTGCTCATCCTCAGGCCAATGGACAGGTTGAACGAGCAAATCAGGAGCTGCTTAGAGGTTTAAAACCACGTCTCCGGGTCCCGTGTCTCAGAGCCGCCGGAGCGTGGGTTGAGGAGTTGCCATCAGTTGTTTGGGGAATTAACACAACACCCAACAGATCTACAAAGATGACCCCTTTCTTTATGGTGTACGGGGCAGAAGCAGTTTTGCCAAGTGATATTATTCATGACTCGCCTCGCGTGGCGGCTTACGTTGAGATAGAAAATGAGAAGACCCGGCAGGATTCTGTTGACCTGCTGGAGGAGAATAGAGAGCAAGCATTGGAAAGATCAGCAATTTATCAGCAAGATTTGAGGCGGTATCATAGTCGCCGGGTTAAAACTCGTACTTTCCAGGAGGGTGATCTGGTATTACGATGGGTGCAGTCCAAGGAAGGGATGCACAAATTATCACCTCCTTGGGAGGGGCCCTTCATCGTAAGCAAGAAATTGGACAATGGTTCATACTACTTAGTGGACGCAAGAGAAAAGTCAGAGACAGTCAATGATACCACACGCTCCACCTTTTCCATGGAAGAGCGTGAGAGGCCGTGGAACATTGCGCAGCTGCGCCCATATTATACTTAGCAAGAGAAAGATGTAAAAGTTGTAACACACGATGTAACAGGCAGCAGGTTTCAGACGCGCTCTTTTCCTTACCAGGGTACCTAAGGGGACTGGAAGGTTTTTAATGAGGCGGCTTGCTGACCTAACCTTTTCTATCAATAAAGTAAAGGTTGAACAGAAATTTTCTTTGTCTCAGTTTACTTTTCAGTTTTTAAGCCGGTTATTTTTTATTTGCATCATAATAGTTCTTTTGATCAGCTTGGTCCTGGGGGCTTGTTATTGAAAAGTGCCAAGTTATTTCCCCGGGACCCGGCCCCAGTGGTTATCCGGGTTTCAAATATTGTAACCCGGCAGAGCAGTCACAGTTTGTTCTCTTGAGTAATATGTGTGTTGATTTTATATCTTGAGGACGCCCAAAGAGTGCGTCCCGCCAGTATTTTGGATCAATGGGGTACTGTGGCATAAGCCCTTTACTTTATAAACATTGATCCAGGTCTTGGGGGCTCTTACTGCAAAAGTCTGTAGCTGCAATCCCAAGACCCGGCTTTTATGCCACTAGTATTCTTGGTTATCTTGCTGTGCAGCTGATGTGACTCGCGACTTTATGGCCTGATTGCACACCTGGAAATTCAATCAACCATGAAGCCCATTGGGACTTGGTTCGACCCTGTTTTTCTCAGAGAAGTTGCGCCAGGGTATCCATGCGAAAGCCGGCTCACAGTTAAAGACACCAAAAGGGTCATCGAAACCACAGAAGAACAAGTATTTTGACAGGTAAAGACACAATACGATTACTGCAAAGTTTTACAGCGCATGAGCGCACATCACAGGCATAGTATCAAAATACGGCTAAGTTATTACAATACTGTGCCCCAAGGGCCAAATAAGACAAGTTTTTATGCAGACGCAGCTGCTGGGCAAATGTTTAAGAGCCGGCCTCAGGCGCCGGGTTAGTAGAAGGAGTGGTGGCTGGAGTATCATCTTTGGCGCTGGCCGAGTCCTCTTTTGCCGGCTCTGTTTCTGCTTCCCGGGTCTTGGGGGCTTCATTTGTGCGCCAGGTGACAAGTTGAAGAGATTGGAAATATCCTTCTTCATCGTCTTCTACGGCCGCACGTGAAGGAGGAGGCACAGTTGGAGTTGTTGAGCTTGGGGCTGCAGAGGAGCTGGAAACATTTTGCTCTGTCGCAAGGAAATCCTTATAACTTTGCAGGAGGTTGATGCGCTGAGGTTCATCCTCCACAATCTCTTTATTAGCTTCATTATAGCCATATTGGATGCTGTTGAGCTTCAGAGCGTTGGCAATTTGGGTGGCTGCGACCCGGGTCTGCTTCACAACCCGGCCGTAGGCCTTCCTGTCGAAGGCAGTTCCATCTGCATTGTACTCTGGAAACCCTGAAGCAAGTTTAGCCGGGTCAAGACTGGGATAGTAGGCCTTAGCTAAGGCTAGGCTGCGCATTGCGCCGGCTCTGCAAGCAGATTTCTTCAATAACTGAATCCAGCCTGGCATTGTGGATAAGTGACCCAGCACTTCAGTATAAGTGCTGGGCGGGTTCTCCCAGTTCCTGGCGGCCTTGATCACCTCACAGCTTCCAAAGTATAACTGGCGAACCAGTGTATACATGCATTTTATCTTCTCAGTTGCGGTTTTGCGGACGTTTCCGTCACGTGAACCTGTATTCAAGAAATAGAAGTTGGAGTTAGTTCACATTCCGGGTCTGGTTAGACAAATATTACAAGGTTTCAAAGTTTTGTGCTTACCAACAAGTGAAGTAACCATGGAGGTGATCATCTTTTTTAGGCAGGCAAGCTCATTGGTGGCTGAGTCCAACTTCTGTTGGAGGTTGGTCAGCTGCTCTTGAAAGTTATCCTCATGCTCTTGCATGTTCCGCGTCAAGTCAGAATTTTCTTGCGTCAAGGCAGTTATTTTTTCTTCAAGGGCCTGAATTTTGTTCGTATCTTCAGTCCGGGTCTCAGTTTCAGCTTTCAAGGCTCCTTGGAGCCGGGCCACTTCTTCGTTGGCTTTGTTAACATGCTCCTGTTACACAAAAAAGAGAGCAGTTCAGAGTTTTTTCTAAAGTTTCAAGTTTATAAGTGAAAAGTGCAGTCCCAGGTTGCTGCGGGCAGCTAACCCGGCACTTGGGGGCTACAGTCTTTAAAAGTTGTTTTTCGCAGTTTGATTGTGACGAAGGAAAAGTGATTTCAAGACCCGGCTTGTTGTAAACATACAACCCGGGCCTTGGGGGCTACAGGTTGAAGTTTTTTGGTAAGCTATTATTTTTTCAAGCACCAAGTCCATCAACAAGTGATAGTCTTGGAGCTTGGGGGCTAGTAAGGTTATAGTTATGCAAAAGATAAAAGGTCAAGCAAAGATAAAAGAGTACCTGGTATCGTTTTTGAAGTAGAGAAACAAGTTCAGTTTCCAAATTCTTGTGATGAGCAAGGCGAGAGAAATACTCCTCGCATAGTGCAGGTGTGGACATGGAATCCAAGGTCGCCAAATCTAAAGAAGAAACCGGGTCCTTGCCCTTGGCAGAGGGATCTACTTTGACTTCAGGAGCAACAATCTTTGCAAGAACTTGAGAGACACCAGGAGCTGGGCCTTGATGAGACCCGGTGATTAGAACTTCTGGTTCAACTTCTTTTGTACCAGAGCCATGCCCGGGTGAGGGAGTGTTCTTTGTTGGCTCTGGAGCAGGTGCAGGGGGACTTGGTGGTGATGCTACCACATTTTCGGCGCCAGATTCTTCCTTCTGGACCGGCTCCTCAATTTGTACCTCCATTACAGAGGGTTCAGCAGTTGTGTGTTGAGGAGAGGCAGCGGGAGAAGATTCTGGGTCTTCTTCTTCTTCCACAATTGCCTTAGCGCTGAAACAAAAGAAAAGCAGTTAGTCATAGTAAAGATTGCAAAGTACTGAAAAAAGGAAGAGATAGTGAAGCATTTCTAACCCGGCATTGATGTGGAAATCCTCGGGCGTGCTAACCGCGTCCGAGGAAGAAGTATCTGATAAACCAGAGCGTTTAGGGACCCGGATTTTTCCAGCTAAAGGATACTTTGAGCTGGGCGTCTTCTGGATGGATTTGGCCCAGCTTGATAAAGATTGTTGAGGGATACCTGAGCTCAAGGATACGTGGGCTGAAGAAGACCGGGTCCGCGGTCTCTTGTTTGCCTTGGCCTCCTTCTCAAGCTCCTTCTCCTGTGTTGGTACTTGAGTTTGAGATGAGTTCGTTGTACAAGTTGAAAAACGAGAAATTGGCACCTTTGCAATGGCGGCTCGGGTCCGTTTTTGTGGAGTGGGTGCAGCAGTTTCAGGACCCGGCAATACGTCCGGAGCCGGGTCATTGGGGCCTGGAATGAGAAGAGCCGGGTTATCAGTAGAAGTGTCCTTTTTGGGGACTTCGGTGTTAATCAGCTCGAGGAAGAGCCGGCCTATGGAGTCTGGCTCACCTTCTTCTTCTTCTTCCTCTTGATCGTCACTTTCTGTGTCCTCTTCAGTAGAGGATGTAGGGGTGAAATCTGCGCTCCACCATTTGGAGTCCTGGAAAAAGAAATATCAGTAACAGTTTGCAAGAAGTACCGGGTTATAGTTTACAGAAACAATTAAGGGCAAGTTTTTTACCGTAGGAGGCTTGTTTTTGGCACTATATGGGGCGAGCCCGTCCATAGCAATATCGGTCTTCTTTTCGCCAAGGAGCCTCTTGGCGTTCTTCACGATTTGGTCATCCAGCAGAGTGATCTCTGAATAACGCATGTCGTCAGTGGTCTCTTCCGTATATTCATGGAAGAGCCGGTTTCTGATGCTGAGGGGCTGGATGAACCAGCCGATCCAGCATTTGACCAGGTCAGTCCCCCTGAGTCCATGTGCGAGCAGGGCTTTGGCCCGGCGGAGCGTGGGCTCGAGTTTGACCCGGTCTGCGTCTGGGGCATAGCTGTTCATCTTTGCTTCGTAGGTCATGCCAGAGTTCAGAAAAGCCGGGTAACGAGCATCATCTGACTCGGGTGAAGTGTCTTTGAAATAGAAATAAGTGTTTTGCCATCCCTTTGGATGGCTGGCGAGAGCAAGAGCCGGGAAATCACATACCCGCCGGCGCTGGATCGCCACTCCACCGTAAGGGCCAAGGTTGTCTTTGCGGGATGGGTTGCAGTAGAAAAATTCTAGGAAAAGTTCAATGCTGGGGGCAATTTGCAAGTAATCCTCGCAGAAAACTACAAAGTTGCTTATGTTGAGAATGGAGTTGGGGCCTATGTCTTGTGGCCTAAGACCGTAGTATTTTAAGACCCGGCGAAAAAACAGGGAACCCGGTGGGCGGAAACCACGCAGGACATGATCTAAGAAGGCTACCACTTCACCTTCCTTGGGGTTTGGGCGGATCTTCCCCAGGGGCGCGCCACTGGATCTCCTCCTGAGGTGGGAGTTCACCCCGGTTCACGAAAGACTGAAGCGTGGTCTTGGTTGCGCTGGACCGTGTCCAGTTCACAGGAGCGGTTGCGGGCGCACCGCTAGATCCGCCCTTTGCGGAGCTGGGAGGTTTCTTTGCAAGAGATTTTGCAGCTTTGGGCCCTCCTGCCATCTTCTTCTCCTTCACCATGGCTGGAGATCAACGAGGTGCCTAAGCGGCAACAATGGCGAAGAATGATGAACATGATAAGAACCCTAGCTCAGATGCAAATGTGGGTAGAGGAGTGCAGATTGAATCTAGACAAAATGAGGAGCGGAATCGGATGCGCAGCACAAGTAAAAACAAAGATTGGAGTTACCTTGGAGATTAGTTGAAGTTGGAGAGCTCGATTCGAGATCGGATCCGCGGCTGCTACAGTGCTTGCGCGAAGTTGGAGATGAGTTTGAGAGTGGGGAAAATGACTGCGCGAGGTCGTGGTCAGATATTTATAACCGCGGTGAAAACCCTAGGGGTAACATGGTAAAAATGAGTGGATAAGATAAGTATCTTCTCCGGGAAGTCAGCGACAATTAGACAGGACAAAAAGAATATTCCTTGACTCATTTATGGTGTAGAATGAGAAAGCCGGGTCATAAGATAACCCGCCAAGAAGAGCTGGCTTAACAAGACAGAGGGAAATGAAACTTGATATCTTGTACATATTTATTATCTTTGTATTTCAGGTGATTAACCAGGCAAGCCAGAACACCAGCATTGGTCAAGAAACAAACAACGCAAGATAGAAGCAAAGCGTGGCAATCTGGTTACCTGGTTAACCTGGGGGCTACTGATGGGGGGATAATAACCCGGTAGGCCCATGAAGAGGAAAACATGACCCGCCAGGCAGGAGGCCCGGCGAGGCCAGTTAACCCTCAGCATAGGCCGGGTTATGGTGCTGGGCCGGTATCTTGGCGATGACCCGGCTATTCATGAAGAGTATTCCAGAAGGTCCAGAGGCGGTTCAAGAGGCGGTTCTATACTTGGAATACACGAAGGATAAAGGAGTAGTAGTAGGACTCAGAGTTCGGGTAGAACCCGGCTTATCATGTACGCGACCAGGAGGCCCGGTATCTATATAAACCGGCTCCAGGCCCTTAGACAAGGAGGACCTTTTCGTAACCCCAAGCTTTAGGCGAGAGACATACAATCCTTGTAACCTAGATCGAGATCCGGCTCTGTTGTAGTAGCCGGGTTATCGAGACAGAGATCGAGATTAATAAAAGATAGCAGGAAGTAGGTCTTTATCTCCAATGGAGAGGCCGAACCTGGGTAAACCTTTGTCCCCTGCCGTGCTAAACAAACATCCAGACACCAGAGTCGCCTTGCCCAAAAGTTTAAGCTACCCTCAAGTAGCATCTGCCGTGTTTTCTACCCCACGACATCCCCGGCAACAACGCCGGAACGGAGGAGCAAGGGAAGCACCACGCCCAACACACCACCGCCATCGCCTCCATCCTCGACAGCGTCGCACGGGCACGCACACCTACTAAACTACTACCTCTGTACACGGACGAGCAAGAGCCGGAGCTCCCCCCCACCTCACGGTGCCGGAACGGCGACCGGAGGCGGAGGGGAGCGGCGGATCTGCCGGCGAGAGGAGGAGAAACTGGAGTCGCCTTTTCCGCCTCTCTGCACTGTAGCAGGGGAACGGAAAGGTTAGGTCTCAACCCTTAGCTGGAGTGGACTACTCACATATTTTCGCAATTGGGGACATTGTAAGGCTATAAAGCATCTATTATATAATTAAAACACAGGATAACCAACGGTTAGGATGCATTCGTTCTAAGCTAGAGCGTATGAAGGGATGAGATTAAAAAACATGGATCTAATTCGCATGGAAAGAGGCAGCCGTGGATTCCACTTCGTCATCTTCCATATTTCTTGGACTCTGTGCAATTTGTATTACGACTAAACGTATGATGGCAGGACTAGATGTGGGAATTGATTCGTATTCTAATTAGAGTCCACCACATCAGGTACGAAATAAAATAAGATTCTTAGCAAAACTGAACACGTTCGCTTCTGCCATGTTGGCCGTCATTGGTGTAACTTCCCTAGGATCAACAGGGATAGCGATCTCAGACCGCAGGCGTACGACAGACGCCGCGTGCAGCACCAGCAGCAATCAACGACATACGTTGTGTGATCTGAAGACGGCAACTAGCATCCTAGCCCAGCATAAATCGTCCGATCTTTGATCTCGAAGTGACAATGTCGATCTCGCTGTCTGATGAAGCTTTCTAGGCGTGCCAAGGATGATGACGAACACACAAGGTACCCTGGATCTCTCTCAAGCTTTTCGACGAGTACGTATGGCGAATTAGCTGCGTCAATCAGGTGTAAATCTACGACTGATGAAAGCTAGCAGGCAACGTTGGGATGATGGCGATCCAAAGAGGCAAACACATGTGGAACGCCAACGGTATTAGAGGAATTGGTGATCGACCATGCGGACGTAGACTCAAGCAAATTTGCTATGATAAAGTACAATCGCCCGGGTATGCAAGCGGTGTTGTCCGCGCGAGGCCGGTAGCAGCTCTCCGCGGTAGCCGAAAGCGCAAGCGGCTCTTTCTGTGATCCACCCGATGGAAGATGCGTAACACGCACAATCAATCAGATACTTGGTCCTTCAAGAAACACATATCTATTGGTTCGACGTACCGCCGGCCGGAAAAGCCATCAAATTAAGCAATCCAATCACCATGTACGCCGTGTGGTGGTACAACCTGGAGTGCAGATCCGTTTGCAATGCTCGTGACGGCTAGATATTAACAATTTAAATCAGGCACTACCTCCCGTCAACAAACCCAAGTTGTTCTCCTTGGACACAAGATGGTCCTACCGGTGCAAAGATAATTTACTTTGGCGGTGGTTACACGCTGATATTTTCGTACGGATCTTTGTCGGCGAAGTTAGAGTTTCAAGGGCTTCGTAAAAATCGAGCTTGAAGATACCAACACTGATGTTTTGGGCTCTCTGCAGGTTTTTAACCCTAGGCTACGCCAATGGAGGTGCAACACGGTCCAAGTGGGCTGCCGGCCGGAGAGGCAACAACGACGAGGTGGAAGGCTCCGACGAGATCCTTGGCAGTGGTCATAGAGGTGCAAGTGCAACACGGACCAAGTGGGCTGGCAGTGGGAGCGTCACTGCGAGCTGCACACCTACGACGAGATTCTAGGCCACGGAAAGTCGACAGTGGAGGTGCAGCACGATCCTAGCGGCCTGACAGGAGGAGCGGGCACAATGGCGACCTGCACGGACCTAACCTGTGCTTCCTATCAATCCTACTGAGTGGCCCCTCCACGTCCTCTACCTCCTGTCCATGTCGGGCGGCAGCCACAACCCGGCCAGCATGCAACGGCCCAACAACAGCGAATTGCCTCCTCAATTAACTGGCTAATCGATTTTATCGCCACTTTCTCCGACGTGTCTACCTTTCCTACTTGCCAAAATTAGACAGGAAATTTCTCCAATATATGAAGTCATGTCCTGATTAATATCTCTTCGTTCATCTTTCTTGGTATAAATTTAGCTTCATGAGATAGCATGCAGTGATGCAGGTATCTTCAATACGTAAAGTCATAACCAAGACAAATTTGTTTTTGCTGAAGCTCAGATCTCTTCTAGGGGAAGCCAACGTCCAGATTCTCTCTGCTAATCAAGCGCCTTATATCTTGCATCAGGTTGAAATTTTATACCTCCGATAAGACGGCCTACCCATCAACTATTTGCTATTTTCCCACGAAATAGCTAGGCATGTAAGTTTTACTTCTTATACAGCAAACTACAGGACGTGCAGACTGAAGTTATGGTTTCGATGTTTATGCACAACAAACGTTTGATAAACTGCTTGAAGAAGCTCAATGGAGTTTTTGGTTGCATGTTCGAACCAGGTAAATTCTGTTAGTTGTAGAAATCACTTTTTATCACCCTGTATCCTTTTCATGTGTGAAGGTGTGTACAAAATATACGGTGGTCATGGAGCTTGAAAATTAGTGAAGCCGGTACTGATGCCTTCATGTTGATAGACAAATCGGCTAGCATATATAAGTATGAGAACATCAATGTGAAATATGCACGTTCAACAGAACTGATTATTTGCACCATTGATAAGCAATTTATACCGGCGTAGATGATGAATCAAATTCTACAACTCTTTATTAGTTTAACACATCGGACAAGTCTATTTTGGAGATTCATTATGATAGAAAAAATGGGATGATTATTTCCCGTATGGAAATCAAAACAAAAACGACATAAAATTTATTAGTTTGGTTCCATGAGAATCGCAGATAAAATCCAAGAAATAGCCTATTTTCTGAATAAATTAGTTATAGAAATTAGTAGTATGACTTGGCAGTCCAACTCTATTAATATATGAAATCATAAATAATAAGAGATGGGAAATAAGAAATGTGTTTTTCATGCAAATTCAATACAAAGTTCATAAGAGGTATCTGGTGACGGAGGACCAATTTGAATATAGCGTGTCTCCGAGTACACCATTTGTGGGTTCGGTTGTGGGAAAACGAAACAGTTGTGATTAAATTAGTCTAGGGGCCTATGTGATAGGTATGACTAATATAATTCAGAACTGACGAAAATGTTATACACTGTAAATAATAAAATATACATGCACAAGGGACGATGGCATTTGACCATTTTTGTATGAGAAAGCAAGGAGGTCGGGAGGAATAGAATAAGGTGCTTATTTCGGTGAAGTTCAGTTTATTGATATAATTCACAACAACAAAAAAACTTGGTACACCAAGAAAGGCAAATAGTGTATTCTTGGATGAGGAGTGAAATCATAAATCTATGAACAATAATTTTGCCTACCATATAGTAGTTACGTAGTCGACTAACACAGTAACACTTCACACGAGACTAAGTAACTTGCGCTGAGAACAACATTTATAAATTTCCACTCAACAACACATCAACATCTCAGATTTAATACAAAAAATACATGTCGTGGAATATCTAGCCGCGCAAATGCGCGGGTCACCCAGCTAGTTCATATTAAAGTAGTAATTCTTACAATGTTTTCTATTGTTAAACTAATCGCGATATGTAAGTAGTCCACTCCAGCTAAGGGTTGAGACCTAAACTTGCGGCGCACATGAATTTTTAGATATGGGATATTAGTTTAACCGGCCTATGATCAGATGGTGCGGATCACCGTTGACCACTTTGTAGTTTGGAAAACGAGGCCGCCACGAAGGATTGCCAACGAAACTTTTGCCAGAAACAACTTTTACTTTTGGCTTTGTTAACTAAATACTTCTTTTACACAACCGTAAACCGCTGCCGCTAAAAATTAACGGATTTAAACGCAGACACCCAAGGGATCAGTCAACACAACACGCAGCGAATCCTACACGTATAGGCGTGGATCGGACGACAACTAGGGGTGCACACTCACCCCTCACCCTCACCCCCCCCCCTTCCCCAATACCATTCGTACTAATGTATGGAGTGAGCCTAGCTCAACTTGTTGGGAAATTAGATGTATAAATCCTACACCAGAGTTGAACTCCTCGCGTGTGTGATTTAGGATACTATTTATACATAGTTGATTCAGACTTCGGGGAATTGAAATTCTACCCATTTCTAAAAGAGAGGGAAAGAAAAAAATAAGTCCAACAAACTGCCCCCGCGTCGTTCGGACGGGCGACACATGCGAACACGGAGAACCAAGTGACTGAACCTCCCTTCCACGATCTTCTTCGTCTGATTGCACCGTTCCCCTCCACCATGCCGGTTCTTGTAGTGCTAGGCTTTCTGCTCATCATGAGGGGGTGCGGATCGGGTACGGAGGTCGGCTGTACTCACTAGTACAGAACGACACATCGGAAACGGGCCAAAAAACCCTTCGGCAACGGAGAAAGGGTCTGTGTCCCCGCCTCTGTCACTTATGTGAAGCCTCACAATGGCAACGGAGATTTTTATCGTTTGCAATAAGTTTAGCAACGAGCATAATATATAACCGTTGCCTTTAGTCTTTACATCAGATACGGAGATTAGTTTTTGACCGTTTGTAATGAGGGCTAAAGGAAACAAAAAAAAGCCGGTGACGCCTGCTGCACCGTCGACGGAGCCCTGTGGTTCCTGCTTGACGGCCGCCGGTTCTTCACCTTCCTCTTCGCCCAGCTTCATTGCGTGGTCTTCTTCTACCTATTTAGTACTGCACAAAAGTCTTGCTCCTGGAGGCGCCGGCTTCAGTGGACCGTGTGGACGGAGCCCCACTCCTACGTCTTCACGGCCGCCGCATAGTCTCCAGGTTTCCTCCTCGCCCTAAAGGAGATGAAAAAAATCAAAATGTAAGCTCCTTCATCTCTATACACAAGACATATGCTTCTTCATCGGCATTACAGAAAATATAGAACTAATTACAACTAGAACATAGCCTAAACAATGCCTCATATATAGGTAGATTGGACACACAAATTCCAGGGATGCAGCAAGCGAGCCAAGTAGGATGCGCAAGATCGATGTGTATTTGTGCATATCACAAGGATCACTAGCGCCACCCCCGGATCACACGGTGTCACCTAATTTTAATCATCGGCATAACAGAAACAAAGCTAAAATCAGAGCAAATGCCTACTAAAAACAGAGAAAATCCATGGATAAACAATTAGCTACTTACAACTAGAAAACAGCTAAAATCTATGTGTAAACAATGCCTACTAAAAACAGAGCAAATCTATGGATAAACAATTAGCTACTTACAACTAGAAAACAGCTAAAATCTATGTGTAAACAATGCCTACTAAAAACAGAGCAAATCTATGGATAAACAATTAGCTACTTACAACTAGAAAACAGCTAAAATCTATGTGTAAACTATGCCTACTAAAAACAGAGCAAATCTATGGATAAACAATTAGCTACTTACAACTAGAAAACAGCTAAAATCTATGTGTAAACAATGCCTATTAAAAATAGAGCAAATCTATGGATAAACAATTAGCTACTTACAACTAGAATACAGCTAAAATCTATGTGTAAATAATGCCTACTAAAAACAGAGCAAATCTATGGATAAACAATTAGCTACTTACAACTAGAAAACAGCTAAAATCTATGTGTAAACAATGCCTACTAAAAACAGAGCAAATCCATGGATAAACAATTAGCTATTTACAACTAGAAAACAGCTAAAATCTATGTGTAAACAATGCCTACTAAAAACAGAGCAAATCTATGGATAAACAATTAACTACTTACAACTAGAAAACAGCTAAAATCTATGTGTAAACAATGCCTACTAAAAACAGATCAAATCTATGGATAAACAATTAGCTACTTACAACTAGAAAACAGCTATCCTACTGAACTGGGGTCTTACATTAGGCGACGAGCTAGCGCCGGCCTCCCCTGGCGGCGCCTTGCCCTCGCCGTGGACCAAAGAGAGGGCTATGGCAGGCCGGAGGTCAGACTGGTAGACCGACTCCTCGGCGTGGTCGACCTGGGTCGACGCCTCGGAGAGGAGAACCGCCGCCTCCAGATCGGCCTCGCCCTGACGACGCTTGGCGTCCTCGCGCTCGAAATCGGCGCGGGAGAGTTGGCAAGCGATCTCCAGATCACGATCCTCCTCCTCTTCCTCTTCCTCTTCCTCCTCGTCGGAGGACGAGGACGAGGAGGAGGAAGACGGATGGCGGCCGGGGTACATCGCCTGGCGGATCTCGCGGTAGCTGCAATGGTGGCCAAATGAGCGGGTGCGGCCGGAGCCTTCGCCGTGCAGACGAGCGCCAAGGCTGCGGGACCGGCCCGCGGGGGCCGGATCGGCGGCGGCCTGTTCCGCAAGCTCGTCCCGCAACACCAGCTGACGCTGCTGCTGCCTGAAGGCCCGGAGGGTGGGGCGGCCACGGCCGCGATGGCCGGATCTACCAGCGCCGACGGTGGAAGCCATGCGAGAGAGTGGAGAGAGAGGAGACTGTGCGGCGGCTAGGGTTGGATGTGAGACACTGAGAGAGTGAGTGAAGGGCATAGTAGGTTCTTATAGGCCGGCTGTCGGGCTGCTTCTAATGGCAACGGAGATTACGAAACTGTCCATGTGCGATGAGCACACATCGGTAACGGAGTTAAACCAAACTCCGTTGCCAACATATATTCCACTATTCAGCCGTTGCCTTTGTTGTGGGCCTGCTTTACGGCCCAGTGCGGGCACGCGGGGGATGTCGCGATTTACCGTCGCCTAACTCCTGCCGTTGCCATAGAGGGGTATCCGATGTGTCGTTCTGTACTAGTGACTTCATCCCCGGCCCAGATATTCGCCACCGTCAGGCGCCGCATACGCCGAGGCGTGGCCCGGAGGTACCGATGCTACGCTTAGTGTCGGACCAATCAGGTGACACTAGGATTCAGTTGGCTATTCAATTTATTTATTACATTGCACTTACACGGTTACATTATATTGCAACTTACAATTATTTGTTATTTTGCAGGACATCTTTATGCTATTATCTATATATATAATAAATACACCTGATGACTCACAAGTGCAGGAGATCAATTGTAGTACCTTTCAAATAGAAAAGGTTGTCGAACCCACGAGGAGCTGAAGGTATTGGTTAGTAAGATTGATAAACAAAGCAATGAAAGATGCAAGTGTTTTTGGTATTTTCGGTTGTATAATTCCAATGCAGCAAGTAACAGTAGCAAGTGAAAGCTCTCAAAGAGAGAAAGCCCTATCCTCTTATGTGACAAGAGGACAAGCTCAAGTGATATGTGACTTATATGTAGAAAACGTTCCCGAGAGCGGCATGGATAATGCTAGGCATAGAGATTTATTAAACAACACGTTGAATATCTTGTCAAGTTTTAATCTTCTTTGGACGGAGCCATAATTAGGTATAGCTAAATAAATAAACTACAACCCCTTATGATGGATCATGTGGCCAAGTAAATGACTGCACAAGAATTATTAAGACATAAAGTCCCACCATAGCATTAAACTCTAAGGTCCCCGATACTAATACCCTCATAATATAACTTCATGACTCGGTCTCAGGTTTACATGTCCTCCCAAGTCTCCCTCAATTCATTATACTACGGTGTTCTCCTATGAGCCCATAAAGATGAAGTGTTGTGCAGTCGACGTTCGCACAACACCATCATAGAATCACATAAAAGATAAACTCTTGACAAAATACCAACACATGTCATATATAAATCATTGCCAATTCATCCTATGCCCTCAGGAACATACGGGAACTACTCACAACGTGCGAACATGATGATATTCAGTGGCATAAGTGGTACAACACAATCTGAAAATATAATCTCACCCTCGAACAATGACAAGTAGCCAATCATACACAGGTAGAATAGCACTTAAACAATAGCTAGGGTTCGAACAATCTCAAACTATGAGGGGATGAAGTGGATCACGAAGATGGTGATGGAGATGGTGCTGGTCTTGATGTTGGTGTTGATGGAGACTCCGGAGGGGGGATGGAGGAGCCTACCGGAGGTGATTCCGGCAGCGTTTCCCCCTCCAATCTTCTCCGGCGGCAGCCTTCTGACTCTCTGTTTCGTGGTTTCGTGTTTCTCCACCGCCTCTTTTCGCGAAACGCCAGGGGAACTTTTTATAGGCGTTTTTAGGTCAAGACGGAGTCGGTGGACGAAAGATCGACGGCCACGGAGCTCTGAGGTGGAAACGAGTTGGGCCCACGCGGCCATGTACTTTAGGCCGCGTGGGACCCTCTCATTTCCAGCCTGTTGGGCTTCTGGTCTTCAATTTAAGCCCATTGCGTTCGTCTCGAAAATTCTGAACCGTGCTCTTTGACCTTGCCCTTTTTGGAGTCCCGAAGCTCCCGGAAAGTCTGAAACACTAAAAAAGACGTTTTCTGGAAAAACAGGGTTAATTCCAAATAAATGGGAAAACTATGAAGTATTCCCAAAATCATTATAAAACATTGATATAACCCTTATATGATGCAAATATGATTGGAATATAAGCAATTAAAGTGCAAAGTTCATGTATGCATTTTACATGCATCAACACCTCGTAGTTGAACTAATTTAGCAAAAAGGTTAGAGCTTTATCGGTATCAGCGGAATTTCTTCCTCGCACGCATAGATTCATTAATACGCCGCCCTCGCATCACTAAATTAAGCACACAAGCAACGATGGATCAATTCGTAAAGAATTTTTTGGGAGAGGGCTTAGATGGGAAAATTGGTATCCCCCCCCCCCCAACACTTACATTTTCTGTCCCTTCCTCCAACCCGGTATTTTCCGTCAAGCTCCGCCAATGCACACAAGCCGTCATCAGATCGCATAAGCCTATCTAGTATCCGTTTGATTGCACAATGGTGCTGGACAGAAGGACATACGAACGCGCGGCGTTGCAGCTTGTTGCGAACATCGCGCCTATTTACTCTGTGTTGTCATAGTGCAATCATCATTCTTCCTAGTACATCTTCGCAAAAGAGGATGGCCACAGTCGGGTTCCACTATCTAACATTGGTTAGGCCGTACCCCGCCACCGTGTCGATTCTTGTATTGCTAGGTTTTCTCCTCATCATGACGGGTGTGCTGATCGGGTAGGGAGGCCGGCCGTACTTCTCCCTAGCCAAGATCTCCGCCACCGTTAGGCGCCGCATACGCTGGGGCGTGGCACGGAGGCCGATGCTACGCTACGCTTAGCGTCGGACCGAACATGTGACACAGGGATTCAGTTGGGTGTTTAGTTTACTTATTACATTGCACTTACACTCTTTACATTATATTGCACTTACAATTATTTGCTAGGATATCTTTATGCTATTATCTGTATCTATAATAAATATTATTATTATTTATTACGGAAATACATTTGTACAGTCGAATTTTCCATTTGGCCAAATCAATTTCCGAAAGAAAATTTATGAAAAGCTAGATATGTCGTGTCCCTGCCATATCTCTCTCTGTAGGTAGTTAGCTACATGTCAGACCCTCTATCTCATGTCTCCATCACTCGCCACTTCCTCTTCACTCTCCATACGAAGGCCTCTCTCTGTAGCTGCCGAGATATTTTCACTTGTGCAAGTCGAGGAAGCAACGCGCATTCGCGCAAGGTAAGCCAAGCCATGATGTTTGTTATTCTTAGAATTTGGGCCATTTGTGGGTAGCCCAAATAAGTAATTCCTGAAATGTCAAATTGGCCCATGTGCATGTGCATGGCTGGTTGTGGGAGGTGCTAAATTTTAGTACCACATTGCTAGTTGGATGAGAGTTGCACCACCTTATAGTGGAGTTTTATGCTACTTAGTGTGCTCTTGAGAATAGAAGGCTCTCTCCCGCGCACTCCTTGTTCGCCTCCGCTCGCTCGTCTCATCTCGTCACGACGCGTCGCGGGTTGTGGGAATGAGCCGAGCCGATGCTTATATTTTTGCTGTTCAGGAAAATCGAGTCGCTAGCGTACGCGTACAGCTTAGCCGGTTCGGGTCGCTCCCAGATCGTGGGCTGCTGCATTGACTCGGACGTGTGTGACGTGGCCGACCCACGTTGTACCCGTTAGAGTTTCCTGAGCCGCACTATATATTGACTTGCACTGCGTGCGCCGTCACACACCGAACCAATCTAGGTTTTGCCAATCCCGTGCCTTGCGCCGCCATCGTAGTCTACTCCATCCCGAGCGCCGGCGTGCACCGGCGTTTGGGAGAGCAGGTCTCCAGAACTAGTCGCTCTTGTGATCCTGTACGGGAGAGGGCGAATTAGGTTTTTGGGAAGCGCTCCGCGCGACTGCTCGCTGCTTCCACCATGGGTCGTCTACGAGCTGCTGTTGCGGATCGTCTCCGCAGGCGTCGTCTTCTTCGACCCGTCTTCACCAACGTCATCGTCAACAACATCACCGCTGCTCTCGGCGCAGTGAACCTGTCTGCATCGACTGTTGCTTCCTCTACAACCGTTCGGTACGTGCGGCGTATTCCCAACTGTTTTACTATGGATATGTTGACCTATATGTTGCTGTTATTCATGTTGCTTAGTACATCTAGTATGTTCGTATTTAACATGTTAGTAGATGCGCTTGTCATGTTTAATATTATGGAATTAATCATGGAATTATTGTCTAATTATCCAGCAATCCAAAAACCTAATTGTAGGCAATTTCGTGATTCAAATATGGCTGGTTATACCGATGCAATGAAACCGGAGAAGTTCACCGGTGGTATGGGCTTTAAGAGATGGCAGCTGAAGTGCCAACTCTGGCTCTCGGCCATGAATGTGTGGGAAGTTAGTAGTGGTCTTCCTGAAGGAACTATATCTTAGGAAGCTCATAAAAACTTGAAGAAAGACACTACTATCTTTCGAGGATGCATTCTGAGTGTTCTTGATGGTCGTCTGTGCGATGTGTATATGCACATAGAAGGCGGCAAAGAGCTCTGGGATGCACTGGATGCTAAATTTGGTGCGACCGATGCAGGCAGTCAGGGGCGGAGCTGGGCCTGGTGTTACCCGGGCTGTAGCACCGGTCCAGCCCAATGCACCAAGGGAGCATATACGAGGTAAATAGGAAAAAATAGCAGCCCATTGGATCAGCACCACATGGCCCATACTAGTTAGCCCGTTCGGTAGCTGGCTTGCTGGCAGGAACTGATCGATCGATCGTTTCGCTCCCTTTTGTGACTTCCGTGCCATATCGTATGATCGTTCGACCTGATCGTTTCGTCCCGGCTGTCGCCCCCGTTCTGTTTTCCTGTCAGTTCCCCATGACCACGAGGCAACGACGTCGACGACAGCAGGCGGCCTTGCGGCCTTGCCCCAGCCCCAAGGCGATCCTCGGCGTACACGATCTCATGCATCTGGCCTCCACCAATCTGCACTATTGAATCCAAACGTGATTAGGGCCCCTGATTCCTCTAGTTTGATATGTACATCCTCGACCGGCTGCTACTTAGGCGAGATTTGCATCCCCTTAAGTCTTGAATTGAATCAGACAGTTACTGACTTTATGTTTGATATTTGTGTTTAACTATGTCGTGCTAAATGAATCTGTCAATTCGTAGGATGGAGAGATTTTTTTTTCAGAAAAATGCCTCTAGGAAAATTGAAACACAAAAAGAGTAGCATTGAACTTGATATGGATGATATTGTTTGTTGATCCGGAACTTCAAAAAACAAATTTTCAGTTACTCAATTAGCAATTTATGTTTGTGTCTTTCAGAGCAATATACTTATACTATGGTGAATTTTGGATGCGATTCAGTAGAATTTTTTTATTAGTCATTAGTTAGCACCCCCTTACTCCGCTTCCGGCTCCGCCACTGCAGGCAGTGAACTATATATCATGGAGAGCTTTCACGACTACAAAATGGTGAATAACCGTGGCGTGGTCGAACAAGCTCATGAGATACAGTGCACTACGAGAGAGCTTGAGCTCCTCAAGTGTCCCCTACCTGAAAAGTTTGTGGCTGGATGCATTATTGCAAAGCTACCTTCTTCATGGAGGAACTTCACCACATCTCTCAAACACAAGAGACAGGATATATCGGTTGAAAACCTGATAGCGTCTTTTGATGTTGAGGAGAAGTCTCGGGCTAAAGACACTGCTAAGTGAGGTGGTGAAGGTCAGTCTAGCGCCAATATGGTGCAGAAAAACCATAACCATGGCAAGAGCAAGGCCAAGAGCAAGCCTGCGTTCACTGTGCCTATCAAGACTACTTCTTTCAAGAAGAAGAAGAAGAAGATGCTTAACAAATCCGAGTTAGAGTGATACACTTGTGGAGAGCTCGGCCAATTCTCTGTGGACTGCCCAAATCATGCAAACAAGAAAGGGAAGAAGGCCAGTACTGTCAACATCGTGACCGCTAGCAAATACGGATGGGTATGGTAATTTACCAATTTTGCTTTCAGTATTGCAATCTCCATGTTGGTGGATTGATACGGGTGCTAATGTTCATGTGTGTGCTGACATTTCTATGTTCACTTCTTATCAGGTCGAGCGGGATTGTTCCGTCCTAATGGGGAATGGGTCGCATGCTACTGTTCATGGTGTTGGCACGGTAGATCTGAAGTTTACTTCGGGAAGATCGTGCAGCTGAGGAACGTGCAGCATGTCCCTACTATGAACAAGAATCTCGTTAGCGGATCTCTTCTTTGCAGAGATGGGTTTAAATTAGTCTTGGAGTCCAATAAAGTAGTTGTGTCAAAGTTTGGACAATTTATTGGTAAAGGGTATGAGTGCGGAGGCTTGTTCCGCTTTTCATTATCGGATTTTTGTAATAAGTCAGTAAACCATATTTGTGGCAGTGTGGATTCGGATGCCAATGTGTGGCACTCTCGTTTATGTCATGTTAATTTTGGTTTAATGAGTAGACTTTCCAGTTTGAGTTTAATTCCTACTTTCACCATTGCCAAAGGTTCTAAGTGCCATAGTTGTGTGCAATCTAAGCAACCTCGAAAGCCTCACAAGGCAGCCGAGGAGAGAAACTTGGCACCTCTAGAACTCGTACATTCGGATCTATGTGAGATGAATGGCGTGTTGACAAAAGGTGAAAAGAGATATTTCATGACTTTAATCGATGATGCTACTAGGTTCTGTTATGTATATTTGTTGCAAACTAAAGATGAAGCTTTAGACTACTTTAAAATCTATAAAGCTGAAATAGAAAATCAATTAGAGAGAAAGATCAAACGTCTCAGGTCGGATCGTGGTGGCGAGTATTTCTCCAATGTATTTGATGAATTCTGTGAGGAACACGGTATTATTCATGAGAGGACGCCTCCCTATTCGCCCCAATCAAACGGGGTTGCCGAGAGGAAAAACCGCACGCTGACCGACTTGGTGAATGCCATGTTGGACACTGCTGGTTTATCTAAGGCATGGTGGGGGAGGCTTTATTGACTTCGTGTCATGTCCTGAATAGAGTTCCTAACAAGGATAAAATGAAGACCCTTACGAGGAGTGGTCTGTGAGAACATCATCACTTTCTTATTTACGCACTTGGGGATGTTTGGCGAAAGTCAACTTTCCAATTCCTAAGAAACGTAAATTCGGACCAAAGATAGTGGATTGTGTCTTTCTAGGCTATGCTCAGCAGAGCATTTGCTATAGATTTTTAGTGGTTAAATCCGAGATACCTGATATGCATGTTGATACTATTATGGAATCTCGTGATGCAACATTTTTTGAGAACATGTTTCCTATGAAGGATATGCATAGCACTGCTAGAATTTCTTCTGAGATATTTGTTGAATCTAGTACATCTGTTGATAATTCTGAACAACCACATGTTGAGCCAGTCCTTGAGAAGGATGACAATGAAGCTCCCAAGAGGAGCAAGAGACAGAGGACTGAAAAATCCTTTGGTGATGATTTCATTGTGTACCTTGTGGACAATACTCCCACGACCATTGCAGAGACATTTGCATCTCCTGATGCTGATGACTGGAAAGAAGCTGTCCATAATGAGATGGACTCGATTCTTTCTAATGGAACATTGGAATTATCTGAATGACCCTACGGTTGCAAACCAGTGGGTTGTAAGTGGGTGTTCAAGAGAAAGCTAAGGGCTGATGGTACTATTGAGAAGTACAAGGCACGGCTTGTAGCCAAGGGCTACACTCAGTGCGAAGGCGAAGATTACTTTGACACCTATTCACCTGTTGCTCAACTGACCACCATTCGAGTACTACTTTCCCTGGCTGCCTCATATGGTCTTATCGTTCATCAAATGGACGTAAAGACAACTTGCCTTAATGGAGAGTTGGAAGAAGAAATCTATATGGATCAGCCTGATGGGTTTGTAGTGAAAGGTGAAGAGAGAAGGGTGTGCAAATTGTTAAAATCTTTGTCTGGGCTGAAGCAAGCATCTAAGCAATGGCATGATAAGTTTGACAGCACTTTAACGTCTGTAGGCTTTGTCATTAATGAACGTCTGTAGGCTTTGTCATTAATGAGGCTGATAGGTGCGTTTATTATCGCCATGGTGGGGGCGATAGTGTTATATTATGCTTGTATGTTGACGATATACTTATTTTCGGAACAAGCATGATAGTATAAATGAGGTCAAGTCTTTTCTGTCAAAGAGCTTTGATATGAAAGATCTGGGACAAACTGATGTGATCCTGAACATTAAGCTGATTAGGGATGAGAGTGGGATTACGTTAACGTAATCACACAATATTGAGAAGGTCTTGAGCCGCTTTGGCTATATAGACAGCAAGCCTTCTCCAACACCCTATGATCCCAGTGTGACACTCAGAAAGAATAAAAGGAAACGAGAGATCAATTAAGATATTCTCAAGTGATCGGTTCACTCATGTACCTTGCGAGCGCGACGAGACCTGATATCTCTTTTGTTGTGAGCAAGTTGAGCAGGTTCATGTCTAACCCGGGTATTGATCATTGGCATGCACTTAAAAGGGTCATGCGCTATCTGAACGGTACAATGAGTTATAGGATTCACTATTCAGGGCACCCTGCTGTGCTTGAGCGATATTGTGATTCGAACTGGATCTCAGATGTTGATGAGCTCTATGCCACAAGCGGAAATGCATTTATCCTTGGAGGTGGCGCAGTGTCATGGAGGTCTTGCAAACAGACCATATTGACGAGGTCAACCATGAAGGCAGAACTTACTGCTTTAGATACAGCTTCTGTTGAGGCAGAATGGTTGCGTGAGCTCTTGATGGACTTGCCGGTGGTTGAGAAACCATTACCGGCCATCCTTATGAACCGTGACAACCAAACGGTTATCATGAAAGTGAACAGTGCTAAGGATAATGCGAAGTCATCAAGACACGTTAAAAGACGACTGAAGTCTGTCAGGAAAATGAGAAACTCCAGAGTAATAACTGTTTCGTATATTCAAACAGACAAAAACCTGACAGATCCCTTTACGAAGGGACTATCACGTAATGTGATAGATAGTGCATCGAGAGAGATGGGGCTGAACCCGTGAGCGTTACACCATAGTGGTAACCCAACCTATGTGATCGGAGATCCCGTGAATTAGGACCTGGGAAGAACAAGCTAGTGGTTTAACAGAGGAGAGTTTTTATTTAACCCTCTCCGTGTGAAGATGCATAACTCTCAAATTCTGTAATGCAGGTTGGCAATATGTCTTAATGTGTTTCTGTTGGCCACTCGTAGCAAAGGTGCTATCCTACACAGCGACCTTGAAAGAACACACCTATATGAGTGCGACTGTTAAACGTCGCAGTCTATGAGATGTGGGTGATCTCTAGTAAGCTCATGAAGAGACCAGAGAGTATGACGCATATGCTCCACCCACGGGGTATGCTACTGGCAGCCACGTACTGGTTATGACTTTGAGTGAAGTCTATTGACACCAAACTTGCAATTCAAGGTTCGTCCTCTAGGCGAAAGTTCAACTTAACAGTCTCTGCTGAAACACTGGTATATAAACAAGAAACGAGTTTTGGCAAAATCTCTAAATGATAATTTGAGATCTGGTGGGGGATTGTTAGAATTGGGACCCATTTGTGCGCAGCCCAAATAAGCAATTCCTGAAATCTCAAATTGGCCCATGTGCATGTGCATGGCTGGTTGTGGGAGGTGCTAAAGTTTAGTCCCACATTGCTAGTTGGATGAGAGTTGTACCACCTTATATAGTGGAGTGTTGTGCTACTTGGTGTGCTTTTGAGAATAGAAGGCTCTTTCCCGCGCACTCTCGTCCTCCTCCGCCGCCGCTCGCTCGTCTCGTCACGACGCGCCGCGGGTTGCGGGAATGAGCCGAGTCGATGCTTATATTTTTGCTGTTCAAGAAAATCGAGTCGCTAGCGTACGCGTACAGTTTAGCCAGTTCGGATCGCTCCCGGATCGTGGGCTGCTACACCGACTCGGACGTGTGCGATGTGGCCGACCCACGTTGTACTCGTTAGAGTTTCCTGAGCCGCACTATATATTGCCTTGCACTGCGTGCGCCGTGCGCCGTCACACACCGAACGCACCGCCACCGTAGTCTACTCCATCCCAAGCGTCGGCGTGCACCGGCGTTTGGGAGAGCAGGTCTCCGGAACCAGTTGCTCTTGTGATCCTGTACGGGAGAGGGCGAATTAGATTTTTGGGAAGCGCATCACGCGACTGCTCGCTGCTTCCACCACGGGTCGTCTACAAGATGCTGTTACGGATCGTCTTCGCAGACATCGTCTTCTCCAACCCGTCTTCACCAACGTCATCGTCAACAACATCACCGCTGCCCTCGGCGCGGTGAACCTGTCTACATCGACTGCTGCTTCCTCTACAACCGTTCGGTACGTGCGGTGTATTCCGAACTGTTTTACTATGGATATGTTGGCGTGTATGTTGCTGCTGTTCATGTTGCTTAGTACATCTAGTATGTTCGTATTTAACATGTTAGTAGTTGCGCTTGTCATGTTTAATATTCTGGAATTAATCATGAAATTATTGTCTAATTATCCAACAGTTATCCGTGCAATTCTTGTATTTTATGCAATTTTTTCACGATCATTCCCACTTCATCTTGCCAATCCGCAGAGCAAAGCACTTCTGTAACACATGGATATGGGAAGATCTTGTTCGCGAGTAAGTCGACCGAATGGTGGATTATCGTCCAAGGCCTCTGCACGAGGAGCTTGAAGAGAAGATTCAGTGCTTGTATTTAGTGGAGAGCGGGCTGTAGCAGAAGAGTTTGCAGAAGGGATTTCAAAGCCTACGCCAGGAATTCTCAAAAAAAAAAAAAAAAAAAGTTTGCAGAAGGGAGAACGACGCAGAGCTCCAGAAGAACAATTGCGGTACGTAATCCCATATCGGAGTTTTTAGTCTTTTAAGAAGCTTCGTTTATTATTTGAGCTCTGGTTCATCGTCCCTACCTTGTTAGCAAGAGTGCTTGCTGTAATTTCGACAGTAGTTATGATGTACCTGGCGCAGCAAGCTAATGTGCATGTACATACGTGATTTACAGAGGCATGAAGGAACGACGTGATGCCGGCTCAGGTGTAGAAAACAGTGATGAAACCTGCATTGGGGGCGTGATGGGAGCAGGAGGAAGATGCATGCGAAATGGAAACCCTTTTCTGAACAAGAAATTAAAGAGGCAGTTTTCGGGTCCTATGCAGCAGGTGCTCCTGGACCTAATGACTTCCTTCCTGTTTTATCAAAGGTTTTGGGACCTGATTAAGAAAGATTTCATGGCCTTAGTTGCTGACTTTTATGATGGTAACTGCCTGCTGACAGGCTTAACTTTTCCATTGTTACCCTGATCCCAAAAGAAGCAAACGCCTCTGATATCAGAAAGTTCAGGCCTATCTCTCTGGGTAATTGCTGTATAAAAATTCTTACGAAAGCTATGACCAACCGATTAGTCCCTATTGCTGATAGGCTGGTCTCCTCAAACCAAACAGCTTTCCTTACGGGAAGGTTTATTTTAGAAAGCGTTGTCTCTGCTCAAGAAATTTTGCACGAGATACACTCTACGGGACAAGAAGCTGTCGTTCTGAAAATCGATTACGAAAAGACATATGATAGGGTTAACTGGGATTTCCTTGAGGAGATGTTAACCACTAGAGGTTTTGGTTGTAGATGGATCAAGCTTATTAAAAGTGTTCTTTATAACAGTACCATGAGTATTAGAATTAACGATGAAACAGGCCCGTATTTGGTTGCGGGCAAAGGCTTAAAACAAGGGGATCCCATCTCTCCAATCCTTTTCAATCTAGTTGCTGAGGTCTTCTCCAAAACACTTGAAAAAGCGGCTAGACGTGGTATTATTTGTGGTGTCCTTCCTATGGTTTGTCCTGGTGGCATCATTAGTCTGCAGTACACAGACGATACCCTTCTCTTACTTGAGGAAGACGAAACTAAGGCTAGACATTTAAAATGGATGTTGGCTTGCTTTTAAGCAATGTCAGGTTTGCGGATTAATTTCCACAAAACTGACCTTATTACTATGAATCTCTCTGCGGAGGAAGATAGACTTTATACTGGTATTTTCTGTTGTAAAATGGGTTCCCATCCTATGAAGTACCTTGGGTACCACTTCATTTTGCTAAGTTGCGCAGAGAGGACATCCAGCCTATTGTTGACAAAATCATGTCCAAGCTCTCGGGGTGGAGGGGGAGAACTCTTTCTTATGGCAAAAAACTAGCTCTGATGAAGGTTTGCATCTCCAGCATACCTAATTACTTGTTGTCTGTCATCCGCTTCCCCAAATGGGCTATTAAGGCCATAAATTCCCACATGGCGCATTTCTTTTGGGGAAATGTGGATGGCGACCACAAATACCACTTAGAGAGATGGGGGCTTGTGTCCCGGAAAAAAGAGTATGGGGGTTTGGGAATTAAGAACTTGCATGATTTTAACCTTTGCCTTATGGCATCTTGGGTTAAAAGGTATTTGCTTGCAGAGAATCAACTCTGGAAAAAAATAGTAGATGCCAAATATGATACCTCATCTCCAAACATTTTTTGGATTAAAGATAATTATAAATCACCTATTTGGAAAACCTTTATGTGGGCTGTTAGGGCTGTGAAACCGTTCTATGTTTGGAAGGTGGTTAGGTGGGTAATGGCAAAAACATCAAATTTTGGTTGTATCATTGGTTTGGAGATTGTTCTCTGTCAGATTGTAAATGAGACTGACATCACCATTGCCCAGGCGTGGGATGGTGTTAATCTGAACTTTACGTTCAAAAGATGTGCTGATCTCCATATTATGGGGAGATGGCACGAGTTGCTAGACATTATTAGGGGTGTTTCTTTGCAGGATTGCCCTGATGAACCTGTCTGGAACTATCCAGTTCTGGAAAGTACTCTTCTTCTTCCTTTTATGATGTGGTGAACTTTGGTGGGGTTGTCCCTACCCATATACAACATTTGTGGGATGTTGCCATCCCAGCCCGTGTTCATATTTCCATTTGGCTAATGGTGAATAATAGAATTCTAACCAGAGATAATCTTGTGAAGAGACATCCAGTACTAGATTTGACCTGTGTGACCATCAAAAAAAGATTTGACCTGTGTGTTTTGTGCAGAAGAGGAAACCACTCATCACCTTTTGTTTGATTGTGTGATTGCTCGCATAGTGTGGTCAACGATCTCTGATATCATTGACGTTCCCATTACTGATCTAGTATCTGTCTGTTCCTTATGGAACTCAAAACGTGATCCTGCTGTCAATGTTTTTACCTCTGCGGTCTTGTGGTGCTTATGGAATTTTCGCAATGCTTTGTGTTTTCAGGGCGTGCGCTGGACAAGCATGAAGGCGATCTGGACAGAGCTGATCAAGCTGTTGGTGCGTTGGCGGCCTTTGTCCAAGTCGACATCACTACTAGACGGTATCAGGAAGCTCGAGAGAACGCGTGGGGAACTGCTCAGAATCGCCTGGACCCCAAGCTCCTCTCCCCTTCGCTGACGGACGCTGAACATCGTCGCAACCTGGCCATCCACACCAACTGGGCAGGGTCGCCCTGATCTGTTGGTTGTATCTTGGTCTTGATCCCTTCTAGCAAGTTGACTTTGCTGTAATAAAAGTTGGAGGTTGCGAACTCTGCTCCCAGCCTGCGCGCTGTGGTTTGCTCTAGCTAGTTCTGAAAGTTTTCTGTTATTCGAATGCTGGGTTGTAACTGAATTTGCGCTGCGGCGCTGTTTCATTTAATAAAATGGAACGCGGGGCGGGGGGGCACCCCTATTTTCTAAAAAATGCATGCGAAATGGTGAATGGGATTGTTGAATACGTCAGTAGACAAGCATGCATGTATTGATAGATTGGATAGAATGTTGCCTGTACAATACTATTCATAGTGAATGTACTGCACATTGATGAAATAACTGATAGATCGGATAGAATGTTGCCTGTACAATACTATTCATAGTGAATGTACTGCACATTGATGAAATAACTCTTTCTCATGTTCAGTACATACTATTCATACTGAATGTTCCCTCTGCAAAATGTTTCTTCTAAATGTTAGCTTGATGATTTATTCATTCCCAGTATCAAGAATTGTTGATACTGAAATAATCAGGTTTGCAAATAACATTAACTCTGCAAATATCATTGTCCATTTCAAGTCAGAGGAGTTTACATGGTCGTTTACAACGCGCCGTTTCCATATAAATTTTCCAGGTACCTGATAAACTGAATTTTCACTCTAGGCAATGAAGTCGAAGCCCCTACCATTCAGATTTTTCCACTGCAACCTTTTCCAACCAGATATGTACAGGATAATAACTACAGAATTTGGGTAAGTAAGCCCCTAGGTTAGTGAACCATACAAGACCACTGAAAATTTCTCTGAATTCAAATGTAAGTACAGGTTAACAACTACACAACAAAGAACATGTAACAGATGATTGGATCCACGATGTTACAGTTTCAGATCCGAGAAGGAGACAGGTGCATATACCCACCCATCTTATCCAGCACATGAAACTCGTCGACGGTATCAAACTGGACATCCAATTCATCAAGCATTTGAGTCGGCAGCAGTTACAAGCATAAAACACAGTACTCGATACATTACGAATTTACTAGTTTGTGTCTCAGAACTTTCTCCGCAGAAATCATTTCCATCAAGAATTCACAGTGCGTGATCGGAAAGTTCTGCACCACGGCAGTTGAGTAAACAGGGGAACTGACCTTTAACTGTGAAATGCACACAATCCTCGCAGTTCTAACGCATTGGCAAGAAGAAAACACATTATGCTACTCCGCTGCTTTGAGCCTCTTCCTGGCCAGGAACATCATCATGCGGTGGAGGAACAGCGGCTTCTTCGTTCTGTTCTTTAGTTGTCATTTTGTGGGTCCAGCATGCATTAATTTGACCTTAAAAGCCACAACTAGATTGCATCCCTGAAGATGAAATGTTCTTCACATATTCCTGAAAGTACAATGTATGATACAAATGAAATTCGCGTGACAGAAAGAGCCAACTATGAAAAGCAATAGTGTTTACGAACAAAGTTTCATGGCATAGGAATAACACTCACTTTGTAGACGATTGCTCTCCTTGCGCAGGACTCAAATTTCTCATCAGGTATTCCTGCATTTGACCAACACATGTGAGAACGCTGAAGAGCGGAGGACGGATGAATAAGGAAAAAATGCAGCTGTTACTACTATTATTCAGGAAATTACAGCATAGTGAGTGCATCCATAGTTCCTCACCTAAGTATAGTGGGTTTCCAAGTCTACAGGAGCTCTTTCCTCTGGAGTTTTTGCCCTTAAGAAGCGGAATGCAAAAGCGAGCATCTGCCCGTCTACCTGTAAATGGACAAAGTTCATGATGAGAAATACAATGAGAATATGTACCAATCTTAGGAAAGGACACTGATGGAACTTATACTCATTCATATTCTATGCACTTTTCAGTACTACAAAGGATAGAGTAAATATGCAGTTGAAGTTCCGATCCAAAAAATGCAGAGATAGATGGCTAGGTTTCATTATTGAGGGGTACAAGGTTGATGTTTCTTAGCAGTCACAGGTTGAAAATAAGCACTGATATTTTGATTTTGGTTATTGCTTCCAAAAATAACTAAGGACATCATCTTATGTCAGTTGGGTTAAAGATTTGAGTATTTCTAATCACAGAAATGGCTCCATGCCGAACATCTACAGATAATTTGAATAATTCGAGTTCAATTTTACACAATCCACTGAAAACACAATTTTCGAACAAATGCTCATGTAGCTACTTGTCTTTTTCACTCGTCTATTTCCATGAATTAGTGAAGAATTGGCTATCAGGAATAGGGCTTAAGTGTGCTCTCATTTCAGAGATGTGCTTGCATTTTTGTAATATATTCAGTTTAATCTGCATGCTGATAAGTCTCAGCTATGCTTGCACGCATCATATTTAAAGTTAGTGAGCAGCACAAGTACTTCACATTCAGTCTTGAATCAAAGGAAATAACATCATATTTGAAACGATAAAAAATATGTTATCACTTTTTCTAGGAAAAGATGTATATTAACCCACTAACCTATCAGTAGTGAGATGTTTGAATGTAGCAAGACATGGAGATTCAAGCCTTCAGAGCCAAATGGAAGTGATAAAAGACAAAGCCTTTGCAAGTAGAGCTTTCCCTGTTCCGTATTAGTGGAGAGAACATAAAAATGTATGAACATGTTAAAAAAGTTTCAAATTTTGACACAATTATGCAGTGCACAAATTTACACCATATGCAACAAAGATCCATAATTCCTGATTCTAGTCTGATGGAGTAGCAAAAAGAAGCATGATGGTGCAGGGAAGAAGAGTAAAGGCGCGCTTGGATCGCCGTATTTCGGCCGGAAACGGCCGGAAAAATTCTACCGACCTGAAAACAATTTGTCCGGGCCTTCTCCTCTGGCTGCTACAGAAAGAAACCATTTTGTCCGCCTCGGAGATGGTCGCCGGGACGCCGAGCCGCTAGGGTTTCGCGGAAGCGCAGCCGGAGAGGGAGTCCACGGAATGCGTTGCCCTTCGTGGCTCGCGCCGGCGCCGTCGCAGGATCCGACATCGCCACCACCGGATCAAGACGGAATTACTCCTCCCGTCCAAAAAAATTGATCTTTTCCAACGGGGCGGAATCGGGGGCGAGGAGCAGGAACCGTGGGCGACGAGACGAGGAGCGAGGAGGTAACTGCGGTTTTTCTTTCTTTCAAAGAAGGACTTCGCGACAAAAATGAAGGTCAGCTTTTTTTTCTCGACCTTATTAATAATGAAGGATCAGCTGTTGCACCTTAACGAGAAGGCAAGGAATTCGGTCCGCACAAGGAGTCGAACTCTGGTGCCTATGTTCACCAATGTGGCACCAACCTTTTTTTTTTTGCATTTTTCACCACGTATATTCAACCGAAAACCACGTACAAAGTACACAGTAGAAATACAGAAGCACAATACGTAGAGGAAAAGGAACCACAAGCAACGAGAGCTTCAACATCACCGGCGCCGGAGACGAGGACGACCGGCCGCCTTCTTGCCGCTGTCAGGGAAAACTTTGCCCTATGAGGGACGCCGCCGTGCCCGTCCGCCGCGCCGCGGCGGAGCTGTTGTCGATGAACGACCCGGGCGAGCGCCCCCCTAGCCCCTCCAATCCACCTTGCCTCGGCCGCCATCGTCGCCGATGCCGGAAGATGTAGAAGATCTCGACGAGCCCAAGGATCTGCCCGCGACCCCAGCCACCAGATCCGTCGCCTCGGATCCAGCCAGGGGTCGGGGAACTCGCGCACGGCAGCACCCAGGCGCTGCGAGCACGAGGAGGGCGGCCGCTCCACGGCGAAGCTCCGAAGAAGACCACCGGCGAAGGGGAAGAACGCCGCCACCAAAACCACCACCGACCGCACCCCCGCCTCCAGAGCGCCGCCGGCAACGAGCCTAGCAAACCCTACACTATGTACACACCGAGATCCGGCGTTCCCCCACCCTCCCGCTGCCGGAGCAGCCGGCGGAGGGGAGGAAACGGCCGGATCCGCGGCGGCGAGGTGGGTTGACCGGGCGGTTTTCAGAAAAACGCCTCTCCTCTCTCGGGACGAAGGGGAGGAGACGGGCACGACCCGTAATGTGGCACCAACCTTTGGGCTACTGCCCTTGTCTCGTTTTAGGTAAGAAAACCAACATTTAATATTTTTCGATTATTCCGTATTTTTGCTAGATGAAGCAAAAAACATGCAGCCTACAGACTAGAGAGAAGACTGTGCAAAAAAAAAAGAGACTAGAGAGAAGAGTAGAAGGGGCCATACATCGAACAGGACCGGAGAACATGAACTTTAAAAAAACATACTCCTCTGATCCGATATAAGTGTCGGGAGTACAGGTAGAAAATTGTGCATGCTATGTACGTTTTCTCGACACATAATACTGATCGAAGGGAGTAGGAGAATAGAACCATTGTATATACGCTAAAAAAGAGGAGAACACGAACTAAGAGCATCTCTAACAGACACCGCAAATCGGCAAGAACTGCAAAATCCCGGCGAGTTTGCGGGCCGGGTCCAGTTCGCTGCGCAGATTAGAAACCGCAATCGCGGCCCGACCTGTAAACGATTTCCCGGCCTCCGCAAATGTCCACCCGCGACCGCTATTTAAGCCGTTCGGTCGCCGAAATGCAGGCCGAAACCCTCCCCTCCGCCGCCGAACCCTAGCCGCAATTCCCCACATTTCTCGCCGCCGGCCACTCCCCTCTCTCTCGCTCCAGTCGTCGATTGCCGCCTCCACCGCCACCATGGACAACCTCTCGCCGGCCCTGCAGCAAGAGCGGCGCCGCTGCGTCGCCGCCGACGCCGCGCGGAAGCGCTCGTCCCGTAAATGGACGGGGAGGGGGCTCCCGGTGCCGCC
Source organism: Poa pratensis (assembly GCA_947311845.1). Taxonomy (NCBI): domain Eukaryota; kingdom Viridiplantae; phylum Streptophyta; class Magnoliopsida; order Poales; family Poaceae; genus Poa; species Poa pratensis. The sequence goes on along the minus strand of CAMZMU010000076.1, from coordinate 28,244,462 downwards.
GTCGCTTTTGCGGCGGGAGACGGAGGAGTTCGACATCCTCCACGGTCTCCTGCCGCCGCCCGCGCCTCCAGCTCCGCCCGCGCCTCCCGCGAACTCCGGCAGCTGGACCCTATCCTCCTCCGGCAGCTGGACCCTATCCTCGGGCTCGTCGCCGCGAACTCCGGGTTTTTATTTTGGTTATCCCGTATGTAATGAAGAACTGCGATGAATCCGGTGAGTATTCCGGTCATATGTAAATGAAGAACTTGCAGATGAATTTCCCGCGAACTTTGAATTTTAAATTTGCAGTTTCAATTGGAGTGTCTGATCTGCGCGACCGAACTCGGTCTGCAAACAAGTTTTCTACAACCTGCATCCGGGGTTTGCAGGTTGCGAATTTGCGGTGTCTATTAGAGATACTCTAATAAGCTACTACTTCAGAGTACCCTCGCCGCGCCAACCCTCGCACCACCGTGCCGCTATAGCGGATTTTTTTTTGGGCACAGGTCATGCTCCTATCCTTACTCCGCCACTTGGTACCCAGCGTCAAAATCAACGATTCGTAGTTTTGACCAATTATGCATACCCAAAGCTGGTAGGGGACAACGGCTGTAACGACATGATGCTCTCGTCGTCGGGGCTAAGGGTGAGGCAGAGGATCTCGGGCGGGACGCTGGCGAGGAAGGTCGTGGAGCTGATGCGGATGGCGAGGGAGAGTTGTGGGTAGTACCTCCCCCTCCCCTCGAGCGGCGGCTCCACGTGTCGTCCCTCCCACCGCCAACTGTGGCAGTGGACGGCAGCGGTTGTGCCAACTAGGGAGCGCTAGACAAAATCGCAGCCCTTGTTCTTATCAGGGGATTTGCTACAAAATTCTACTAACCCTTTGCCAACATGGCCTGGCGCATGTCATGGCTAGAAGAATTTAACCTAAATTGATCATGCATGCTAACTATTTGGACCACATAATCACCATTTGCAACTAGTTGGACTAATTTGCACCGAGAGGGCAACTTTTGGGATGTCCATATTATTAGCCCTTATATGTAATGTGATGGTCTTTTTGTAACAAGAAGGGGAACCATTAATGTTTGAATTAATGAACCGGTACCGAATATTGTTAAGATTTATATGCAATATATGTTTGAATGACATTTCGTTTAGATGTATGAATCCTTTTGAATAGAACTTGTCAAAATCGACAAAAATAAGAATATCGCACATGGTTCTGCACAAAAGAAAAGTGTGCGATGTTAACCTTTTATAACAAGGGCAAGAGTGAAGTTGTTGTACACAGTTTGCAATACCATAAACATGTGTGATGTTAACTGATGGTGTGATGGCTTTGACCAAATTCGCACACGGTTATCCTACATAAATCGTGTGCGATACGTGTTGGCCCATAGGTGTCCAATAAGTGAACCCTACCCTTATAAATAAGTACCAGCCGCGCTCCACGGTTCACACTCCATTGTCCAGTCTCCAGCCACCCCATCCCAGACATTACGCACCTGCGCCCAAAAATCTCACTTGGTGGTCGAAGCGGTGCAGAAGTGGCCTCCCCCGTACGGTTCAAGGCTGGAGATGCCCCTGCATCGACTTCTCCTCGACATCCCGAAGGTTGTTAATTATTGCATGCATGCTTATGTTCATGTTGTATTATTGTGGTTCTGTTACATCTTGTTTATTAGTATGGTTTTGTTAGATCTTGTTTATCATTGTGGTTCTCTTGTTTACTGTGGTTTCGTTAGATCTTGTCACTATTTTAATATTTGTCCAGAAGTATCTGATAAAACATGTCATTTTATTATTTTATAATAAATATCTTGTTTTGGTAACACTGTACAACAAAAACAAGAGACGGCATGTGTGCGTCCTCGTGGAAAGCGACTAATTATTTTAGTTTGCCTTGTTTTTTCTGCCTATACATTTTTGGATCAATACACTGACTAAGTTTTCTTAGAGGGGTTAAGAGTCGTTTCCACCGTAACATACAGCTTCCCTCTCTCTTCCTTAACTGTCATGCCACATCAACATATTACCTAGAATACAAAGTTAAGAAACCTGCATTCGCAGAGTCCTTAGACTGCTCATAAAGGGAGTAATGCAAACTAGTATCATGTGTATGATACTGCTCCTTCTGTCCCAAAATATGAGACGCCCACGAATTATAAATTTTACTATGATTTGTAATCGTAATACATCCATAAAATTAGTATATAAATATACGAAATGAAAGAATTTTGCAAGACATATGCAACGATACCATTTATATATTCTCAATCCATATAATTTATTATATATTAATGGTCAAAATTGTGCGTCAAAGACCGTGCAAAATAAAGTGAGCCTTATATTTTGTGATGAAGGGAGTAGTCTATGTTATTACCTTCGTGGCTTCGTAGTGTGTGGTAACATATATGTGGTGTAATGCAAAGTTTTATTTATTGTGTTATACACTCATTTTGTTATACACTTTGGTGCTAAATACATCATGCTAGATATATCCGTATTCGCGACACTTATTTCCGGATAGATTACATTAGTATAAAGTTTTATTTATTGTGTTATACACTCATTTTGTTATACACTTTGGTGCTAAATACATCATGCTAGATATATCCGTATTCGCGACACTTATTTCCGGATAGATTACATTAGTATAACCATCTCTGCTCATTAATTACTTGCTACGTCAGGATTTTTTTTTCTACATGGAATACATGTTACCCACTATGGTTAGTCTTAGAGTGATGTGTACATTGACTCGGAGAGAACTTATATCAAAGTCGAATAACATTTACTCAAGATCCACATTTTGCCTATAATATTTTTCTAGATTGTGCGTTGAGAATGCGGTTAGTTGGAAGTAGAGTTAACATATTGGTAGAAAACAATAAATAAATATATAATAAATTGCGCAGGAGACGCCCTCCTAGTTTCTCCAGAAACAAAGGCTTTTTTTTGTCTAACCCACAAGTCAAATTTTCGTATCTGAAACCGTAATATAGCAACCAAGTTGGAGCATCATCAGTACCAGTGGAATTTCTACGTCGCAATGTCAGAGAAGGACGCTTCATTAATCCGCTGCCACTCCCTCAGCTCCTATACACTCATCACACGTAGGGCGCCATCTCCAAACACCAAACAACACGTAGAAATGGCAGATTCTAAATCAAGCAGAAACCCTCGCCAGATCGCATCAAGGCTAGCTCGCAGACGCAGAGCACGCCAGCCCCAATCAGCATCCGTTCGATTATAGGTACAGTGGCGATCGACAGACAGACATAAAACTCGCTCCATCTTGGGCTCATTGCGCCCGCTCTCTGATGACGTCGAATCCCATCTCGGAGGCGTCGGTGGCCTGTACCTCGTAGTGGACGCCGTCGAGCACCCGCCGGAGGCCTTGCTTCGACGTCGCGTACAGGATCTTGGCCCTTATCCTGGATGCCGCCGGTGACCTGGATGGAAAATAAAGCAACGAATCAATCGACCGATCCAACCCACTGCCGATGGCTGCATCCCAATCGCACTGAATTTATTATGTAAGTAACTATCTTGTATGTACTTGATAGCATCAGACAATGCAACAGCAGCAGTTGCCATCAAACACAAAGTGCTTTAGCAAAAGGAGACCGGAGCTGGTGGTGGACTTGCTAACAGTAGTACCTAAACAACCAGTTCTGATATCATTTTTCTTGTTTCTTGACAAGCCAAGAAGGGTGTAATTAACTGGCTGTAAGACAGTGAAATGTTGAACGAAACAGTAACTGAAACTGTAACTAACTGGCTTTTGAGGAGGGTCTATAAAATTCTAATATAGAAGGAAGGACAGACAGATCTGCACAACAGAGAGATACACACCAGATCTGATCTGCTGATTAAAGACACTGTCTTAGCTGTGGAGGTCAAGAGAAAAATAATGCATGGAAGAGTACTAAGGACAACAGTAATAACAATTAAAAGACGCCAGACAGGGAGAAAGAAGGATGTCGATGATGGCCTTGTCAAGAAAGTTTGGTCCCCGTCGTGATCTCGACCTTTGACAAGGCAGCGGGGATGGGCAGGTGGGGCAAGCAAGCAACCTTTGTGGAAAATAGAAAAAGTTTGATGCTTATTCCTCCTTCGTGATAAGGATGCGGGGACTGATTGCAGAGTCATTTGGCCTGCGGATTTCTAGTCAATTTCTTGATGCGCCCTTGCACCTGGGCAGGTGGAGAGGAGATGCCCCCATCTTAATTTTAATCTGGGCTTCTGCCTCAATGACGATGGAAGATGTGATTGCGATTATTTTTATTGTAGGACTACCACTGACGTCATGTAAATTACAAAGGTTAGCGTCTAGGACACAAGGCCAAAATGGATTTGGTTTATTAGATAGTTGGCAGTTGCCGTAATCTACGAATGACTTGCATATCTTCCAAGCTGTAGTTGAGCTTACAGAGAAAAAACTTGACAGCCGCGGTTTGGACAATCTAAGCTGTTTATTAGTGTGTACCTTGTGCAGGCAGCAAGGAATGCTTAAGCTACAATCAAGAATTATCAGCTTTCCTAATTCGGAGGAAAGATACTTTGCGGCTAGTAATTAACCAAGATCGGTGTAGTAATTGCTTGCGTTGATAGAATCGATTAAGGGCCGAGGAAGGTAAAAGAGAAGGAATCGAGTGAATTACCAGGCGATGAAGAAGATCTTGCTCTTCTGGCAGTTGTCGACGGAGACGAAGTCGAAGTCGAAGACGGCGTAGCGGCAGTCGTCCTTGGGCAGGGCGGCGACGAGCTCCTCGTACCCTTCCCCGGGGCCGCCCACCTTGTCCACCAGCACGGCGCGGGTCCGCTCGTCGATCTTGTAGACCACGAAGCGGTGCACCTTCTTCCACTTCATCTCCGTGAACCAGCTCTTGCACTCGTCCTTGATGTTCATCCCCTGCGTCGCCTGCGCGCACCACCAAAAATACAAAACATTGTAAATCCAACCATCCATGCGAGCCCCTGGCTGCCCGGACGAAACGGTAAGATGAGTTGCTGGATTGTTACCATTATGTAAGCCATTGCCATGGTTGAAGCTCGTCGCCGGAGGGCGCAGCGATTGAAGGAAGGAAGGATGGAGGGAGGGAGGGTTCTTCTTTGTTTGGTGAGGCGGCTTGGGGAGAAATGAGAAGCCCTTTGCTGCGTGGGTTTGGTCCTCTTGTGTCCGGACAATTAGGTGAGGTCGAGCGACTTTATAAAAAAGAAGTGCGCCAAGCAGCCTAGAATTCCATTTCCGCTACTTTAGAAAAATGGAAAAGCGAGAATGCAACCTTGTACGGACCATTCCTCCACACATGCCTTCCTTGTGCTGTGTTGCCTGCACGCATGCCCATTTTTCCAAAATAAGAAAATAAATTGTGATGCATAAGCTTCTTTGCATTGGTGTAGATATCCGAGTAGGTGAAATTTCTCTCAAGATAATGGCAAAAAAATCTTTGATTGGTCCACTTTTTCTTCTTCTTTACTATGAAGCTTTATTGCCTATTTTTAACGATGTGTGCTTGTAAACGTACATTTCTTGTATTCATAATAATATTAAGGATACATAATCGATACACATACCAGCAAAATAAAATTAGACAAATGAATTAGAAGGATACAAGCGGATGTATAGTTGCATATCACCCTCGCCTCAACTATAAAGCACCGATGTCCTTCACTGTCGCCGAAAAAAGGAGCACTATAGTTGGTCCGCACCTTGACGCTGAAAAACCGCTAGCCAATAGGCGATAACGAGTTGCGATAGCCATTGGTCCTCTAAGACTGGATATAGGCCGATAAAAAGACATCGACCGAATGAGCCCTTTGAATCTCGTCGACGTCGGATTTTGTGCCAACACCATCCAACCCTTCATCAGACGGCCAGAGCCCCCACCGTTTTCCGCAAAACCGCAGCATTCAATACCGTCGCACTCCAGCAGCAACTCATCCCGCCGCCACGCCAAGACGCAACACCAGACCGTAGTCTCTCCAAGAGCTTGTACTACACAAGCCTCTCGTCGGCGATAACAACACCTCCGACGAGCAGTAGCATGAACTGAGAGAACATTATTTGTACTAACATCAGCATCCGTCACATCATGATGCCGATGCAGAAAACTGAAAAATAAGATTACACACACGTATAAACGAGAACGAGAGCTCCCCTCACCTTACGACGTCTAGACGGCGATCGGAGGGGAGCGGTGGATTCACCCACGAGAAACTTGTTGATTGTTCCACTGAGTTGTTGTCAATCGTCAACTGTTCAGTGTAGTGCATTGCAAAGGTGACGTGACACGCCACAGCGAGGAGCAGCATCACGCTACAGCGTGATGTCATCGTAACAGTGAATCGGCGATGCATGATGCCCAGCGGCAAGACGATCTCTCCCAAGATATTGTACTGGTGACCGGTGTACGGGACCGTGGGGCTGGGGCATGGAGAGAAGCTACCTCACGCTCCGCCTAGGATCTACGCGGAGAGTCGTGATGAGCCGTGTCCATTCCCCCACACCAGTTCTTTGCTTGAAAGGCAAGGGAGGAAAGGTAGAACCAATTCTCCATTTGCCCACTGGAGCAGGCAGCGAGAAAAGAAGAGAAAGCGGTGGCGACCGGGGGAGGTTGGCTGCCGCTATGCTTTCTCCGTTTTCCTCGCTTCCACAGTAGGCTTTCACGTGCGTTTTTCTTGTGTCGGTGACCTCAGAGTTTCTGGGTGGGATGAGGGAGGAGACCCGCTCGCGCGAAATTAAAAGGCCGCTGCTCTTTGTCGGTCGCGTACTCTACTGGTCCGGCCGTGCGGGGCTGCGTTTTCAACCCCCGGAACCCGGATTGATGAGCGAGTTCATGAGGCGCAGCAGTACGGTGCTGCTGCCATATGGTCACGGGTGCCATTACTTTCTTCTGCCCGGGAAGAGACATTCATTCAAGACGCGGGCCAAGTAGCGCGTAGCACACATGCATGACCAGCATCAGCTAAATGCAGATCGAGCTTAATTTGACATTGCACGAACTAGCAGACGTAACGTGGTTTTCCTGTTGAAGATGAGCACGAACCGCGCTAAAGCCAGGCAGCTTTTCTTAAAGCCAGGTAGGTATAGCTTTTCTTGATGAACCTGCTACTAGCATGATGGCCCAAATTACCATAGGTCGTCTAGGAACTGTTTACTATACGAATCATGTTTTGGCGTTTCGACGTGCGCGAGTGTTCACTCATCAGTCCTCGGTGTAGTTTACTACAGATAGCCACGCAAGCTTTACATTGCTGCGATGCTCGTTGCTCTACATGTATTGCCTTTTACTAGTTCAGAGTTTCATATCGGAAGTCAATTTCCTAGGAAGAGTACTTAACTCCTCTGATCTTTTCTCCGTTTCTCCTCTGCTATTGTACCTGTAAATCAACAGTTCAACTAATTGTGTATTGCATTTAAAATCATTCTGGTTGCGTCAGCGATCGGATCACGGCTGCGCACTCATTATTTGGGCGAGATCAGAACGCCGCGTCCCCTAGACGTGCGGGTCGCAGGGCCCTTGACAGCGGAAGGACGACGTGGACATCTGAATATCTGATGCGCTGGTCAAATACAAACAGACAAGGATGCGGTATTGTGTTGTGTCTGCACAACTGTCTGACAGGAGGCATGGTATTTGCCGACGAGGAGACCCGGCCAACCACGACAGCTTATCGTCTGAGAAAGGCTCGGCTGCTCCACGCCCGCCCGTCCAGACGCCCACGAGCCGCCGAGGACGAACACAAAGGCCACCGCCGCCGTCGACACCACTTGGCTAGTAAAAACCGGAAAGCGACGGGTCATCGTCATCTCGCCGTCGATCTGTACTGGAAGTGGAAGAAGAGAAATCCGACGAGACACCGGCGACGGGGTCCTCCCTCCGTGATTGAATATGCGGAGTCTAGCGAACGTCTGGGTGCTGGTATAAACGGAATCAAAGGATAGGAAGGCCGGATAAAGAACGGGTTGGTTGGTTGGTTCCGCAATCCGTATGGTTAGCGTCGTCGTCGAGATACAGTGTTGGAATTAGGCGCAGACGCGTGCGTGCGGGCGTGCATGGATTGCTGTTGGATGGCGACGCGGTCCGTCGATGGATCGTCGTCATGGTGGGCAAGGAAGGAAGGGGCCTTGCCTGAAATCCCAAACGCTGTCGCCACATCACTGGCAGATGTGCAGTGCAGCAATACATATCATTGATCAGATCGTTGAGGGCACGAGCAGCGGTGGCATACGAAACCGGTCGCCTCATATAAAAATGCTGTCAGAGGCATCACCATTAGTTTTATCTATCCAATGGAAGCTACACCCGGCTCTCCCGAGGGAATCGCAGTTTCCACCATGCTCATGACACTTCGTTGCACAAACCACCACTTCTACAAATACTTTGCAGCCTCCACCATGTTCATGTCTAATCTGTTGCAACCCAAGACTAAATACATCATTGACAGCTGACGATTGGGTCACACGTGCATATACCACAAATCGAACCGAGAAAAGGGTTGAGGAGATCGTCTCGCAAGCAGAGGAAGTCATGGCGTCCGGCCAATCAGTGGCAAGATTCACGGCGACGACGAAACCCATCCAAGGCTCTTCCTCCATGGGCGGTAATGGTTATATTTTGGCATAACATTGGATGCTTTACATGCAATTTAACATATTCTGATCACCGTTTTGGTCTTCTCCTTTTTATGTATTGTGCTTGTGTTGTTGGTCAATTAATTAAAATTTAATGTCTATTGTCTGCTCAATATTCCATATAAGAGTATAAGACTGCACCGTGTCATTTTTTTTCATGCCCGCAAAGTGTGATGTAGTTTGCATTTACTGCTGGGTGGTTAGAGTTAGCTTTTGGTGTAAATTAGGTATTTAAACCGGGTTATACAGTATTAGATGTCAACCTACTGGAGACCGCAAAAAATCGTAAAAGTGGTGGTTTGCGCAACAAAGTGTTCTGAGCCTGGTGGAAACTGCAATTCCCTCAAAGATTCGAGTGATCCCATGAAGTGAACAACACATACATGTCATCTATCTCTTCCTCTCTCCACCTTTGAAACGGGACCATGTCATTTTGCTCTTGGGATCCCGCCTCTTCTGCAGGAGGCTCTGACAAACTACGGAGCGACTCCTCTGACAAACCGAACCCACGTGGCCTACGGGGCAGTAGGTTGAGGCTATGCATTGGGCATGCCCTGATATGAAATGGAGCACAGATAAAAAGTCAAGATTACTTGTATAGTACTCAATTTCAACCGCTAGGCATCGACACCAGAAATTAGTTTAGTCTGTAATGAACTTTCCGAAGAATACTTGTCACCGGCCCTCACACTTTCGACCTGCACTTTCAGTAAACATATACATCAAGCTAGACTAAACTATTGGACAGCTATTGCTGAAAATATATAGTCTATCCCAGTTCCATCAATTTGAATTCTTAAGTTGAGTAGTGCATCAATTCAGTATGTTATCAGAGTCAATGAGTTTCAAGTTCAAGAAGCACACACTATTTACTATTACATGTAAACCATTTGCGGCTTTTCATGGATCACACGCCTAAAGTCTTCCCTTTGTCTAGTCTATACATGAGAGTGGTGGAAATATTTAGCCTAACCCCTTTTCCATCACTTTGGACTTCTGATTCAGTTAGCTAGTTTATCTGTTCAATACCTACAAATAGTAAGACCCCAGCTTGTATGATCTTGTAAGCTGCTTATTTAGTTCTTAATAGAAGCTGACCTAAGGACGATTATGTAACAATAACAAAGAAAATAACTCATTGCCACGGAAATGGCACTCTCAAGTGGTAGCCATTGTTAAAAACATGAAACTCCTTGTTGTCCAGTGTACACCTTTTTATTTCCAAATATTGGCACCAAAATCACTGCATCTGATGCTGATCGCATCAAACTGAATCGTAATGTTGCACTATCATGTGAAGGAAACCAATTTGGAAACATATTGATTAAGTGGGAGAACATGTGTTGTGTTTATACTTGTTTTATGCTCCTGTCAAATTATGGGTGGAGCAATTGAGCAATAGAGGTCATGCGATATTTGACCTTTGGGAACTCGCCAATTATTAACACGATTACCACAACGGTCCCACCAACTTTGATCTTCTAGAACTCGACATTGATTAAAACGATTACTACATCGGTGCCACTTGAATTTCAGGTCATGCACTTTTGAGCTATGCATCACAAAGATAGGCATTTGCGAGAAGTGCGGCCAATAAAGGTGGAGGAAGCCATTCTCCATTTAATCACAGCTTCCTCAGAACCTCCGCCGTTGCCATTCTAAACCTCACAGATCCCCTCAATTCAACATCTGACTGAAATAGTTCAACAAGATCATACCCTCTACTTACAATATTTACACAATAGAAATCATACACTACTGAATATCATGATGATAATTTCAATAACTGTCAATTCATTAAGTACACATATGTTATAAATGAAACCATTTTTACATAGCAATTAATTTACTTTTTTTTACTATTATACCATTGAAGTATGTAGGTGATACCAATATTTCGATGAACAGAGCACTTGGAGTTCGTCTCAGATTCCTTCCCGGCCATCCTCACTTTCTCTAGTAATTAATAGATTTCCCTCCAGGTTTCTTATTCAGACCAATGATTGAATATATTAATTTGGTATGTAACTTTGTATGAATATTTTAATTTATAGATTTTTTGTACAGTTTGTCTGTTTATTTATTTTGTATCATCTATTGCCATTGGTAGTAATTTAGGTGTCAAATAATCATATATTTTACTCACTTAGTGGATTTATACATAGTTTGCTAGGTATGCAATCCTATAAATTCAATTTACAAATGTCATCATCATAAACATTATCATTTTCTAAGTTTGGTATATAAATTTCATACGAATGAAGTAGATTATATTTTTTGTTTACCTCCTTTTTCTTTTGTATAGTCGACTGATATTAGTCTAAATTTCATTGTTACTAAAACTCATGCTCATAGATATAGAATATTAAATGTCATTTATAATATTTAGAAATTAGTATATTAATGAACATTATTATTGTGGTATGTATACACATTTGTTTAAGTAAACCTTAAGAAAGCCCATACATGTAAGTAGGAGTACAAATTTGCATCCACAACTACTTCTACCCATACTGTGAGATTTAAAACTACTCTCCCATGAGTCCCATCCAAGTGAGTGGGGCCACCTCCTTACACCTGCATATATAACTGTAGTCTTACTAGAATCTCAATAGATTGTTCTAGTGTGTAACTTAATCTAGTATTATGGATCATCTAATTTATGTATAACCATAAACTAGGGTATATAAAAGGCTCTTATCAATCTCGAAAAAAGGCTCTTATGATAGTTATGCTTCAAGCAAATACATGAAACAGTGGCGAAGCTTGAAGATGAAGCCATTTGGTTCAACTCCATCTTCTAGGTGTAGTACGTAACTAAATAGCACCGGCAAATACAAAATTAGTGAGGGATTTGGAGAATTTATTGGGTTCACATGAACCCAATGCTTGTACGCCAGCTCCGCCACTGCTGAAAACATGTCCCCTGCCTACTCTTTTTGACATGAACACCAACTCAGGTATATTTTTAAGTTCTTTAGATTATTTATGACATCAAGATATAAATTGTCATGAAAAAAAAATCCACATGGTACGGAAGAAATAAGGATCGTCGGTATAAGTCATTTATCTGAATCGCAACTCCATCATTCTCTAACTTCTTTCATTATGTAGTTGGTGATTGTTGTATGGTTTTCGCCCGGTTTCTTTCACTAATAAACCGGACACCTTCTTCTTAATAAATGGTTGGGGCAAAGCTTTTGCCCCACGGTTCTAATAAAAAAAATTATGTAGTCATGCACACAACAACTGTATGTTGGTCTACTAGTGTGGTTATCCTCTATAGGCACCAAGGACACATTAAATCGTGCTCTCCCTGTTCCTTGTCTCCACAGTTTCCGTTGTTTGTGGTCACTAGGTCTTGAGGTAAATATCACATATCAATTCATTGATAACAACAAAAAGGGACAAGGGCATGTAGAATGGTGATGACTCGGCTGTTTGTTAGAGATGATTATAGGTGGTCTGGGTGATGACGAAAAAGAATGAGAAGAGAGAGTGTGAGGTTGTCTATAAGGTTTGTTGTAACATGGATTCCCTCAAAGCAAATAAAATAATGTAGAGTTAGTTGTCTACAACAAGTGCCAATTAGGATTTTATGCTGAAGTGGAAACAAAGGGAAGATAGAGAAGAAACTCGTCGGGTAGATTGTAGCCGATCTGTAGCCCTCGAAAACTGGTCGCTACTCAACAGTCTTTTCTCATTATACCGGCGCAATGTGTAAATTTTATATTCACTCTCTACGGTTTTGATAGTTTTATAGTTTCACTGTTTCTAATCTTTGGGTCTCGGTTTTAAGGGCATCTACAATGGTGATGGCTAGCTGTAAGCAATGGTTATAAGTGCTTTTGGCTGTAAAGTTATGGTCTATAGAATATTTACAGACAGCTAAAGGGGTAATTCCGTTGTTGATCGATGTCACTAACTGTACTCACATATGGTATGACTACAACAACAACAACAAAGCCTTTTTTCCCAAACAAGTTGGGGTAGGCTAGAGTTGAAACCCATAAGATCTCGAAACTAGGTCATGGTTCTAGCACATGGATAGCTAACTTCCACGCAGCCCTATCCATGGCTAGTTCTTTGGTGATATTCCAATCCTTCAGATCTCTCTTAACAGACTCTTCCCATGTCAAGTTTGGCCTACCACGACCCCTCTTAACATTCTCATCCCGCTTTATCCGTCCGGTCTGCAATGGCGCTTCCGGAGGCCTACGTTCTATATGACCAAACCATCTTAGACGGTGTTGGACAACCTTCTCTTCAATTGGTGCTACCCCAACTCTCTCACGTATATCATCATTCCTAACCCGGTCCTTTCTTGTGTGGCCACATATCCATCTCAACATGCGCATCTCCGCTACACCTAACTGTTGGATATGTCGTCTCTTGGTCGGCCAACATTCTGCGCCATACAACATCGCAGGTCGAATCGCCGTCCTATAGAACTTGCCTTTTAGCTTTTGTGGCACTTTCCTATCACAGAGGACGCCAGAAGCTTGGCGCCACTTCATCCAACCAGTTTTGATTCGATGACTCACATCTTCATCGATATCACCATCCTTCTGGAGCATAGACCCCAAATATCGGAAGGTGTCTTTCTCAGGTACCACCTGTCCATCAAGCCAAGTTTTCGGTTATTATACGGCCGAAGGTTTGGCCAACACGCACAGCCAAAGGCGCGAAGGAAGGTGTAGTCGGGTTGTTCTTGGCGAAGGCAAGTGATGGGCGTGGAGTTTTGAAGAACTCGTGTGGGCATGCGGTTGATGAGGTAACACGCGGTAAGAAACGCTTCATCCCAAAAACGAGTAGGGAGAGAGGAATGAGCAAGAAGGGCGATGCCTGTTTCAACGATATGGCGATGCTTTCGCTCGGCGATGCCATTTTGCTGACTAGTGTGAGGACATGAGACACGGTGTGTAATGCCTTCCTTATGAAAATACCGATTAAGCCGATGATACTCACCACCCCAATCGGATTGGACAGTTTTAATTTTTGTACCTAGCATGCGTTCAACATGTTTTTGAAAAGTATAAAACGCTTGCTCAACATCGGATTTGAGTTTAAGGAGGTAAATCCACGAGAAACGGCTGAAATCGTCCACAAAACTCACATAATATTTAAAACCACCTACTGAAGTAATGGCAGGACCCCATACATCGGAGTGAATAAGTTCAAGTGGTTCATGAGATATATGAGAAGAATCACGAAAAGGTAATTGATGAATTTTTGCTTGTTGACAAGCATCACAAACACTAGACTCAAGCGAGGGTGCACAAGCGAATTTATTTAGCCTAAGAACAGACTCAACGACTCCTTTGGACGGATGACCTAATCTTCGATGCCAAAGTTCAGGAGAGAGCTTGGCAGCCGAGAGAACTTGGGGGCCGGGAACACCGGGCGATTTATTCGGAAGGCTTGGCACCGGGTACAGACCATTGCGACATCTACCGCGAAGCAGAACCGTCTTCGTTGCTCGGTCCTTAAGACAAAACACATGAGGGTGAAATTCAGCAAAAGCATCATTATCAGAAACAAGTTTGTGCACGGAAAGAAGGTGTTTGTTGATGGTTGGGACATGTAATATGTTACGAAGCTGAAGTAATTTCGATGAGCCAGAAATAGTAGAGTGACCGACATGGGAGATAGACATACCTGCCCCGTTGGCACCATGCACCTTGTCCTTGCCAGCGTAGCGTTCTTGGAAGCTGAGACGGTCGATGTCGCTGGTCAGATGGTCTGTCGCGCCGGAGTCCATGTACCAGTCTGTGTCCACGGTGTAACCCGCGGCTCCAGTGTTGGCGGCGTTGCCGGAGCGCTCGCGCTGTTCCTCGGGCTGGAACGCGTGGTTGAAGCGGTTGCGGCAGTGAAGAGCGTCGTGGCCGAACTTGTTGCAGACCTGACACTTCAGGTTGGAGCGCCCGTTGCCGCGGCCACGCCCGCCGCGGCCACCGCCGCGAGGCTGGCCACCGCCTTGTCCGCCATGCCCGCCGCGTGCACCGTTGCCGCCACGGTGACCATCAGAGTTGTGGCGAGCGACGGCGTTGGCAGATGGATGGATGTCGCCGCTTGACGCTACCTGCTCGAGGCGGAGCTCGGCGTTGAGGAGGTACCCGTAGAAGCTGCTGAGGCTGACGGGTTCGTCACGCGCCGTGATGGACGCGACCAGGGGCTCGTACTCGGAGCCCAGCCCGGCAAGGATGTACCCGAGCACCTCATCGTCAGAGAGAGGCTTGCCGATGGACGCCATGGCATCAGCGAGGCCCCTCATCTTGCGGTAGTAGTCGGACGCAGAGAGGTCCTTCTTCTTCAGATTGGAGAGCTGGTACCTCAGTTGCATGACGCGGCCGCGGTTCTGAGATGCGAACATGTCATGGAGGGTGGCCCAGACTTGGGCGGAGGTCGTCAGCTGCGTCATTTGGCCGAGGATGTCCTCGTTCATGGAGCCGAGGAGCACGATCATGACCAGCTGGTCCTGCTGGAACCAGCGCAGGAACGCCGGGTTCGCCACCTCCTTGGCGGCGTCGCTCGTGCCCTCGATGATGGTCTGGGACGGCGCTTTCAGGGTGCTGGCGACATGGCCGTACAGACCATTGGAGGCGAGCGCCGGGACGGCTTGGGTTTTCCACAGCAAGAAGTTGTCCCTCGTGAGCTTGAGGGTGATGAGGTTCCCGATCGAGGAGACCGGGATGGGAGCAGCGGAGCTGGAGGCGAGAGCTAGGACGCCGGCGGCGCTGGAGGTGAGGGCGGAAGAGGTGGCCATGGGAAAACGAGATGGGAGGATCTTGATTGCTCTGATACCAAGTTAACTAGAGTATTTTGCCGTGATT
The DNA here is from genome assembly GCA_947311845.1 of Poa pratensis. Classification (NCBI taxonomy): domain Eukaryota; kingdom Viridiplantae; phylum Streptophyta; class Magnoliopsida; order Poales; family Poaceae; genus Poa; species Poa pratensis. The sequence goes on along the minus strand of CAMZMU010000076.1, from coordinate 28,229,003 downwards.
AGCCCATAGGGCTGCCCGTGTATTTATATCCAGCGATGCTAGATCGCATGAGCTGTTACAACTGAATTACATGATCGTACTGATCCAATCTGATCGTATCAATCTACGACTTGCTATACACGGAATATCTACCAAGTCTGTTAATGTCAACTAACCTATTCTATCTCGGTTGTTTAACATATGGTATGACTAAAAAATAAAAATAGGCATCTTGTATACATGTTGTTGTAGACAAAAAGACAGCCCACTGTATCATATCAGTCAGTGTGGTCTAAAGATGACAGGGATACATAGTACAGACACTCAGACAGCTCTCAGACAACACAATCCTATTTCAACGACGTTGTACAGTATAAGCTTCGAATGTTCGGATAGGGCACTTAAGCCTGTTCATGGTTTGGTCCTAAACTGGCCAACCGGCATTTCTAGTAAGCACCGGCAAAACACATTTTTCTACTCGCTTGAAGCACGTCAAGCCTGTTTATGCACGGGCGAGTGGAGCAGCCAAGCAGTCAATCACATCGGTACAGATGCGTCAGAGGTCGAACTATTTATGTTTCAAAGTTTGCAAAGCATGCAAACTCTACATGCATGATTTATGTCATATTTTTTACAAAGTTTTGGCCAATTATCTAAACAGGCAACATGCTGCCACAAATCCATATATGTCCCAGCCAACTGAGCCAGGACTTTGAGCAAGTAAATGATTACTGCGGCAGAAACAATGCTACTCCAACCATGGTTGCAAACATCAGTTTCAATTGAATATAACATAATAAGTGTACTAAAGAATATGCAACATGGAATCACTTAAACATACATAGAGGGGTATTTGTGCAAGGAGGCATAATACAAATTCTCTCGTCATTTAAGTTATCGTCAACACGGTTACAAGAGGATAAGTAAATTCATTGCAAAGTGTAAAGCAGCTCAAGCATGCAACCTCCAATTCTTCATGCGCCTGAAAGATGGGAAAATAGATGTTAATTGCCTCATGTTGTACAAACGGTAAATATAATAGCAGCTAATGTGTATTTTTCATCCTAGAAGCTGGGTGGACACATCGTGAATTTCAAAGCCTACGTCAGTTTTGCCTTGAAGTGCATCTTTCTAACAAAAATGCGGCTTACCGCAGCAGAAGATATGGGGACTAAAAAGTTTGAAGTAACATGACCAATCACCGGAGCTCATAGTTTGAAACAAATCAGCCTCTGCAAAAATGGAGGATAATGGAATCTTACATAAAAGCTGCGAAGGGAGTTTAGTTTTTTCCATCTTAAGGCTTGTCTGACTCGTCTTTCTTTCCTCCTCTTGCTGCCAGACAAACATTAGTCAGTATTGCTAAGAATATACAAAAAATAGGAAAAGATATAGATGCATTGGATAGTAACCACAGTTGCTAATACAATTATATAAAACTCATCACCTTTAGTAAACATGTCAAATAACCAAACTTTATTACTTAGCTACTAAATAAAACTGAAATTGCGGTACGCAACATTTTTATGGCAATGACCATGTGTCTACACTCATTAACAGATTCAGATTCACATCTGAAGACTACAAGATACAAATATTTATATCTCATTTATATTTTTGAAATTTGATGGTGTGTTTTTTGTCAGACCCATGAGAAACTAGATCATTTTTGCGTAAGTATGGAATATAACATCAGATCAACGATGACGTACAAACTATACACAAGAAAATGAGATGCCATAACAGACATAAGAAGTGTAGAAACCTGCAACGTTAAGAGGTAACACAGAAATCGCAAGCGCAAGAACATTGTTAAATCATGGGATCACAAAAGAACAGTAAGGAGGATTCTTACTTCTCCTTGGGCATTCAATGATGCCAGCAGATCTCTCACGGATGGATCATTGGCGTCAACACCAGGAAGCTGAAAAAAGAGGTACACGGGGGCCATTATAAATAATTTGATGCTAAATTCATTATTACATGTATTGGTTCTCTATAAGAGAGGGCTTACCGAATTAAGGATGGATGTCAAAAATGATTTGTCTTCTAACACTTTGCTCATATTAGATTGGCCAGACATCTCTGGAACCTCAACAGACATTTGAAGAGCTGCATACAATAAACAAGATACACATAAGAAATGTAATTATACCAATCTGAGGTTAAAAAAAGTTCAGCAAGTATGCGTAATATACACAACTATAGATAAACCAGGATGGCCAGAATTGGGTTCATCGATTAGATAAAAAGAAACTAGGACATATTTGAACATTTAAAGACGGCACTATGAATGTGACACCGGCAACCAGGTCTCAAGTTTTATCTTATAAAATTACTAGTTTTTTGCCATTGTAGGTCTGAACATAAGATTCAGGTTATATAGTTAGCGCCAAGTCCTCACGGTTTCTTCACAAAAAGAAGTATCTACACTTTTCAGTAAGAAAACACTGCCCTACACAAGGATAAATATAAAAACGTGGCCAACGGGGGAATGATCCCTCCCTTGGTTATACGTTGGAAAGGTAGGTGAGATACCCGGTTTATCCGAGCCCGCGCAGCTGGGGACTCGAACCCGGGTCGGCTGGGCACGCACTTGCTGCTCCTGCCACTGAGCTAGCACTCAGTTCTCACACAAGGATAAATATGGGACTAGCAAATGTCTCTAAAGTCATAATCGGTAATTCGTTAACTCAAAAATCTTAAATAAGCTTCTTTCATAATAATTATCCAACCAAGTTAAGAAACAGGATGACCTACCATTGCCAAATCCTGATCATCTGCAGCAGCTTCAGCCATAGCGGCATCAGCCACAGCTGCAGCTCCTGAAGCTCCTCGTCCATTGACATTGCCAGTGCCTGCTGTAGTAGCTGAGCATCATCATCATCCTGTATGCCATGATTCAAATTATATTAGCCATATGATATTACTCGTACTCGAAAAACATCCATAGAATACGAGATAGCTGAACCAAGTCCTTAGATGCCACCAAGAGATTCATCAACAAAACCATACTGGTTACCACCTTTTGTTTTGGGGCAAACAATGGCCGAAACCTAGTTGTATACTTCCTCCGTTTTTAATATAAGATGTTTTAGCATTTGTCCAGATTTGCATGCATACAAATGTATCCAGACACGTTTAAGTGTGTATGCGCACTCGTTTTAGTATGCATCTAGACACCATGTGAAAGACCTAAAACATCTTACATTTAAAAACGTAGGGAGTAGTTATGAACCACGATAGAACTAGGCAAGAGTTGCACCAGCGACTCTCATGCAAAGCATACAGTTACGAGGCTGCATAAACATCCATAGAATACGAGTACCATTTTGTGTGAACTGAAAACATATACCAAGACAATGTTTTTGCATCTATATAAACGTTACTCACTAATCTATCAATGTGCATCAGAAGGAATGGGTGCACGTCCCTATATTAGAAGAAAGTACTTTACTAGGAAATAAGCATGGTTGAAGCTAAAACTGGTCTACTACTATTCAAAAAACAGAAAACTCACAACATGTGAATATGTGATAGATATTGGATAATGAAAATACCTTTGGTTGATCCCCCTTATCATCAGCAGAAGCATTTGAGGCGGGTTCTGCTTCAGCCATAACTGAATCAGTGTTTGAGCTTGAGGCATGGTCCTTGCTGTCAGCACCAGAAGGTTCTTCAGCGGCCTTTTTGGCAATAGCCTCTTGCCTTGCTCGCTCTTCTTCCATAGATAACCGTAGGGCAAGTGCCAACTCTGGATCTAGATTTGGGTCCACGCCAAAATCGTATCCAGTAGCTCCAGTAGCTGCAGCAGCTGCTGCAGAAGCAGCAAAACCACTTCCACCTTCTTCACCGGTAAAGATAGGAGTGCTGAGAAAAGATATAAGAATAATACGTTGTCAACACAGGTACATTATCACAATAACCTAGAGCTATGAAAACATGAAACAAAGTTTATTACCTTATAAGAATATCAGAAAGGGCATGGTCACCCGGAGGGACATGAACAATGTGGCTGCTATCACTGCTGTTCACAGCAGCGATCAGAGCTTCCAGTTTCTCAGGCTTCTCATCATCAGTTTCACCAAAATCGACAACATCAAGAGCAACGTTGTTCTTCTTCAGCTTTTTCCCTATTGTCTCCAAAACTTTCTTGTCATATTTCACAGGGCTGAGAGATAAGATGAACTTCATTAGCCATAGTTCAGCCAAAAAAGGGCCACCGAAGTTATCTTGCTCAACATACCTTCCAATAAACACTATAATTCTCTGTTGTTGCCTCTTATTCTGGCGATGCTTTAGTGCCAGTTGAGCAACCTGGATGGCTGCAGCCAGGTTTGCTTCAGCTCCAACCTCCAGTCCTGGACATTAAATTGTTGGACGTCAACGTTATTGTACAACTATAGTTCCTACAAACATCTAAAATCAAGGGCAGACATACTATGACAAGCACCATCCACAGGTCTACACTAGTATACCCTAGGTCCCTAGCCAAGGCCAACGAGCTTACATAGTAACACTGACCACCTTAAACTACTACGTACACAAGTTCCGCACTGGTTCGAGATACAAGGCCACTCTAGTAAAGGCGAAGTTCAGGGATTGACGCCAGGACATGGGAGCTTACCATGCATACAGGCGAGGATCTTGCCAAGGTCGCTGGTGGGTGTAACCAGCACGCGCACGCCCTTGCCGGCCATCGTCATAACGCCCACCGTATTCTCCGGGTTCGACTGCAATCGGCAAGCAAAAAATAAAGTCAGATCCGGAACCCAAAACCCTAACCCGCACATGGCGAGACGAACCGGATCGATCGATCGGATCGGAGGGGGCGCGAGACGGTCCGTACCTGGGTCTTGGCGCCGCAGATGAGGTTAACGGCGTCGGCCTGCGCCTGGAACCGGGACGGCGAGTAGTCGCCGTTCCGCATCCACTCCGAGTTGTCTATGCAGATCATCGTCGACTGCAAAAGGGGGGAAACCAACAAACGGTGAGAGGTCGGTTAGAATCGGAAGCCGGCGAGAGCGATCTGGGAGCGTCGGCGAGCTGTACGGACCTCGAGCACCATGGCTGCGCCGCTCTGTGGTGCGCTCTGCCTGCTGCGGTCGAGGGTTCGGTTTGGGGAACAAGTTGATCCAGGTAAGAGGGGAGACTGAGTTCTTATTTGCAGAGTTCCCGTCGTGGGCGTGGATTGCTTTTCGAAGAGGTAACCGATTCGGGACTCTCTCCGGCCCGCGGTGGAATAGGATAATTTTGTGATTCGTTGGGCCTTGGTCGAAAGCCCATAGGACTAAATCACAAAAGTGAAGTTCAAATTTTGCCATTGGCTTGTCAGATTGCATCCTCTCATAAAAACAACTACAAATTTTTGTCAAAAATGAATCCCTAAAATTGACCCAAAAAATAATTATCGGGGGCATGCTGCCTTATTTCATCTCCATCGGTCTGCTTGCTTTACATGGGTCCATAGCGAGTAAAGTTGCTCAACTCCGTATAAGTCGTAGAGTCCAAACACAAACAAGGATCATTTCATATAACACATGGCTTCGGTTGTTGCAAGAGACTTCCCAGGTTCGATATTAGAGCTTTCGAGGTCACCAAAGCTCTATCTCTTCCTCAGTCTGATTACCTATAATCACATGAGAATCATGAAAGACAATTGATAAGAAAAAGGTAGAACCATAAATATTATCTGAAATAGTGGAGGGTGCCTGGTAATATTACATTCCTTGAAAGCCAGTGGATACTAGAGCTAACTCGGTTGGAAATTGCCTTCAAGACATGTTTGGAAAGCTCCAGTATCGAACCCGGAAAGTCTTGTATGACTCAGATTGAGGAAGAGAGAGCTTTGGTGATCTCGAAAGCCCTCAATCCATTTTTTGTCAGTCAAGCCTCTTTATACAACGCTATTCATCCTCGAAAGCCATCAATCCATATCCCCTACATACGCCCTCTCCAACCTATGCGACAGGTTGATGCCACGTAGATTTAGGATGTGTGTGTGGGTTGGGGGCGGGGGTCATTTATTTTAGCGGCACATAAGTCATTTATTAGGGAAAATAGTCCAAACTCGGATTTACTCGTTAGGAGTGGGTCCAAACCGGATTTAGATGTCAACTTGTATTTGCGTCGAGTGTGCTTATTGGAGCGGTAGTGTTACTTACCATTAAATTCGGACGGAAATTGATAGTTAACACTTTGGTAGCTCATGTGAATATATTGGCAATTAAAAAAATCCAGACGGTCGTGCAGACGAGTATTAAAAATTTAGAGGATTGCTCCTCGACACTACCTAACTTGCTCTTAGTTCTTACCATATATCAACATATATTTTTTTTCGTCTTGAAAAGTTGTATACATTGTGAAATGCCAAAAGCTTCAAAGACTCGTTGGACTCATGAAGAAGGCGATTCCAAACCACGCTCTCTGAAGTATTTCCGACTCGACATTAGCAAACCGGTGAAGTTAACTCTCACAATGGCTAGTTCATCAAATGGCACTGCAAAAGTTGACGGGGTCTTTGACGTCGATGCGAAAATGTGCTCCATATCATATTATGTTCTAGGGAGGAATGCACGAATCAAGGTTAAGGTACAAGTGTCAATTAAATTGTCCAACCTGTCCCAAAAAAAATCTATATACACACGCTCATGTGTGGACGAAGAAGCTGAACCGTATGCTTGCTGGAAGGATGGCTAATCATACTCATCATCAACCCGTCGCTCTCGTATCTGATTCTCTTCTGGTATAGTTAATGCCCTCAAGAGCCACGTAATATAAACCAAGCTGAAATACGATGATCATCGATGATGCAACTTCTAGTCAGGACTCGAGAGAGGTGCTAAGAAGGTCACCCAATGTGCGAGGAGGAGAGGGGAATGTGATGTTAATCGTGTATCTCGTTGTATTTTTTCGCTCTGTGTGATTGACTGTACAAACTCGTTTTTTTTTGTTTGACATGGTACAAACTCGGTTATTGATTGCGAGACAAATGAAAGTCATCTAATTTGGAACGGAGGGAGTAATTGATTTCCCCTCTCGCTGATTTTTTTTTTGAAACCAGGCAAAAGCTTTGCCTCTATATTGATAAAGAAGTGAACCGAGTTTGACGGTTTATAAGTGAAACCGTCCAAAAACCATACAACACCACACACCACGCCGGCCCCGAGGCCACACTACCAAAAACTAGTCGACGACCATGTTGCCCTAGCAACCATGACCGACACCAACACGGCGGAGACAACCTCAACGCAAGGAGAAAAGCCCGGAGCCGCCGCTCCGACATCCACACCGGCCCCAAGGCCACGCCCCTAAACGAGTCGACGACCATGTTGCCCTAGCAAACCATAACCGACACTAACACGGCGGAGGTGACCTCAACGCAACCTCGACGCTTCACAGCGGAGGCGAAACACCCGGAGCCGTCGCTCCGACAACCACGCCAGCCCCCAAGGCTGCGCCCCACACGAGCCGACGACCAAGACGCCCAAACGACCAAAGTCGATGCTCCACCACCTCAACGCAGCACGACGGAGGTGAGCTCGGAGCCGCCGCTCCGGCATCCACACCGGCCCCAAGGCCGCGCACCCCGAGCCGAAGACGAAAAGACGCCGCCGCAAACCACCAGCTCTCCACGGGTCCCAAGGCGAGGCCCCACGAAGCAAGCGACGTCGGAGCGCCGCCCTCGCCCGACCCCTCGAGGGGTCTGGGGTTTCCCCGGAGAACCCGGCTCGGAGAAGCGACAACATCACCACGAAGACGCCTTCAAGAAGGACGCGGCGCCGAGGGCATCGCCGTCGTCGGCCCCGGCAGCAACCGAAGCAGGGCTTTCACCCGGCGATGTGTCGCGAACCCCGCGAACCGCCCGTCGAGACCGGCCAGACCACCAACACTGCTTGCCGCAGCACCCGCGACACCTCATGCCACGGGAGGCGCCAAGCCGACCACAGCCCAGCTGCAGTCGCGTCCCAGGGCCGCCACCCCGGCTTCCTCCTTCCGCGTCCTCCTCGCTGCCGCGCCAGCCCGAACGGCCTCCTCCTCCTCCCCGCGCCTTCCCTGGACTTCCAAAGCCGAAGCTCGGAGGCTCACACGCTGCTGAGCACTAAGTTGACGAGGGAATATATTGCGGTGTTGCTTCTATCTCCCCGGCAACGGCGCCAGAAAATAGCCTTGATACCCGATGACGTAGTTACCTGCGTCAAAAGAATATGAGTTAGGTTGAGACTCCAAGTGCAGAGTGTGTAGTAAGTGGAAGACGTGTTTTCCCCACGAGGGGTGACTTGAGGGTTTAATATCGAACTCTCGGGGAATCAGTAGTGAAGATTTATCTTCCTATCCTTCTTTTGGTTACCTACAAAACAAAGTAAATGTTTTGGTCCTCAACCTCACCTAGTAGTTGTCAAGCACAAGGTGTGAGAATGATATCAAGATAATATGCAATGCAAACAAGAAATAAATATGCAATGGTGGTAAATAAATATGCAAGGATGGTGGTAGCAATGATAAATGATATTTTTGGTTTTTATATTATGAATGCAAGATGTAAAAGTGTTTTTGTATTTTCGGATTTTTAAATGGCAGAAAATGGTAAAGTGGTAAAAGTGGTTGGAAAGGTGTTTCTTATGATTAAAAATGGACCGGGTTCATGGTTTCACAAATGCACTCTCTCTTTAATAAAGTGGTAGACAATGGAACACCAGAGTTGACATATGAGATTGCAACACAACAGTTTAATGACAAGTTATAATTATATGGGAATCACGTCCTAACATAGAGACCTCTTGGTTATTAGTCTCTCTTATACTCCACGAAGATGCGAACTAAATCATAACACCTCAGTAATTAAGATAACTCAGAGTATAGCGATAAGTATCATGACATGAAGTTAAAATAAGAACATGCTAGATCTAGTCATGGAGTAGTGGAAATGGTCACACCCACATCTCCGGTAGCATGGTATTTCTTTTTATCCCTAGTGAGGCAACAAAGTAAGATAAAACACCCAAGTGGATCGCAGAACTTTCTCTCACGTTCACTGCACTAGCCACCCCCCGTTATTCCAACTAATGCACACGTTCCCCCTCACACGCTCTCATAAACATGCTTGATCATGACAAGTAAATAAGAACGGGGTACATAATATGCATCTACTTTCATAACTGAAACAAAACCATTGCAATCTCAAACATATATTAACTCATAAAAAGATCCACCACAAAGGTATTACATAGATGACCGTAATCATGTTCAGCAGCTCATACGGTACTAATTAGTGAAGCTCAAGAGAGAGATACATAAGTTACTTCCACAAACCCATAGTCCAGAGGTGGACTACTCCCTCTTCATCATGGAGACGGTGAGAAGTCGTTGGAGAAGATGGAGACCACGCCAGCAGCGCCCCGCCGGAGTTTTCCCCTCCAATCTGCAGCTCCAGGTCTCTGTTTCGGTGTTTCTATGTTTCTGCGGCGCTCCTTCCAGAGAACGTCGGGGACTATTTTTATAGGCGGTTTTAGGTCAAAACGGAGTCGGTGGAGGAAAGATCGACGACAACAGAGCTCCGAGGGCCAAAAGGGGGGTGATGCATGTAGAATGCATACATGAACTTTGCATTATTTTTACTTATATTCCAGCCATATTTGCATCATATAAGGGTTATATCACTGTTTTATAATGATTTTGGGAATATTTGATATGTTTCCTATTTTTTATGGAATTAACCCTGCGCACGCAGAAAACCCTATTTCTATATTTTATTGTTTCAGGGACCCAAACAACGTCCAAATGACCTGGAAATTTACGAGCGTCAATATTTGGAAGGAAGAAGACTTGGGGGCGAAGGAAGCGAACAAGCGGAGCCCGAGGGCCAAAAGAGGTGGGCCCATGCGGCCCCTGTACCTGGCCGCGTGGGACCCCTTCAATTGGGCCTCGACGCTCCGTCGCCGCCGATCTTTCCTCCACCGACTCCGTTTTGACCTAAAAACGCCTATAAAAATAGTCCCCGACGTTCTCTGTAAGGAGCGCCGCAGAAACACAAAAACACCGAAACAGAGACCTGGAGTTGCAGATCGGAGGGGGAAACTCCGGTGGGGCGCTGCCGGCGTGGTCTCCATCTTCTCCAACGATTTCTCCACCGTCTCCATGATGAAGAGGGAGTAGTCCACCTCTGGACTATGGGTTTGTGGAAGTAACTTATGTATCTCTCTCTCTCGAGCTTCACTAATTAGTACCGTATGAGCTGCTGAACATGATTACGGTCATCTATGTAATACCTTTGTGGTGGATCTTTTTATGAGTTAATATATGTTTGAGATTGCAATGATTTTGTTTCAGTTATGAAAGTAGATGCATATCATGTACCCCGTTCTTATTTACTTGTTATGATCAAGCATGTTTATGAGAGCGTGTGAGGGGGAACGTGTGCATTAGTTGGAGTAACGGGGGGGTGGCTAGTGCAGTGAACGTGAGAGAAAGTTCTGCGATCCACTTGGGTGTTTTATCTTACTTTGTTGCCTCACTAGGGATAAAAAGAAATACCATGCTACCGGAGATGTGGGTGTGACCATTGCCACTACTCCATGACTAGATATAGCATGTTTTTATTTTAACTTCATGTCATGATACTTATTGCTATACTCTGAGTTATCTTATTTACTGAGGTGTTATGATTTAGTTCGCATCTTGGTGGAGTATAAGAGAGACTAATAACCAAAAGGTCTCTATGTTAGGACGTGATGCCCATATAATTATAACTTGTAACTAAACTGTTGAGTTGCAATCTCATATGTCAACTCTAGTGTTCCATTGTCTACCACTTTATTAAAGAGAGAGTGCATTTGTGAAACCATGAACCCCGGTCCATTTTTAATCATAAGAAACACCTTTCCAACCACTTTTACCACTTTTCCATTTTCTGCCATTTAAAAATCCGAAAATACAAAAACACTTTTACATCTTGCATTCATCATATAAAACCCAAAAATATCATTTATCATTGCTACCACCATCCTTGCATATTTATTTACCACCATTGCATATTTATTTCTTGTTTGCATTGCATATTATCTTGATATCATTCTCACACCTTGTGCTTGACAACCACTAGGTGAGGTTGAGGACCAAAACATTTACTTTGTTTTGTAGGTAACCAAAAGAAGGATAGGAAAGATAAATCTTCACTACTGATTCCCCGAGAGTTCGATAATAAACCCTCGAGTCACCCTCGTGGGGAAAACACGTCTTCCACTTACTACACACTCTGCACTTGGAGTCTCAACCTAACCCATATTCTTTTGACGCAGGTAACTACGTCATCGGGTATCAAGACTGTTTTCTGGCGCCGTTGCCGGGAATCATTGCTGAAAGGTTTATCCAAGGATATCTCACCAAGTCAACTTCATCACCAACTTGTGCTAACACCTAAGCTTGGGGAGGTTGCACCTACGTGATGGAACTAAGTCTGCACGTGAACATATGGAGTTAATTGAAGACATATGTGGTTTATTTAGACTTCCTGATATTTCTGAAGATCAGGTAAAAAGAAAGTTATTATATTTGTCTTTATCTAGTAACGCTCGTGATTGGTACAGGTCTCTTGATGAAGAGGTTGCTATTGAATGGAGTATTTCGAGGGAGGTTTTCTTTCTTAAGTATTTTACTCCTAAAGGAGTTTATGATAACCCATGTTATGATGAGTGTCAAACTAAAAAATTTATGGTCCTATATGATAACCCATGCTGTTATGATGAAACTAATAATGCTCCTTTACTTTTCAATGCTACTAGTGAACTTATTGATGATAATGAGGAGTGTTGCTTAAATATGCTATATGATAATGCTTTAAATGATGGTCCTATGCTTATTGATAATCCTCAATGTTTAGAAGTTGTTACAAATTTATGTGAGGATAAAAATGATATACTTGTTGTTTGTGATGGTACTCTTACTCATGAGAGTCCTACTTTGTTCTTAAATTCTCCTAGTTACACCATGGAGGAGAAATTTGCTTATGCTGAGAAATACTTATGTGGTTTGCAATTATCTTTAGTTCCAAATATTTGTTGCAACCATGATATTAAACTTGATATTGATCTTAATAACTATTTTGAAAGAGGGAAGCATGCTAATGAATTCCAAAATAAATTTAATGATCCTCTTTATGTGCCTATATTATCTAAGTTGAATGATTCTTGGTTATATGGTTGAATTTATTTCTTCTACTTGCAACTATTATGAAAAAGGAGGTGATAAGAACCCTCTTTATGTTACTAATAATTATCAGTTGCAAGTACCTACTGTTAATATGCATTGGAAAACTTATATCTATTCTGATTCATTCACATACAAAATGCCAATGCATAGAAAGGAAGTGAGACTTCGTTGTTATTACTTTTGTGTTTTGTTTTTCTCTACTAGGTTTCAACTTGACTATTATTTTGATTGGTTTGAGAACACCATGGGATCCTGGTATTATGCATGAACACTTCCTAAGAAGAGGGGCACGTCATTCAAGCTCCCTCATGAGCTTCGTCCACAATAAACATCAAGTAAGAAGCCTAGCTATATGGCTATAAAGAAAGCGCTTTACGGGAGGCAACCCGGTTGTTTTTATTTGTGATTTTCTTTGTGTCCTCTTGCTGTAACAAGAGACTTAGTGTTTAGTTTAGTTTCTGGAATTTTTAATAAAGTGCCAAGTTTTACTCATTTTGGTATGAAGAAGTTGCTTATAGCGTTCGGAGATATTATTCCTGCACGAATCTGTGCACGGTATGATTTTTAATTCTTATTCTGTAACTCCGAATGAGCTCATATTTAAACTGTAGTAGCAACTTTTCATCCTCTGTATGCATGAATTTTTTCGGAATTTTCCGACAAAGTTAAGTAGGGTAGAAAAATACGTTTAGCTGCTGCTTTTTTCTGGACAGATTCTGTCCCATTTTGTTTGATGCATGCTTAGAACTTTTAACATGAATCTTTTTGATCCAATTGAGTTTATGAGTAGGCATACAACATTATACATGTTCTGGACATTCATATGAATTTTTGTCTAAGGATTATATGCAGCAAGAAATCTATTTGTTTATCACTACTAATGTGCCCCACAGAAAAGAAATGGGAGAAACGGTGTTTTGAAGTTTTTTCACAGGGATTAGAGGAGATGCACCAAGAGCTATCCAAGGATGGTGAAGACCATAAGCTTGGGGATGTGAAGACAACCCCACTGGACCTACACACTCTCGGTTTGCACACGTCTAACTTCTGTTTTTCGATCGAAACACTTTATCGCATAAACTTGGAGCGTCTTTTTGTTTGTTTAGGTTAGATTTTTATTTTGTGAGACCACCACACTATCATTTATATATGAGAGAGCTACTGGAAATTTGGGTTGAATTATGTTGGATGCTATTATAAGATTGGGAAAAGGGATGTTGAGTTAATTTTAAAAGATACATATAGTTGCATGATTCATGAGCTTGTTAATGAGTAATAATTTGCAAGTATTTTATCAAGAGCTATCTTTTATTCATGTTTTGATGCTAAATGTTATTCTACCTTGTTTTAACATGGATTAGTTAGTTCTATGGACACTCATGCATGCATTTAGATGGTCAACTTTCTCCCTCTTGCTAGCCCAAAAATTCCAACAAGCAAAAACTTGTTTCCAACACCTTCAACCAAAGCTTTATGCTATTCCGAGTATGTTTATCATGATATTTGTGTTATCATACCTCTGAATGAAAATGCTTATGTTGTTAATTGTTGTGGGAAAAGTTGGTTATATAGCTCTCTCGAACTTGATGCACACTTTACTTTCATTGCATAAATAAAATATGACCCATTGTGATTAAAATTATGATGTTGTGGACTTGACAAATGTCTTTGGTTGAGAGTTAGCCATATGTGCTGTCACATGGCAAGCTTTCAACATTGCACATCATCTCATTTAGTTGATATCATGTACTTTTGTTTATGGATGCTTACCATGGGTGAAATAAAGGGGAAATGAAGTGAGTTTAAATGAGTTTGTATAAATGGTTAGAGAGACGCCTGGGCCGCTAATCTAAGCCATGCATCATTCATGGTGGAAATTTACTTACATGCTATGGTGAACCTTCTGTGATACACCTTACAATAAAAAGCTATCCAATGGTAAATAAAAAGGGTGTTGAGATTGTTCATTATGTTTGTTTGTCTTGTCATTTTGATATGGGCTTGTTCCATATCCTGGGACAAGAGGTACCCCAGTTGACGCTCTTAATGATACTATTATTACTTACAATGATATTTAACTTGAACTTGCTTTGTTTTCCAAGTTGAGTAACACATGGAGTAGGTACTTGTATTCAAGGGGCATGAGACTTTCAACCTGTACTTTGTCAAGCACACTACTCGTATTGCTTTCACTTTAAACTTAATCATTCAAGATGCTATGATAGGGGAATGAGAGCTTGACACCAAGGATTACCATATTACAATCATTGACTTAAGTAGAGAAGTTCAGAAGTTAGATGAAATTTATTCATGCTTTACCTCTACTCATATATATATCTTTCCAAAGTGTCCACCTTTTATATTCAGATTTTCACCAATACTCTATGACCATTATAGGATGTTCTTACTTATTATTATGCATACATGTGGTCCATAGTACTTTTCTCTTATGTTACACTTTGTGAATTATCATTGAACATCCTTGCATTGAATACTTGATATCACTTCATAAACTATCTTGCATATTGCTACTCCTTTTAAGAATGAATCATTTTACTCTATGTAGCAATAGTAATCATCTTTGATATCCATTGATAGTATTAAATTGCAAAGTCCATGTTAGTTTTATCACCTTCATACTCGAGGACGAGTATAGGTTAAGCTTGGGGATGTTGATGCATGTAAAATGCATACATGAACTTTGCATTATTTTTACTTATATTCCAGTCATATTTGCATCATATAAGGGTTATATCACTGTTTTATAATGATTTTGGGAATATTTGATATGTTTCCTATTTTTTATGGAATTAACCCTGCGCAGGCAGAAAACCCTATTTCTATATTTTAATGTTTCAGGGACCCAAACGACGTCCAAATGACCTGGAAATTTACGAGCGTCATATTTGGAAGGAAAAGACTTGGGGCGAAGGAAGCGAACAAACGGAGCCCGAGGGCCAAAAGAGGTGGGCCCACGCGGCCCTGTACCTGGCCGCGTGGGACCCCTTTTGGGCCTCGAGCTCCGTTGCCGTCGATCTTTCCTCCACCGACTCCGTTTTGACCTAAAAACGCCTATAAAAATAGTCCCCGACGTTCTCTGGAAGGAGCGCCGCAGAAACACAGAAACACCGAAACAGAGACCTGGAGTTGCAGATTGGAGGGGGAAAACTCCGGCGGGGCGCTGCCGGCGTGGTCTCCATCTTCTCCAACGACTTCTCCACCGTCTCCATGATGAAGAGGGAGTAGTCCACCTCTGGACTATGGGTTTGTGGAAGTAACTTATGTATCTCTCTCTCTCTCGAGCTTCACTAATTAGTACCGTATGAGCTGCTGAACATGATTACGGTCATCTATGTAATACCTTTGTGGTGGATCTTTTTATGAGTTAATATATGTTTGAGATTGCAATGGTTTTGTTTCAGTTATGAAAGTAGATGCATATTATGTACCCCGTTCTTATTTACTTGTTATGATCAAGCATGTTTATGAGAGCGTGTGAGGGGGAACGTGTGCATTAGTTGGAGTAACGGGGGGTGGCTAGTGCAGTGAACGTGAGAGAAAGTTCTGCGATCCACTTGGGTGTTTTACCTTACTTTGTTGCCTCACTAGGGATAAAAAGAAATACCATGCTACCGGAGATGTGGGTGTGACCATTGCCACTACTCCATGACTAGATCTAGCATGTTCTTATTTTAACTTCATGTCATGATACTTATTGCTATACTCTGAGTTATCTTAATTACTGAGGTGTTATGATTTAGTTCGCATCTTGGTGGAGTATAAGAGAGACTAATAACCAAAAGGTCTCTATGTTAGGACGTGATGCCCATATAATTATAACTTGTCATTAAACTGTTGTGTTGCAATCTCATATGTCAACTCTAGTGTTCCATTGTCTACCACTTTATTAAAGAGAGAGTGCATTTGTGAAACCATGAACCCCGGTCCATTTTTAATCATAAGAAACACCTTTCCAACCACTT
Organism: Poa pratensis; assembly: GCA_947311845.1. Taxonomy (NCBI): domain Eukaryota; kingdom Viridiplantae; phylum Streptophyta; class Magnoliopsida; order Poales; family Poaceae; genus Poa; species Poa pratensis. Next base: position 28,212,834 of record CAMZMU010000076.1, on the reverse strand, counting down.
TTACCACTTTTCCATTTTCTGCCATTTAAAAATCCGAAAATACAAAAACACTTTTACATCTTGCATTCATCATATAAAACCCAAAAATATCATTTATCATTGCTACCACCATCCTTGCATATTTATTTACCACCATTGCATATTTATTTCTTGTTTGCATTGCATATTATCTTGATATCATTCTCACACCTTGTGCTTGACAACCACTAGGTGAGGTTGAGGACCAAAACATTTACTTTGTTTGTAGGTAACCAAAAGAAGGATAGGAAAGATAAATCTTCACTACTGATTCCCCGAGAGTTCGATATTAAACCCTCGAGTCACCCTCGTGGGGAAAACACGTCTTCCACTTACTACACACTCTGCACTTGGAGTCTCAACCTAACCCATATTCTTTTGACGCAGATAATTACGTCATCGGGTATCAGGGGTCCCACGTGGCCAGGTACATGGGCCGCATGGGCCCACTCATCTGGGCCCTCGGGCCTCCGCTTGTTTGCTTCCTTCGCTCCCACGCTTTGTTCCTTCCAAAAACTGACTCGTAAATTTCCAGGTCATTTGGACGTCGTTTGGGTCCCTGAAACATTAAAATATAGAAATAGGGTTTTCTGCCTGTGCAGGGTTAATTCCATAAAAAATAGGAAACATATCAAATATTCCAAAATCATTATAAAACAGTGATATAACCCTTATATGATGCAAATATGACTGGAATATAAGTAAAATAATGCAAAGTTCATGTATGCATTTTACATGCATCAACATCCCCAAGCTTAACCTATACTCGTCCTCGAGTATGAAGGTGATAAAACTAACATGGACTTTGCAATTTAATACTATCAATGGATATCAAAGATGATTACTATTGCTACATAGAGTCAAATGGTTCATTCTTAAAAGGAGTAGCAATATGCAAGATAGTTTATGAAGTGATATCAAGTATTCAATGCAAGGATGTTCAATGATAATTCACAAAGTGTAACATAAGAGAAAAAGTACTATGGACCACATGTATGCATAATAATAAGTAAGAACATCCTACAATGGTCATAGAGTATTGATGAAAATCTGAATATAAAAGGTGGACACTTTGGAAAGATATATATATGAGTAGAGGTAAAGCATGAATAATTTCATCTAACTTCTGAACTTCTCTACTTAAGTCAATGATTGTAATATGGTAATCCTTGGTGTCAAGCTCTCATTCCCCTATCATAGCATCTTGAATGATTAAGTTTAAAGTGAAAGCAAATACGAGTAGTGTGCTTGACAAAGTACAGGTTGAAAGTCTCATGCCCCTTGAATACAAGTACCTACTCCATGTGTTACTCAACTTGGAAAACAAAGCAAGTTCAAGTTAAATATCATTGTAAGTAATAATAGTATCATTAAGAGCGTCAACTGGGGTACCTCTTGTCCCAGGATATGGAACAAGCCCATATCAAAATGACAAGACAAACAAACACAATGAACAATCTCAACACCCTTTTTATTTACCATTAGATAGCTTTTTATTGTAAGGTGTATCACAGAAGGTTCACCATAGCATGTAAGTAAATTTCCACCATGAATGATGCATGGCTTAGATTAGCGGCCCAGGCGTCTCTCTAACCATTTATACAAACTCATTTAAACTCACTTCATTTCCACATTTATTTCACCCATGGTAAGCATCCATAAACAAAAGTACATGATATCAACTAAATGAGATGAAGTGCATGTTGAAAGCTTGCCATGTGACAGCACATATGAGCTAACTCTCAACCAAAGACATTTGTCAAGCCACAACATCATAATTTTAATCACAATGGGTCATATTTTATTTATGCAATGAAAGTAAAGTGTGCATCAAGTTCGAGAGAGCTATAACCAACTTTTCCCACAACAATCAACAACATAAGCATTTTCATTCAGAGGTATAGATAACACAAATATCATGATAAACATACTCGGAATAGCATAAAGCTAATAGGTAGATATGGTGGACTCACTGGAAAAACTTTGGTTGAAGGTGTTGGAAACAAGTTTTTGCTTGTTGGAATTTTTGGGCTAGCAAGAGGGAGAAAGTTGACCATCTAAATGCATGCATGAGTGTCCATAGAACTAACTAATCCATGTTAAAACAAGGTAAATAACATTTAGCATCAAAACATGAATAAAAGATAGCTCTTGATAAAATACTTGCAAATTATTACTCATTAACAAGCTCATGAATCATGCAACTATATGTATCTTTTAAAATTAACTCAACATCCCTTTTCCCAATCTTATAATAGCATCCAACATAATTCAACCCAAATTTCCAGTAGCTCTCTCATATATAAATGATAGTGTGGTGGTCTCACAAAATAAAAATCAAACCTAAACAAACAAAAAGACGCTCCAAGTTTATGCGATAAAGTGTTTCGATCGAAAAACAGAAGTTAGACGTGTGCAAACCGAGAGTGTGTAGGTCCAGTGGGGTTGTCTTCACATCCCCAAGCTTATGGTCTTCACCATCCTTGGATAGCTCTTGGTGCATCTCCTCTAATCCCTGTGAAAAAACTTCAAAACACCGTTTCTCCCATTTCTTTTTCTGTGGGGCATTAGTAGTGATAAACAAATAGATTTCTTGCTGCATATAATCCTTAACAAAAATTCATATGAATGTCCAGAAATGTATAATGTTGTATGCCTACTCATAAACTCAATTGGATCAAAAAGATTCAAGTTAAAAGTTCTAAGCATGCATCAAACAAAATGGGACAGAATCTGTCCAGAAAAACAGCAGCAGCTAAACGTATTTTTCTACCCTACTTAACTTTGTCGGAAAATTCCGAAAAATTCATGCATACAGAGGATGAAAAGTTGCACTACAGTTAAATATGAGCTCATTCGGAGTTACAGAATAAGAATTAAAAATCATACCGTGCACAGATTCGTGCAGGAATAAAATCTCCGAACGCTATAAGCAACTTTTCACCAAAATGAGTAAAACTTGGCACTTTATTAAAAATTCCAGAAACTAAACTAAACACTAAGTCTCTTGTTACAGCAAGAGGACACAAAGAAAATCACAAATAAAAACAACCGGGTTGCCTCCCGTAAAGCGCTTTCTTTATAGCCATATAGCTAGGCTTCTTACTTGATTTATTGTGGACGAAGCTCATGAGGGAGCTTGAACTTTGGTGTGTCCCTCTTCCTTGGGAAGTGTTCCATGCACTTCTTGTGTGGAAACTGAAACTTCACATTCCCTTCTTTTGAATCAATGATAGCACCTGTAGTACGAAGAAAAGGTCTTCCAAGAATAATTGGACTAGAGGTTTTATTCCCCATATCCATGATTAGAAAATCAACAGGCACAAATGTCATATGTAACTCTACCATAACATCACTTACTTTTCCTAAAGCATGTTTAATGGAATCATCAGCAAGTGCAAGTTCAATAGAGCATTTTTCAAGATTTTTCAATTCAAGTACTTCATATAGTTCTTTAGATAAAACAGAGACACTAGATCCTAGATCAAGTATAGCATGGTGTGTCTCTTTTCCAATGGTTACTAGGACTTTGGGAATCCATATATCCCCAAGCTTAGGTGGTATCATAGCCTCTTGGTTGTACCTAGCAATCTTTTCTTTTAACACATGATTAGCAATATAAGAACCAAAACCAGCTTGGTTAACATTAATGGAAGGATCACTTGCAAATTTTTGTAAGATAGATATTAATTCATGCAAGCTACAATTCTCTAAGTCAAGCAATGGTTCCTTGACTTCACTAAGCATTTTAACTTCCTCAACTTTCTTCTCTTTCACTACCATAATAGTTTCCTTAGCAATTCTCTCTTGCTCATGAATATGTTCCCAAGATTTATTTATAACCTCTTGACAATATTTAATTGTTTCCTCATGTTTTTGAGCTATAATGGTGTTCTTTAATGAGGAAACTTCCTTAGTGAGCTGATCTACCCTTTCAAACAAAGAGTCTTGTTTTTCAAACTTAGATATAAATTCCTTATTAAGCTCCTTTTGAGTAGATATAAATGATCTAATGGTGTTTTCCAAATCACTAGAAACATTACTACTAGGCATATTTGTTTGGCACATATGGGGGTTTATTATAAGAGTTATAATTGTTGTTACCATACCCATTATTACCATAGTTCCTAATGAAGTTGACATCAATATTTTCAGGATTATTACCAACTAGTTCTTGCAAAGGCACATTTTCAATATTTTGTTTATTAATGAAAGCAAGAATAGTATCCATTTTAGATGACAAATCATTTGTTTCTTCTATGGAGTTCACTTTCTTAGAAGGATTAGGTGCTCTATCAGTATGCCATTGACTATAGTTTTGCAAAATACTTTCCAATATGTTCTTAGCTTCTACTATAGTTTTCCCATAAAAGCACCTCCAGCAGCAGAATCAAGAATATTTCTAGACATGTAATTTAGACCATTGTAAAAAGAGTGTAATATGGTCCATTCGTTGACCCCATGTGATGGACAAGTTCTAAGCATAAGTTTAATCCTATCCCAAGCCATAGCAACATGTTCATTTTCATTTTGCCTAAAAGAAAGAATGTTGTTTCTATTTTGCAAAATTTTAACAGGAGGATAGTATTTCTTAATGAAAGCTTCTTTTAAATCATCCCAAGTTTTAATGCTATCAATAGGTAATGAATGCAGCCACTCTTTAGCTTTTCCTCTAAGTGAGAAAGGAAATAACTTCAGTTTTAGAATATCACTTTCCACATTTTTAAATTTCTGCATGTCACATATTTCAACAAAATCATGAAGATGCATAGAGGCATCCTCCATAGCACTACCGCCAAATTGTTCCCTAGTTATCAAGTTCAACAAACTAGGACTTACTTCATAACTCTCAGCATTTATCTTAGGTGTGGCAATGGGCCTAGCAATAAATTGATCATTTGGAGTGTTTGTGTAATCACACAACTTAGTTCTTTCTCCCATTTTAGCAAGTTTTTATGTGTTTTTAATTTTTTATGCAAAACTGAAAATAAATATGCAAACCGAAATAACAAATGCAAGACAATGACAAAACAAGATAAATTGCTTTGAAGGTAAAGATGGATAAGATGATGCTCACGTAGGTGCAACCTCCCCAAGCTTAGGTGTTAGCACAAGTTGGTGATGAAGTTGACTTGGTGAGATATCCTTGGATAAACCTTTCAGCAATGATTCCCCGGCAACGGCGCCAGAAAACAGTCTTGCTGAGCGCTAAGTTGACGAGGGAATATATTGCGGTGTTGCTTCTATCTCCCCGGCAACGGCGCCAGAAAACAGTCTTGATACCCGATGACGTAGTTACCTGCGTAAAAGAATATGGGTTAGGTTGAGACTCCAAGTGCAGAGTGTGTAGTAAGTGGAAGACGTGTTTTCCCTACGAGGGGTGACTCGAGGGTTTAATATCGAACTCTCGGTGAATCAGTAGTGAAGATTTATCTTCCTATCCTTCTTTTGGTTACCTACAAAACAAAGTAAATGTTTTGGTCCTCAACCTCACCTAGTGGTTGTCAAGCACAAGGTGTGAGAATGATATCAAGATAATATGCAATGCAAACAAGAAATAAATATGCAATGGTGGTAAATAAATATGCAAGGATGGTGGTAGCAATGATAAATGATATTTTTGGGTTTTATATATGAATGCAAGATGTAAAAGTGTTTTTGTATTTTGTATTTTTAAATGGCAGAAAATGGAAAAGTGGTAAAAGTGGTTGGAAAGGTGTTTCTTATGATTAAAAATGGACCGGGGTTCATGGTTTACAAATGCACTCTCTCTTTAATAAAGTGGTAGACAATGGAACACTAGAGTTGACATATGAGATTGCAACACAACAGTTTAATGACAAGTTATAATTATATGGGCATCATGTCCTAACATAGAGACTTTTGGTTATTAGTCTCTCTTATACTCTAGCAAGATGCGAACTAAGTCATAACACCTCAGTAATTAATAACTCAGAGTATAGCAATAAGTATCATGACATGAAGTTAAAATAAGAACATGCTAGATCTAGTCATGGAGTAGTGGCAATGGTCACACCCACATCTCCGGTAGCATGGTATTTCTTTTTATCCCTAGTGAGGCAACAAAGTAAGGTAAAACAGCCAAGTGGATCGCAGAACTTTCTCTCACGTTCACTGCACTAGCCACCCCCCGTTATTCCAACTAATGCACACGTTCCCCCTCACACGCTCTCATAAACATGCTTGATCATGACAAGTAAATAAGAACGGGGTACATAATATGCATCTACTTTCATAACTGAAACAAAACCATTGTAATCTCAAACATATATTAACTCATAAAAAGATCCACCACAAAGGTATTACATAGATGACCGTAATCATGTTCAGCAGCTCATACGGAACTAATTAGTGAAGCTCAAGAGAGAGAGATACAGAAGTTACTTCCACAAACCCATAGTCTAGAGGTGGACTACTCCCTTCCTTCTAGAGAACGTCGGGGGACTATTTTTATAGGCGGTTTTAGGTCAAAACGGAGTCGGTGGAGGAAAGATCGACGACAACGGAGCTCCGAGTGCCAAAATGGGGGGTCCCACGCGGCCAGGTACATGGGCCACGTGGGCCCACTCATCTGGGCCCTCGGGTCTCCGCTTGTTTGCTTCCTTCGCTCCCACGCTTTGTTCCTTCCAAAAACTGATTCTCGTAAATTTTCAGGTCATTTGGACGTCGTTTGGGTCCCTGAAACATTAAAATATAGAAATAGGGTTTTCTGTCTGTGCAGGGTTAATTCCATAAAAAATAGGAAACATATCAAATATTTCCAAAATCATTATAAAACAGTGATATATAACCTTATATGATGCAAATATGACTGGAATATAAGTAAAATAATGCAAAGTTCCTGTATGTATTTTACATGCATCACACGCCCACGCCGCGCCCAGCACGCACGCGGCGACCTCGCCTGGCCGCCGACCCGCCCTAAGGCCGACGAGCCCGCCAGGGCCCAGATCCAGCCCGCCTAGGCCCATCGCGCCAACGCCGAGCGCTCGCGCCGCCGTCCTGCCACCCACGAGGCCAAGACGCCGTGCACCACCAGTCCCGGAGCCGCCGCTCCGGCGTGCCTGCGCCGGCGGCCGCCATCGCCGTCCCCAGCCGGGCCCGGCGTCCGCCCCGACGAAGGAGAGAGAGGACCACCCCTAGCGCCAGTTGTGTGGCAGCAGGGAGCGCCGCCGCCGCCGCTGCCCGGAGGCCGGCGACAGCAGCGGCGAGGGTGGCGCGGAGGGGAGCTGCTGGTGGCGGCGAGGGTGGCGCCCCGGTGCCGCCTGGGTGCGGCATGGGAGCGAGCGGATATAATCCTCTCGTTGAAATAAGCAGTACAAGCGATTGATTGGGTCATCACAGAGACAAATTACAGAGTTCAGATTCTTTCCGGATGAACTTGAGTGGTTGTATCACATTCAGCTAGTCGCACCTTGAACAGTGTTTAGGAGTAGTTGATCGACAGCTGTATTCATCATTACCTTGGCGAAATTAGTAGAGCTGATGCGGCGAGGAGAGGACGAACATCCGGAGCCGAAGGCGCGCGACACACGCAAAGCAAATCTCCAAATTTCGGCAGTCCGGCACTCGCTGTCTCCGTGGCCGCTCTTGCTGCCGGTGATTCGTCGCGTAGCCCGACGTGCGGAGGGGGAAAGGAAAGGAAACGATCAAACGAAAGCCCCTGACTGACGCAAACCCACAAGAGCTATCTCATCTCGTGGTGGATGAGACCTTTTCCGGGCCGCACCAAACCCCACACGGCCCTCGTGGCGGTCGTATCCGCCCGAATATGCCTCTCCCTTCCCGGTTCCGGTTCGCCCCCCACCTCAATTACTCCCAACCCTCGTCTCTTCTTCCCTTCTTGTCTTTCCGCTTTCTCTTTCCCCTTCCCCTCGCCGACCCAACCGAACAAGCAGCCCAGAACCCGCTGCCTCGCTCGCCCCGAGATTCATGGACCTCTTCTTCGAGCTGCTCCTCACGGCGGCCGCCACCCTCCTCGTCGCCTTCCTGCTCGCCAAGCTCTTCTCCGCCAACAACAACGACCCCCGCCAGCGCCACGCCCCCGCGGTGGGGCCCGCCGATGTGATCGCGGACGAAAAAGTCCTTGAGGACGAGAGGATCATCGTGGTCGACGAGGCCAAGGCGAAGGCGGCGCCGGCCCTCTCCGAGGGCTGGGTCGAGGTGGAGAAGGCCCCGTCGGCGGCTGCTGTCGCGGACGGGAGGAAGGCCGCGTCGTGGGTGGCCGTGGAACAGGGGGCGACCACGCTCGCCCCGGAGCTGTTCCTCGGCACCGTGCTGCAGGAGCGCAAGGAGGAGGGAGAAGTTGGCAAGGATTTGTCCGCCGAGGCAGAGGTGGTGGCTGCCGAAGCGAAACCTCCGCGCGATTTGGGCGCTGGAACTACTGCTCCCAGGGGGGTTCCTGACGTGGGGTTGGAGAAAGAGACCGTCCAGCAGCATGATTCGGGTGCTCAAGTCGTCGTCCCGGGTGAAGTCGTCCTTGACGCGGGATTGCAGAAACAGGAAGTTCAAGCTACTGAAGCTGTTTTAGTGGAACAGCCTCATCTGGTTGCCGGGGCTGCTCCTGCACAAGTTACTGATGCGGGACTGGAGGAGGTGGAAGCGCAGGCTGATGAGGTGATTCCGCCTGAATCGGCTTCTGAGACTGTACCTGCTGATGAGGTTCCTGACGTGGTACTCGAGAAGCAGGTGAAGGAGCAAGTTACTGAAGCGATTCAGCACGAATTGGCTGCAGAGGTGACTCCGAGTGAAATCCTCGATGTGCTGGCAAGGGAGGAGGGACTGAAAGAACAATCTGCGGAAGAAGCTGTCCATCAGCACGAAGAAGTTCAGAACAAGGAGGAGGAAGCTCAATGTGAGGTCGGTCCGGTTGATCAGCAGGAAAAACTGGTTCCTGAGGAGGAGTTGGTAGTGAGCAAGGCTGATGATCTGAAGGCCAGCCAAGAAGACATCTCTATTGACAAAGTGGTAGTTCAGTCACCAGAGAAGGAAGCAACATTGCTCGAGATGCCGGAAGATGAGGCTAGAGCGAACCTGGAGTTTGAGGAGTGGGAAGGGATTGAGAGAAGTGAGGTGGAGAAGAGATTTGGCGCAGCGGCGGCATTTGCAGCCAGTGATGCTGGGGCGGCTGCTCTGTCGAAGCTGGATAGCGATGTGCAGCTGCAGCTGCAGGGACTTCTCAAGGTTGCCGTTGATGGTCCCTGTTATGACTCCGCGCAGCCACTTACCCTGAGACCTTCATCTCGAGCAAAATGGTACTTGTTTTCTCTCTTTGTCTTACTCTGCCTCGACTTATCTTTCGTCTGATGCATTAATTAGTTATAGTATTACTCAAGGATAACAAATACATTTGAGTACCCCAACACCCCAAGCGTGCTAAATGGTAATATATGCAGCATGGCCTGTAAGAATATTATTGACACTGGACCCTTGCTGTATTTTCAATGACTGTGAGGTGTAGTAGGATCAGTGACGAACAAATAACATGAACAACTGGATTGTTTTGTGCTTTTCTGTTCTAAGTTGGGAAAAGACCAAAAATAGGTAGTTACACCATAATAGCACTGAAATTATCTGGTGATGTGTCTATTACTTCTTGTGGGGACTACTCTGGTTATTAAGCTAGTTCAGACTTGGTGCACTTAGATAAGCAAGTAACTGAGTAGTGTTCAAGGACGTCTCTGCATGCGGCTGAATGATTTACATGAATCTTTTGAGATTTAAAATAGATTACAGACGAAGGTAAGTAGTGCATATAAAATGCAAATCATTGTAGAGGTATGAATCCAGCATTACTTGACAGACTGCAATTTAGTCATTAATAAAAACAGGAGAGACACGTGTATCATATGCACACAGCATGAATCAAGCATAGCTACAACCAAGCATATTTAGCAAGATATATTCTTACTTCAGTCGATATATGATTCAGTGCTTGCCCAAAACGTTTGGTAGCTAATCCTGAGAGAATTCTTGTCTGCTACCACCAAGCATATTTAACAATATACATATATTCTCACTTCAGTCGGTCTATGATTCAGTGCTTGCCCAAAACGTTTGGTAGCTAATCATGAGGGTATTCTTGTCTGCTATTAAGAATTCGATAAACCAAAGATGGGCAAACATAACATTTTATACTAAATTTAGTTCCAGTGGCATTCTTAAATATACTTGTTGAAGCAGTTCTCGCTTACGGACATGCTATTTCTAGTTTGACATAATTGATATGTTTTGAACAAATTGCTTAAACATAGAATCGTACACATTTAATTAATATTTTGGCGTACAAGTTGTTTGTTTAAACATCTCAGTAGACCTAATCAGTTGGATACCATTTGAAATAGTGGGCTGACAGGCAGGACTCACCTGTCAGTGTCCATTGCTATCTTCGCGCCTCTTGTAATTGACATGTGGGACCCACGCGCCAGTGGCACATGAGTAACAGATCAACTGAAAAAGTAGAATGCTCTCTGCTCACAGGAAAAACGTTATACAGTAGTCCCCCTCCTCCTCCAAATAGATCCGCAGATCCTGTTTGGTGTTAAAGCTGTATGTGTGAAGATAGATTGTAAAAGGATTATACTGTAGCCATACCTGCATAGGGGAGGAAATTGGACTGGAAAAAAAAAGATACCCATTGCTGATACCCGCAAAAAAAAAGAAAAACCATTGCTGATATCCACCTGTATTCTAAAAGTCCCACATGTTCTTTCATATTTCGGCAAACAATTTTATACATTCTTGATAAGATTCATTTTGCCACCTTTTAGTTTGGGACAATGTATCATGGTAAATCATGTACGACAGCAGCACATACTGGTGGGTATCGAGTATCGACAGTAACTTAAAATTTTAGGTTTGTCAGGTGTAATTTCTGTGTAAAGTGAATTGACAATTCTACATCAAGCGATTTACCTTCTGTTCTCTAATCTGGCATGACTGACAATTTTTATTTTTGGGTAAGGAACATGAGTAAAAGGATTTTACTGTATATAAAGTTTCTTGTGCAAATTTAGCTGGTGGCCCTGTGGTCATATCTTCTGAATGGCCTCATAACAGTGGAAGGCTGTCTGCCGACATGCATTTGTATGTTTAGCTTTGAGTGTGCTGCCGTGATGTAGTCCGTTTCAACTGGAATATACCTTTGGTTTGTTTTTAGCGTGAGCGCGGCACAAGCACCCTGTTTTGGAGTTGCAAATACTGCTGAAATCATATGTTTTGAACCCAGCTGTGATAATATCCTAGGACATTGTTATGAGTTTTTATTTATTTTTCCTTTTGAAGATACCCATCAGAGCATTAGTTGTGAGATATTGTATCCTCGTAGCCATCATCTTAAGAGTTATGAGTAATAAACCATATATTGCAGAATGAGGTTCTTGTGATGAGTAGCATATGCTTAAAACATACACATCAAACAAATTGGTAGCTGTTGATTTGCCTTCATAGTTCAGAACTAGGGTATCATGAATTGTGATGTGCCACCAGTTAGCTGACTCCAGCATTTAGTATGATCCACATGTACAATCAGAAGAGAAGATATGTTCATAATTTTATGCACATGTTGAACCATTGCATCCTTTTTGTTGACCATTTATCTACAAGCCTTATATATCGATTAATTAAATCGACTACTGCCAACCAGTGGTGGTAAACATCTAATGACCAAACTTACCTATTATTGGAACGTGAAGAGTTTATAGATGTTAACATATGGAATGCTGGTCAAAAGTGTAATTTTGAATTTTTGACATACTAACACACACCTAACTGATCGACATGACATGACAGGGCAGATTTATTGTACCTATCTCTGACCGAACTAATGCTGGCGCTGTAATTATGATAATTATGAATCTGCTACATACATGTATGCTGGACAAAGGAGACATAGTCATAGGTGTTTTTTCATATCTTGTCATGGTTCTTCCATTGTTGACCGTCTAATGTACTCTGCTTGTAGATGACTTTAGCCACATTGCCTTGCATCAACCTTAATATTGCAGAGGCCGGGAAGTTTAACCTTCCTTTTCAGAAAAAAAAACATACATGTTTTCTGTTTTCAACAATTCTGTTAAGTCTAAAAGTATTCGGGCGGATGGTCGTTGCTGTAGTTTGTCCATCGCTTTTTGTTCTTTTTTTTCATCTGGCTAGGCTTCGGTCTTGAATGACTTTGATCTTTGCTGGCGTGTTTTTTTTGTGTGTGTGTGTGCATTGGTGTTGGCTCTGTGCATCTTTAGTCATGCACAGGCCGGGTGTTGTGTTTGTACCTCCTTGATGCTTCATTTTGAGTCAATAAATTCCACCCTTTATCAAAAAAGGAAAGTATGAGCAATAAATAGGCACGAGAAAAACACACACAGGTTATCCGATAAGAGATATAAATCATGTCACGATTTTGACTTGGCAATGATCCTACTATTTTGGACTTATCGTGTTGAGTCTGGAATACCTTAAACAAAAAAATGGCTAGATAATGTCTATTGGTATAATGATTTGACAATGATGAGCTACCAGTTGTTAGTAAGAAATTCATATTTATATTCTTGGTGGGTTCTGTGTAGGTACACCCATGCTTAGGTGGATCTGTTCTTAACTAATAACATCCATTTGTTGTTCTGTCAGGGTCTCTTGGCAAAAGCTAGGAAACATGCATCCTGAGATTGCTATGGAAAAGTACATGGATTTTTGTCAGAATTTATTCCTAGATGGATGGGAGACAAAACCTTTGTAAGCTTTCTTTGGTTGAAGTGTATACTTTAGGGTTTCTTCAACGTAACCTTTTGCTTCCTTGCTTAGTTTAAACTAGAGAGCTAACGGTTTGTGTATATCATATTATAATATAGAGCACAAACCAACATGAAGGTGACGTTGATTCTGAAGGGGCCGCCTTAACAATGACTGCTCATACAAGGGACGCAAAAACCAATCAACGGTAAATTACTAATTACTGAAGTGTGGAATCGTGGAGCATAGCAAAGTTAGGACAGGGTTACATATCGGTGTTGTACTTGCCATATTGGACTGGTATGTATGTATTGGTGCTGGTATATACTGAGTGAAATTTCCAGCACTGTAGTTGTACCAGTTGTCTTCAGTGGCAGTATGTACAATGATCCGGTATGGTACCCTGATTTATGTCTCTGAACAGTTGTTTATGACTTGCTGCTGTTGCTGAATTTCTTGACAGGAATGAAGGTAGTACTAGCATACGCGAAGGTCCACTAACAAGTCCTCCTAACCCAGACAAAGGTACATGTTTTGACATTGTTTACTTGGTCCTAGGAAAGAAAATGTGTTAGCAGTTTGTTTAAGTGATGTTAATCACTTCGGTTTTCTGGCTGTTGAATTTGAATTCACCATAACGGTAACTAACGCAACTAAATTTGCAGGGCAGAGTTCTGACCTCCCTGCCGAATGAAGGTAACAACACCCATCAAGTATTACTACTTGCATCGGTGATATCAGCCCATTGCTGAGATCTCCATTGATGCATCCCTCATAAGATTAGATTTGTACAGTGGCTGTGGTTGTGCTAATATTAGTGCTGTAATGGGTGTTGGTACGTGTACGTATATGACTGTATATATATATCCCCATAACGGCCGCTCCTCCTGCCTGTATATTTGGCTAGTAGAAGCAGGCTTATCATCAGGTTTAGCCTGTGCAACAGTAGCACCTGTGGTAAGTGGTAATTGTGTGTCATCTCAGCTGTTTGGAACGAGAAATGAAGTGGAGAAAGAATCATATTATGGGTCTCCTTTTTGAAAAAGGAGAGAGGAGCAAGTGCTTCTTCCCCACACTTCACTTTCACCCTATCTTCTTCAATTTGATTTTCCCCCATAATCTTCAGTTGGATGGTCGGGAGTCGGAGAAGAAGAGTGTTTCACTTTCTAGCATGACAACGACGGTGCACGTTACGTTACGTGTCGCAGTCACCGCGCATTCCGTCATTTTCCGAAGCGGAATGGGCTCTCGTGTGCACAGCCTTTGGCTGGACGCCTGGATCGGAAGATGTTTTTTAGCCCTCGCCTTCGGAACGGAGAGAGGTCGGCTTGCAGTCTTGCAGATCGCGAGCGAAACCAAGGCCAGGCGGTCGGTCAGGCATTCACGTGTACCCAGCCATGTCTCACAAACAAATGCTTGGCACGGACCGCGCGATGACACGACTCGCGACAGAAAGACTGCAGAGATGAACGTGGCGAAGTGGAGCTTCGACACGTCAGTGGAACACAAAGGTCCCATGCTTCGCCTTACCACTCCAGTATGCTGGCTGTATGCTGCAGTTTACTTACTGTCAGTCACCAAGAAAGCTATACGAGAGAGTCACATGAGCCACAGGACAACACTTTGTCCATGAAACCTCACAGCTCCCGGCCCGTGAACCCACCGCTCGCCGAGCAAGGCCGGCGCCGCACTCGCGCATGCAGCGCCAAAACGTATAGGCACGCACGACCGGCAACCGCCAAGCCGGGGACAAGGCAAGGCGGCACGGACTCGTATCGACAGGCGGTGGACGGCGTATAGTATACAGCGCCGCCCAAGCATGCCTTTTCTTTTGCGCTTAGATGATCTCTAGTTCTCAGCACCTGCAAAGACCAAAGGCGCAATGGGTCCGGATGAAAAAAATCATCCCAGCGGAAACCCCATCTGTTCGGGCCAATCAAAAAACTGTTTCCTGATGAACGTGCCTCTCGACAGGCGGGTCCCGCATGTCATTGCCAGAGAGCCGGACGCCAAATTGTTTCTCTTGTTTCGCATTGCCGTCTGGATCTTCAAAACCTCAAACCCGTCCCTCCTTTTCACATTGCCGCCACCGCAAACCTCTCCTTGCCCGACACCTCGAAACCCCCCCCCCCCCCGCCCCCCTCTCGTGATTTCTCGCAAGCAGTCCGCGTCGAGCGAGGAGCTGCCGACGATGAAAGCGGTTCTAGAGGAGCCAGACGCAGGAGGAGCTGAAGGCGAACACACAGTGGAGTCCAGCGATCGAGCTGAAATGTTCACGATTTGAGCCAGGGAGCACAATGGCCGTCCCTTCTGTGAGTTCCTCACTATCTTCCCCGGACTATTCAACGACGTCCGTGCTGACACATACAGGTTCTCACTCGAGGGGGGCGGAAACGACACCGTCGACCCGAAAGCGGTCCTCTGCTGGTTGTGCCTGTTAACAAAGGTATCAACCTCAACAGGAGGCCGCCTACATTGACTCGCCGTCGCTGCGTCAGTCGGGACTCGTGAACGTCGACTTTTCCATCACGGTTCCTGGCAGCAGTTGTTCGGCGATGGCGCCACCAACGTGCTCGACGAAATGAACGACCTTGATGTGAACGGTCTAAGTGCTTCATGCATGTGTGCATTGAATGAAGCGGGCCCTGTGCATGTGTGCTTTGAATGATGTCGGCAAGGTGAAGTTTTTTGCATAAACGAAACCGGCAATGTGATATTGTGCATTGAATGAGACCGACCATTGGGACAGAAAAAGTGAAGGCGGAAAATAAGGCGGGATCATTTTCCTCGTCCAAGATTCACTTTCCGAGTACCTGAAGGAGGTTCATCGTTCTCGACTTGAAAGCGTTGATGCACGGAGAGAACAAAGAATGTGATCCACTACTTTACCATACAAGACCAAAAGATTAAGGGATGCAAGACGATAGGTAACTCAAGATCATGTCACCGACATGACAAACATGAACCCGAATCAGAAGACTTGGTTTGCCGAGAAA